>JANHMN010000015.1:32121315-32136414 GCA_030674055.1 Rhabdomys pumilio
TCTCTCTCTCTCTCTCTCTCTCTCTCTCTCTCTCTCTCTCTCTCTCTCTTCCTCCCTCTTCCCTTATCTTGTTGTGCAGCCCACCCTTGCCTTGAACTTCTAATTCCACAATCTTCACCTCTCCTTAGTTCTAGAATTATAGACTTACCTGTTCATATAAAATGCCTTCTTTTGTTCATTGCAAATGGTTTTTGGTAGTTTTGTTTTTGTTTTTAAGAAAAATATTCTCATTGAAGCCATTTTATTTCACATTCTCAAGTAAAGGTGATACTTATTCCAGAGAGAAAACAATTGAAAATAAATATACTAGCATTTTTTTAAAAAAAAAAATACTGAGCAAAGAATGAGAGACTCTGAAGCATTGAGTCCTAAAATTGATACACCTTCATCAATGCTCTGCCCCCACTACACACACCAAGGCTCAGAAATCAATGAAGACGGGGAGTCAGAAAGACAATAAGAGCCAGAAGAGATGGAGAAATCCAAGGGAAAAGCTTCTTCCAGATTCAACAGGACCAACATATAGAGACTGTGGCAGTATTCACAAGACCTGCACTGGATCAGGCCAAAGGAGTCTCAGCACTGAGAGTGGGAAGCCTATATGGTACTATGCCTAACCAAGAAGCTAGTTGCAATTGCTTCCTGATGACAAAGGGAATAATTAGTTTCCTACAATGAAGTGTCACTGGATATACCATACAACGAATTTCCACCAGGAGGAGTTTGTCAACACAAAGAGAACTCCATATTTATTTTGTGGGCTTTTTGGTTTGTTTGGATTTTTTTGTTCCTTTCGTTTTGTTTGGATTTGATTTTCATTGTTGTTGAGATAAAGAAAGAGTAAGGAAGAACATAAAGTTGAGAGGGTTGGGAGGTGGGGAGGATCTGAGAAAAGTTGAGGACAGGGGAAAAAATCATGGTTAAAATATATTGTATGAAATAAGTCTTGGTATTGAAAACTAATTTGGAATTGAATTTTAAATAATCAAAAATTTTTGAGGTTATTCATGCATTTAAACAATTTCTGAGATGCTTAGAATTCTTACTCTACAATTGTGTATAGCTTTTCTACTGAAAATGTATGTATAAAGAAAGAAAAAAAAGCTAACAAAGATAAATTCTTTCTTTAAGTACAGTATCCATAAAGCCGAGTTGGCCTCTTTAAAGTATACATACATGAATTTAAAAAATCAAATAAAATTATGAAACAAAGAATGTGCAGCAAGGTATACATTAGTTCTTTACCCAATAAAGAGGAGTTTTAAGGATAAATCTGTTATTTATATTTCCCTTCCAAGCTATACATCTTGAAAGCCAAAAAGAACTTCTCTGTGCTACTAGTGTCTCAGCCTCAAGTCAAGTTCTTAAGATTGACTGTTCCACCTTACAATAAAAAATATATATATAACAATGATATTTTATTTAACTGTAAGTCTTATGTGACTGGGAGTATATCACAGTAATATGACAACTTTAAAAACCAATATGATTGCTACAGATTTCTTACATTTTTCTTGATAATTCATTTGTGTAGAACTGAATCATTGTGCTTCTACTATCTTATTACTTGCCTGTAGGAAAAAAAGCTACATACATATATATATGCAAAAATAATCAGCCCTAAATTTCTATTTTCAATAGCCTATCTTTGTTTTCATTTCATCTTCTTACGTGTTTTTTACCACTTTTAAACTATATATTTTATTATTTTAGTTGGTATATTTTTAATTTACATCTGTCAATTAGATGACTGATTCTCCTTTGTAGTTTTCTAAGACTCCTTCTTGACCTCAGCTGTGGTTGGACCTTATTCCCGGAAATCAGGTTAGGAATGTTGGAATTGAAAACCCTTCTGCTCAGCTCTAACTGACCTTCATAAGCACACAGGAAATTTCTTTGAGGATTTATTTCTAAATGAATCAAATTACTTTCACAGAGATGTCCCAGTCAAAATTGCACATGAGAGTTTTAAAATGTGTCACAGAATAGACCTGGCTTTCATATTTCATATTTCATTTAAGCAAAAAGTTTGCCATTAAATATCTTGAGACACATTGATTTAAAAACAAATGTCTAATGATAAGCCAAAATCACTCAGCTTGATTTTTATAGGCTAGCATATCCATAAGGTTCCAACATAGCCAAATCTCATTCTTGTTGTGATTTATGTATTCACACTTAAATCATAAAATCATTCACATAAAATCACACTTGCTGGTGATTTTATAAAAACAAAAGTCATTTAGTTTCTGTAAACGTGTAAATTATCCATATAGTTTTTAGAAGTATATTATGATATTCACAAAAGCCACGTAAACACAACTAGTAAATTGATAACAATAAAGAACAAGGGAAGAGCATAGGTAAATAAGCAAAGGCTAAGAGGTAAATAGTATATATTTGGTGTTAAAACACGCAGAATTCTGTTTAAAAATAACTTCAAAAGAAAGAATGAAGTTGGAATTGCATATGGCTAACATGCATTTGATCATCTAAAATATTATTTGCCTAAAAGATGCTATGTAATTTCTCTGTTAGTGTCTTCAGAAAAAAAAATATTCAAATCAGGAAACAAACTATTTTTAGTAAGGAACAATACTGTTACATTACAGAGAAAGAAATTACAATTTTAAAAAAGTGATCTAGGAAGGCTGATAAACACTGTTACATTACAGAGAAAGAAATTACAATTTAAAAAAGTAATCTTCTAGGAAGGCTGATAAACAAGCCATTTTCTACTCTGGAATTCGTAGATTTCCAGATTTTTATCTGTTAGGAAAACTCTACCATACAATCAATGGCCATTGATGTACTGAGAAAAACTGCTTTACTTCATGGAGTTTCTCTGCATTGGTTGCACCTGCACAAGACTGAGCACCTTGGTCCCGTGAAGGCTTGATGCCAAAGTGTAGAGGATTGCCAGGGCAGGGATGTGGGAGTTGGTGGGAGGGTAGGGGAGTACCCTCAAAGTAGGGGATGGGGATCAGATAAGCGGTTTCCAGGGGGAAACTGGGAAAGGAGATGATAAGATTTGCAATGTAAATAAAGAAAATATCCAATTAGAAAACAAAAAACAAAAAAAGAGAAGTTCCTAAATGTTGCAATGTGTGTTAGGATCTAAGCATCCTGTGTTTTGATCGTGCAACATTAATTTTCTTGGAAAGTGGGTTCAATCGTCATGTGCTGCATGGATTAATAAGTAATGAATATAAAACTTTTTATGTTCTTAAGTGATGGTGTTGACAGAAGCTTTGTTTCAACATAGGTGATAATCACATGAGTGAGTTTAAATTGCTACTTGAAGGTGTGATTAAGAGTGATGACTCAGAATGCTTGCCGCTCTTACAAAGGGCCCACCTCTGTTTACAAATGCCCATGTTAAACTGCTCAAAATTACCTGAGACTCCATTTTTTTTCCCATGAGACTCACAGGAGGGAGGACAGCGGGATTCGAACTCGGAGAAAAGGGCGTGGCCGCCCGAGACTCCATTTCTTGATGATAATACACCCACTTCATGCTTACATTCACATTCACTCAAAGAAACACACATACCTAAACAAAATGAAAATGGGTTAAAAATAAATTGCTATTTCAGGATGAAAATACTACAATGAACAGGTATCTGGATCTCTGTTTTGAACGACAATGTCCACTTTGAAAGCTGAAAAGCAAACATAGATCAGACTTGGAATAAGGCATTTATTCTTCTAAACAAGCTCAGGATCCATAATTACACCTTGTACCTTCCATCCATGGTCACACACAACAGCACTGGGCTAGATCATCACACATTAGCTGTCCATGTTGTTTGGTGATGTTTGATTCTTAAATGTTATGTAATAGGCATTCCTAGAAAAATAGTAACAACTAAGTCTTCTGCCTACTTCCAAATCTATTAGAATTTTTTTTAGGGTTATCAAACTCCATTTTTGATTTAGTTTCCTAGCTTTGCTTTACTGTGTATGAATCAATATGTATTCTAACCAAAAGATGGTATTCTCTCCTCGCAAAGAAAGCGACCTATACATCACCAAAGTGTTGTATATGTGTTTCCTTCGAATTTTCTTCCAGAGTATCTACTAGCATGGCTATACTGAGCTGACACATCTGAGAACCAAGCTTTGACTTCATACTTTATTTTCCCACTGTGTTCTTTTAATGACATCTTGGTGATGTCATAGATTCTTAGACATCTTCTTGATAATGTTCCCATTAGGGCAGGCCAAAAAGCTAACACAAAAGTTGCATGAGACCAGATCACTTGTCTTTTAGCCTAAGATTTCCCTGCTTTGGGCAACATTCAATTGACAGCGTTAGCTTCACTTAATATGTGGGGCTAATTTAGCATTCCCAACGACTACTGTGATAGTGTCTAAACCCAATTGTGTCTATCTGGCAGATAGCTGACTTCTTTCTCCTAGGTTCCCTGACTTTGGAAAATGAAAGAGCTTTGGGTAAGCCAGTAATCTTCAGATGCTAGTAAGTCCAGGAAAGGGCTAGTGACTGAGATCATTTCCTGGTCACGTTTCTCAACTAATAGGAGGGTAAAGAGTCAATCCCCACAAACATATCTGAGCTGTAGAGCATAGCTACTGTGGTGCTGAAGCTGTGGTCAAAAGTAATCCTTCACGATGTGGTCATCCATGCTAGAAAGAGGGTTTGCTTTGTTCTTAACTTGACAATATCAAGATGAATGTACTCTAAAATCCATACCGACCTTACATTAATTTGTCGTTACACATGTATTGCTTCTATTGTTTGACACCGTATCGGTGATAAGCATAGTATTTAAGTCTCTCAAAGTCATGGTAATAAATATGACTAACTATGAACAGAAATCTCTGCACAGAATCTACTCTAATAATTTTTTGAATGGGCATATTCATCCTCCTTTACACATATTCAATGGATTCATCTAACTACTAAAATGAATGAGGTTTAATCTGGTAAACATTATTCTACCTCATTGTTGGCCTTTCAAACATGAGTTATAGCTAAGAATGATGGTGCTTGAGAAAGCACAGACAAGCAAATACACTGATCTCCCAGGACAGACATTTTAAATCATTTAAAAATTTGAAATATGGGCCTCATTTTTTTCCTTATAGGAAAGATAATGATTTCCCTGTTGGAGTTCATAATGTGGTAAAATGTCTAAAGAAAGCTGAATAATGGTACCTGACTTCATCACAATGCTGCTTTGTCTCAGTATGAAGGAAAAAAGAAACATTGTGATGAATTATGCTCAATGCACAATTTATCACAACGTTCTGGAAAGAAATAGAATAATTATTTTCATTAATGCTAAACATCTTCTGAAGACAGATATATGTCAATTCAGCTTAATTTTATATTTTATTGTAAAACTCATACAAAAGGAAAGATTGAATTAATGTAAGACATATATTCATACTTTGAACTTCATGAGTAATTAAAAATGAAAAATAAGATTATGAATAGGACTTTTGATACTTTTGTCAGCCAATATGTTTCCATTAAGCACTGTGGTTTCAAATTTGGCATGAAAGTAACTTTAATGTCAATTCAATTTGCCATTTACAGTACTGTATAGGAGCACAGCTTTGTAAAAGAGCATATTCTACCAGAAAGAATTAACATGGGTAGTTGAATGCTGTTTTACATATATTAATCAAATGACCTACAGACAAGTTTACATACCAAAATAAAGTGAACACAGTAAAATAATTTAAATAATTGAATCAGAAAAATATCCACTAGTATCTGTCACTTAATAAATATTTCTATTTCTTTGAAATGGCATGGTCTTTACCCCACCTACACAACACGAGTGTATTACCTTCAGTGTTTCGTTGTTATGAGCATGGAAATAATATTTTACTCATCTTTTCAAATTTCAGAAAATCATCTTAAGTGGTCCCTTATGATGCTTCTTTTATGAATTTGGAATTTGAAATCAGCAACTTAGTAGGTTAAGGTCCTTAGACACATGCAGGTCCAACCATCAAATCTGTCAGCTTAAAAAGCATTTTGATCGCCAAAATAAGTATGGAAAAATACTGATTCTTCATTAGTTTAGTTAAAATAGAATCAAAAAATATACTAAGTGCAAATATTCATTTTAGTTGCACAAATGTCAATTATCTGTAGTCTTTATATATTTTACCCTCATAAGGTTATAAAACAAAACTAAATAAATGTATTTGTAGCCCTAGGATACTAAGATGAGCTATCTTATTAGCATTTTATATACCTGAAAAAAAGTTTTAGTGGATTTAACTTGGTTATATTTTAAAGTAGCACTTACCATTTAGAGGAGTTTAGGAAAAAGCATGTAGGTTTGGCACTGGAACCACCTCAGTGAAGAACATTTGTTCTGCATTACATTCACCATTACTCTTCTAAATGATTAAGATCACACAACGGAGCATGCCCACGCCTTATCAAATACCATACACGAATTGTTTTCAAAAACATCTTAAATTTTTTTAGCTTTAACATACATTAAAATCAGCATTTACATTCCACCATTATGTCAGGAGATGAGACACTAATATGTGTGAAGTTTTCTGATGTCATGATAAAGTAGACACTTCAAAGAGTCTCATTTTTATTTAGATTTCATTTTTCTTTTTCTTATTTTTTTTTTGAAGGCAGAGCTTGAACACTGAACAACATTGGCCACAGAATCATAATAATCCCACTGCCTCAGCCTCCTAAGGTGAGAGGCAAGTCTCACCACACATGTATGCCATTTTCATGTTCCTTGCATTTGATTCCATCATATTTAAAGAAGTCCAGGGTGAAGCAGTAAGGTAATTATCTGTCAATAATTAAGTAGAAGGAAAGATCCATTTCTATGATCTCTAGTGGGAGGGTAAGTGAGAGAAAAATGAAAGGTGTTCCTGGGCTTCCACTAATTTGTCTGTTTTGTCTGCAAAGAACATAGCTGAGTAAAACAGCAACATCACATATCATAGGATGACAGAATCTCTTCCACGGGTGTTGCTGAACGAGAAGAAAGTACAGAACTAACAGAGGGCAAGGCTCTTCCTAAAGTTGATGCCAGTGTTTCTGAAAACCATAAATAAAATTATTAGTTCAAGCGGTATTATAAGAGTATACAGGGGAAACTCTGGTGATAAGATGCTATATGAGAATGTTTGGTAGATTCAATCAAGTGCCAAATTTCTAAGAGTTGAAGAAGGTATGAAAGAGGCTGGGATGGGCGGCAGTGTCAATGTATTACTCTATCTAGATTAACATCTGTATCAATTATCTACTGTGATTAAAGCAGTTTATTAATATCTCTTATATTCATTTTATAGTTCTGCCTTGAGGTCTTTATCATAGGTACATATATGAATTTACCTGCATTACTGTCATTTGAAAGCTTGACCATATGTAAAAGTCTTGCTTAAAGTGTTAGTTGTAGGAATTCTGACAGAACTATGATGAGGTTGTGAACTACAGTTCTAAAGGCTGTTTCTCTCTGTGGCTTCAGCTTCTAATACCATGGATGCTTTATTTCCAAAGTGAATTTCCCTACCACTGGGATTTCAAATGGCATATGCAAAGACTAAGGCTCTCATGACTTAACCTTTTACAATTTTTTTTTAAATAGCAAGTACTTTGTTGTTTTTGTTCTTGTTTGTTTATTCTGAAAACATGCACAGAGAATTTAGAAGGTCAGAAATAGAGAAAAGGACCATCTGTGTAGCTAAGTGGTTTAATTTTTTTTTGGTAGATATTAAGCTTTGGGTTTCATATCCATCACCACAAAATGAGTCTTATTTTATGTTATAAATAAAGAAGTAAGAAACTTACTGAAGAAGTAAGAAAAGCAAGCCACTCTTTTTTATTATTTTTCCACTTTTACTGAAAATATTATCTCATAAAATATATCCTGATTAGTTTCCCCTTCATCTACTTCTTCCAGTTCTTCCCATCTTCCCCACTCCAGATCCATGCCCTTTCTGTCTCCCATTAGAAAAGAACAGGTTTCTAAGAGATAACAAAATAAAATATAATAAAATAGAACAACAATCATCACATCAAATTTGAACAAGGCAAACCAACAGAAGAAAAAGAGTCTCCAAGAAAAAGGCACATAAATGAGACTCACTCATTCCCACCCTTAGGAGTCCCATAGAAATATTAAACTGAAAGCTATATGGTATTTATGCTGAGGACCCTGTACACACCCATGCAGTCACTAAATTTGCTTAATGGGTCTTTGCTACTCTAACAATATGATATGCTAGAGAAAACTTGAGATTTTGAGTTTACATTATAGTTTATGTACATAAAATAGTCAAATGTATAGTACCATTGTGGATCGGTGAGTGATTAGTGCTATGACAACTTAGGAAATGAAACAGGTTTAGCATTTAGGGGTCTATAGGTATCTCCTAGTCAATAAATGTCTGAGACAGAAGATAACTATGAAGAGAAGTAAGACAATAAGAAAATGTGAATTTTTAACAGTGGCTTTAAAAAGCCTTCCTTAACAAAAGTTGTAATTTATGCGTAGGCAACATAAATTGTAAACAGAATTAACAAAAAGAATTTTAGCTCATTAGAGGAACATATAATGTTACAAGAATTAGAGTATCAAATGATTTAGGGCTTCTATGATGTCAATAAGTATGAAATGCATGCTACATCATCAAAATATAAGCTGATGTGCCATAGAAACTAGATGTTATCAACAATGTTTATTGTGGAAATAATTATAATAGGTATTTTTGGCATCAGGAGTATTCTCATTTCCCTTAGATACAAGAGCTTTCCTAAATTGACCTTATTTTATCTTTATTTCTTAAAGTATTACAGCTCACTCATAATGCCCATGATGCATTAGTTCAAAATTCTATGTTGGATAATATTCTTAAATGACAGCTGAAATTATATATGCCATCAATATGCTCATTTTTATAGTATAATCTTGCCATTAAATCATTCACAGTGAAGTATATTTATTCACTACCTTGATCCAGTGTAGATTCTGATGGCTTTGACAAAAAGAATACAATGAGAACATCCTTACTTTCTATAGTGTGATGAACACAAATGTTCCCCTTCCATTGTAGAGGTGGGCTCATATAAAACAGCTACCAAGTGTGGAGCTTAAGGCCATTCCCTGAACTATTTCTAGCCCTCAAGAGGAACCCTGTAATAGCACTGGCTTTATTGCTGTATATTAAAATATCATGTCTCTGTTGGACGAAAGAGGTAAAATAAGATAATTCAGGCAATTATGGCATGAAATGTAATCGTTCTGAAAAGCAAGGCATCTCTATTTCATATTCTGTGCTTGCTGTCTTATATTCTAAGGTAGTGATAAGCAGAGTATAAGAAAATGTGTACATGCTAAAGATTTTACAATACATTCTTTGCTCTCTATATTTCTGAAATTTATGCTGACATTGCTGTGCTTTTAAGATCCAAAATCCATGAGAAATCAGATATATCAAAATTCCAGTAAAGAGGTCATTGTACAAAATAATATCTTTTAAGATAATCTCAGTGTAGCTTAATGTTGATATAAGATGATGATCTATTGAATGTCATTTAAAATATTTTTATTGCTAATATTGAACACTTTTTTGTTGTTTGTTGGTTTGTTTTTAAGAGTTTTTTTAAAGATGTATTTATTTATATTATGCATGTAAGTACAATGTAGTTGTTTGCAGACACAACAGAAGAGAGCATCAGATCCCAGTATAGATGGTTGTGAGCCTCTATGTGGTTGCTGGGATTTGAACTCAGGACCTTTAGAAGAGCAGTCAGTGCTCTTAAACACTGAGCCATCTCTCCAGCTCAAGGATACTGTTTGAATAGATTTAAAGTAATGATAAACATTTATGCAGACTTACTGAATGATCCACAAGAGGATGATAATTATTTAGAACATTGTTTTCTGTCTTTGTTGCCTGTGTCTGTTTGCTCCATTCACAGTATCTCCATCAATATTCATGGAATCATTAGAATACTTAGAAATTACTTAAAAAATTCAATGAGACTAAATTTAGAGTACATCGAATAGAAGATATTTTGAAATTATAATGTTCATTAAATGTTAAATTTTGGTATAAGTATATCCCTAATGATATAGGTTTTTTTTTTCATTTTGAAGTACCGAAATTTCTATGAAAGAAGAAGGAATGAGGGAAAAGGAGGGAGGGAGGGAGGGAGGGAAGGAGGGAGAGAGGGAGGGAAAGAGAGCTGCTTTTTACCAGATGTTCCACATCTCATACCTCCTTCCCATCCCATATGAACAATCAATCCTTAATTTTTAAACTAAATTTACATCATTTGTATATTTTGTGTTATTGATTTATGTATAATATCCTTTTTAACATTGAACTACCTTAAATGTTATGCATTTTGTCACTTTTATATTTTCTACTTGGAATATTAAATATGATATTAAAGATATAGGACCAAGGAATCTTGAAGTTTACTGTACTTTTTCAATGCTTTAAAATAGGACAATATCATTTAACTTGACATATCTAGGTTGGATATTGGGTTACACTTTTGAATGAGCATTACCAAACTTATAAAGCCTTTGATTAACATTTTAAAAAATTGTATAAAAGCAAAAAGGAAAAGGGGGCATGGGATAGGGGTTTTCTTGGGAGGGAAAATGGGGAAAGGGGATGACATCTGAAATGTAAATAAAATATCCAATAAAAAATTTTAAAAAAACTAATTTGAATAGTTTTGTAATAACAATAGTTACTATTCAAGGTGCAAAGGTACTTTACATAGTATAAATTAGTGTGAAGAATTTTTGCTTAAGGATATACATTATAACTAAATGTTATGTAGATAGATATAGAGATTATATATAGATTAATGATAGATAGATAGATAGATAGATAGATAGATAGATAGATAGATAGATCGATCTTTAGGCAATACTTTTCTTGAAAGAATAATAGTTCTTAAAAATAACTTATTGAGAAAGATTTTAAATTAGTAAGTTAAATTTTAGTAAATGTTTTCAATACGAAGAATGTTTATTACAGGGCTTTCTTGGGGAGACTTTAAATTTGCTGAAAAGTTAAAAAACATTTTGAGATAAATTTGTGAGTGAATGAAGAGAGAAAAAATAATTAAGAAAGTATTGTAAAGTTATAAAAAAAATACTTCAAAATAAGTAGTATTTATCTTTCTTTTACCAAGCTTTGTTTTCTAACATTTCTATAAAATAAAGGAATTGTTCTTAATGCTTATTAAAATGGCCTTTGATAGAAACTTATATACAGCATTGTAATAATAGACAGTAGTTTGGACAATATCATTGGCTAATATTAAATGTCAATTCGTGTTAAAATACAACATTGATATTGTAAGCTGAATAGATATTTATCATCAGTACAATCAAAGATAAAGTATTATCTGTAGAAATAATGTAAAATATTTGTTTTTAATGTTCAATAAATCTTATTTATGTACTTAAAATTCTACAGTTATTACAACTTGTTTCCCCAAAGCTTCATTTAGTCTGAAGGTTATTTTATTATAATCCAAGGATAGGTGATTCTAAACTAGAAAACTTCCATTAAAATGACATATACTGAATGTGTATTAAACATACACTTTTAAAGAGCAAGGCAAGATAGTTATATAAACTCCATAACTAAATATTCCCAGTTAGTGTAAATATTTATTTTTAGTAAAATGAAAAATAAGAAGAAAGAGAATGAAAGAGTGAAGGGGAAAGAAATAAAGGTATTCAATATATACATGTATGTGTATACACACACACACACACACACACATACATATATATACAAATGTGTGCAGCTCATATTTTTCATATATTTTATGCTCTATATTTTTCCTAATTAACAAAAATCTTATTCATTAAAAAAATAAATAGAGTCAAATAAAATGAAACAAAGAATTGCAATTTTGTCAAATTACAAAAGGGAAATTATTTATCAAATAAAGATGAATGGACTCATAAAGCTGAAAAAAAATACACCTCAAAATTTTCTTGCCCACATTAAATATCAGCATCAACAAATGAATGAATGGTTATTTATTGTAGCATGGTTATATTTGCTACAGAATGGAAAAGGATTCTGTTTTGAATCTTGATGTGTGACACTATTCCTGAAGAGACAGAAACAATGAGCACCATGTGTTCATCTCAGATAAGAACTGACAAAGTCAAAATTATAGATACTACCAAAGTTCAATTTGGTGACTCTAAAAATTTTGCTGGGGTTACTTACAGGGATACTGACAAATGGTTACATACAGGAGCAGAAATGATACAAAAATAATTGCATCACCATATTCCAACCAAGTATGTGTGACAGCTCACCTAGAATTCAGAAAACAGAAAGCATCCTGCACAATCTGCACATGGTTCAACAGGTTGGAGAGTCCTGTCAGATAGCTCAGTTGTTCTGAGCCTATACCAGGGAGGGGAATGTCTCTGTTTCTTCTAAGCAGGCTGGGCTCTTTCCAGGTATCTGAGAGTGTCTCTTAACAGTACTTAGCGTTTTATATGCTAAGGAGAAGGGAGCTTAGAGAATCTAGTAAGTTTCAGGGACTTCCTAAAACTTTATACCTTTAAAGTGACTGTTTTTTTGTTTCTGGAACTTAATAACTTTCCTTGGAAGGTGGAAAGCTTTAACTCCCTTCAGAACATTATGTAGATTACCTGTTATTTTTCTTTTATATTTCAGATTATAATCTAAGTACATCATTTCTCCCTTCCCCTTTTTTCCTTCAAACCTGCTATATACCCTTCCTTGTTCTTGTTCAAGTTCATGGCTTGCTTTTTCATTAACTGGTATTAAATTCCTTAATATGCCCTATAGGCTTGTCTGCAGCCTGATCTTATGGATTCATTTAATTGAGGTTCCCTCCTCTCAGGTGACTTTAGCTTGTGTCAATTTCACAAAACAATCCAGCACATGTTAACTATATAGAAGCTGGGTGATATATGGTAAGTTTTTAATATTTTGGATAATAAGTCATCCTGTATTTTTGCATGAAGGTGATTTTAATTGCTTGAAATTTAGAAATTTATAATTAGTGTACTCTTAAGACAAATAATGTAAAAGTACTTTAAAGCTCTAGGCAGTGGTTATCTGAGATTCTATCAGCTACAATGTGAGAAATCAATACTTCATCATAACTGGATGAGGTAGCATCAATGATCCAGAAATGGCTTAATCTGTAACTACTAAATTTATTTACTGAGTACAGATCTCTTTATTGACTTAAGTTTCAGAGGCATTTAGGTTAAAAAGAAAAAACCATAAATAAGTAGCAGAAAATGCTACTGGAGACCCATCAGTTAACCTCTGTATTCATAAGTAGATAAAATGTAGATATTAAATGTCCTTGAACAATATTCTTGTTATTGAAGTATATTATTGTATGAATACATAATACTAAATATTAAAGGTTCTATTTATGATTCTGAGAAAAAACTTATAAGATGGAATGCAGTATAAAATATTGTAATGGACACAGATAATTTACTCAGGACATATTAAACATTCATCTGATATACTTAGAAGGATATATTCCATAGATAACCAAAGATCCAAAATATAATACTCTATGGATCATGTACCTAAACAAAAACTTCACAATGAAAACAGCAGTTGACATCTTAGTATTGATGGGGAAAATATAATAAGGCAGCACACCTTGATAAAGAGTTGTAAGTAATTAATGCCTTCTAAGAGGAGAATTTCTCTACTTCACGGCTATTTTCTCTGATGCGGTAGAAGATATTAGAGATGTCTACTACCACAAGAGTATGTTTTCAAAAGTATTTGAAAGCAGGCTCGTGAGTATTAATGTGATTAGTCACTAAGAAATTACACCATTCTAACTTTAATTATAAATAGTAATTTTTCTAAAATAATTGTACTTTGCCCAAACTCACATAATGTTTCCACATTACTAATTCACCATCTACTTTGTACCAAGAGAGCATGTCACTTGTTTTCAACCAATACCTCCAGTATTTCTTTAAAGTGGTAATTAATGGAGATACTATTAGAACAATTTTAAAAGTTTAAAATGGTCAAACACATAAGATAATAATTATTGAAAATAGGCCTTAATACAGACAAACTAAATACAGGCATAGAAATATAAAATATTTGTTCCTTATTATACTTATTTATATATAATACATATATTACATATAATATAAATAATATACATAGGATAATATATAATATACATATATGTGTATATACATAGACACATATATAAATATATAATATCATATATTTATTATGTATTATATATACATATATACATATTGTGTATATGTATTTCTGGCTTTGGGTTACTACAATAAATTTGCATATAAAATATATATATATATTATATATATTATGATCAATAATACTTGAACTGGTACATTTTTGTTATGATTTTAAAGGACCTAAAAGACAAGAAAAAGGAGCCTAATTTCAGCCACCTGATTTTTTATGAATTATAAATGTGTGTTTTATGTGTTAAAACACATATTAGATAACATCTTCAATATATGGTGGATTGTGTGCAGGTTCGTGCATCACAGCCTGCATATAAAAGTCATATGATAGCTTTTCTATACTTGTCTCTTGCTAACCTGTGGGGTTCAGGGGTTGAATTCAAGTTGTCGGAGTTGCAAACAAGGACATTTTACTCACTTAGTAAAATCTCTCCAGCCAAAGGTAAGAACTTTTAAAATAGAACTCCAGTTGCTCACAAAATCGGATGAACAATTGAAAAATGTGGTCATATAAAATATGAAAGCTTTTGTGAATCAAAAGTTTAATTAATTTTAAAAGTAGAACTTGTACAATGGTACCCTACATAAATGGCTAACACTGCTATCAAACACTACAGACATTTCAACAAAAATCCGTGACCCAATATAAGACCTCTCCCTATATGTAGTTAGCCAAGAAGACCAGAGGCTACCAAAGTTTATTGTTTGCTTTTAGTCACTCAACAGAACCATATGGTAAGACACCATAGACTTGAAATGTGACACATCAAATCATACTAGAAATAAGCTAGCCAACTTCCACCTCAGTGGCTATCATTCACTATGTCAGAAGGTGCTAGGAAGGTGGCTA
>JANHMN010000015.1:32136424-32185013 GCA_030674055.1 Rhabdomys pumilio
CATATGGTTCTGTAATAATGGGTAAAAATACAAATCTATGACTTGGAATATCACAGGTCTGTAATGGAACTTACTCATGATATTTAGGAGAATAGATATGTTGCAAACTCTCTTCCAATTATTCATTTTTATATTTATAACCTTAGACTGTGAACAAAAATGTAAGGTACAAAAGTATTAAGGGGAATAGTTGGAAAGGAGGTTTGTACATGTACGAGAGACTAAGAGACTGTAACAGGTGATTAGTATGCTTGCAATACAACATAAATTGTAAAAAAGTAAGTTAATGTCAAGAAAAAACATTTAATAACTACACTAGACAAACAGCCTTCAAAGATTTCCTCATTGGTATACTGTAAATGTTTTAGTCTATTACATATGCCAATGATCTTGGTTTCACACATTGTGACTGATATGTTTATTTAGTATTCCAAAGAAATTGAAAGCTGAAAAAAGACTGAGACCAGAAATGAAGACTTTATTATAAAACCTAAAAATAAAAAGAAAGGTTAAATACTTAAAAATAACTGTAGATACTGTCAGTAATTTAAATAAATATTTGTGTAAATATTTGAATACATACAAACATATTTTTAATTTACTGTAAATATGCCAACTAAATAAAAGTATAAAATTAAAAAGGTACTTCTTTATTTTTAAATAGTATATATTATATATATAAGATATATGTCATTATTTAAGTAGTATATTTTATATAAAATAATATATTTTAGTATAGAGGACCATGAGTATGAGTTATTATCATAAATATAAAATAAAGAAATTTCTATTCATATGTTATATATATTCTGGAGTATGTTTGGAGAAGACACTGAATGAATGCATAAACTCATAATCTAATTTAAGCAGTCTTAAAACATTAGTCTTAAAACAATCAAAGCTGGGTATTATATGGCATAAATCAAAAACTATTTCATGTTAGGTTAGCAGACTATATATATTGGGCAAGGAACTGTTCTAAGGAGATGACACTATATTTGCAGAAAAGGGAAAATTACCTTGCTGGCTGGCTGGAATTTAGATGAACATTGGCCTGCCAGCAATTATGTTAGCTCAATCAATGATTATAAGTTCATAATGCAATAGAAAGACTGACTGGAAGTCCAAACTCACTTTCAAGCTATTAATATTCAAAGCCATGGTCTTGATGAACTTACTCAGGGTGCATTTAAATATAATGCTTAGTAAGAAGCATGAGATAGGAATAATACATAATTGTGGGGCAGTGGGCTGTGAGAAGCAGCTAGGTGCTTGGTTGAGCATGTGCTTGGAACCATGGAACCTTATTGGACAGCAGGAGTTCAGCTCTGCTCCCAGGCCCTGGTTCTTTTCATTTAGCTTTAGCCCTTCAACAACCCCTCCTACAGAAAGGTTAAAGGCCCACAGTCAGGAGGAACAGGCCTCAGGCCCTAGAGAGATTTACATACTAATGAGGTACCCGAAGGCCAGAGGGTGGAGCCAATTAAGCATTCTTCCCCAGCCCCCCTCCCTCCCTATTTAACTCAGGACTGCCCTGGGGTTTGCAGGGAGGAGGGATGAGGTACACATTCAGATCCATCTACATCTGCCATGACATTAAAGCCTGTAAAAACCCGTGAACTTTCTTGTGTCATTGGGACTGCGCCTGTGAAGAACCATGGAGGAAGCCTTTAATGAACCGCTGTAGCCACAGCAGCCATTGCCTAACTTCCCAGTGGAGGAACCCTCAGCATTTCCAGCCACAACTACCCACAGCCTGAAGGAACCCTCAGTGTTCCCAGCCAATTACTTACACATAATGGTTTCAAATTAAGAGATATAAAGCTCAATTCTGATAGTCATATTTATGAGCTAAGAACATAGAACACATCAGGAAATTTCATACTAAACAACATTCATTCTATTAGAACCTGAAAATATAAACATTGAAATAATTTTTTGTTATTCCTATCAAGTTTTCAGATTAAAAAATTAAAATTGATTGACATAGATGGGTTGATTGCCATACCCAGCGAGTTGTCATGGGGATATAATTATTTCCATCAATATATGCATTCCTTTTTAACATCTATGAAGTGTAGACAAACTTCCAAACTGTAATTTCTATTTCTTGTGATGTATTATAAAGAAACATCCATATTTCAACACAAATAGATATTTACAAAGCCCATGGTGCAGACAATTAGTAGAAAGTAGGTTGCATGAATTATATAATAATGTTACACATATTTAAATCACATTAACATAAATGAGTTTCAATTTCAGAGATTGCTCATGGTATATTAAGTGAATAGAAGTGTGTAATCCAAGTTCCTGAGGAAAAACTGCAGAACTCTCTATAGCTGCAAAAGTGTTAGCTGCTTAATTTTTGTTGCACTGATTAATGAAGGATTTGTCTTTTTTCATTGTTTTCATTATTGTTCTCCATTTCAACATGGAATATTCCACAATCACTTCATTTTATACTGATATTATGGAATAATGAACATGTTATAAGAAATATTCACCAAAGACTCACTACAGAGATATTTACAGCTGGTAAAAGAACTCAGTGTAGTTGTGTCTGGATTCATGACTTGCCTTCTGCATCCAGTGGGAACATGTGAGAAACAAAGTTACAGAATGTTTTAAAGTACATTTAAAGATAGAAGTAGAAAGGATTTTATTCATTCTTTTAGGATACTCAGGTGCCACTTAAGCATTCTGTCAGGTCCTTTAAAATGTCCACTTGGGTATTGTGAGCACACTAATTACAGAGGGTGACGTGATAAAATTAAAACACTTCCTTCAACAAGCAACTTACTCTGGAAAAAGCTGGCTCAGAGGACTACTTTGGCACCGTTTTAAGAGCACGTCAGCGAGACCACCCATTTACATAAAGATTCCATAGCAGAGCTTGGCAAAACCAATTTATAAGTTTAAGTAAAAGGTTGAGAAAGGCTCTGCTCTCCTTACTCAACCCAAAAGATACAAAGGCACTAGTGTTTGTGCTCATGGTCCAGTAAGCAATAAAGTGTTTTACAGTCCCTCAGAAATACCGGAGGTCCCAGAACGGTGCTGGTGTGCAGGGAAGGAAGATGATGAGAGTGGATAGCAGTTGGAGTTTACCAATGAGACTGGCTTTCTGAGGTTAGACCCAATAAAAACTGTATCAGTGAACAGGAAAAGTACATGATGGAGGTCTGCAACACGTTGAGTTATTAGAACAATTGCAAACTCTTTCCAGCTGCTTTCCAACTGGGATGCATGACATTTCTCATTTCTCTCGAGTATCCCACTGTTCAGTGTTGCAGGCCCTGTGCTGTATAGAATCCTGTGTGTTCACACGCACAATATGATAAGTGAAATGTTTGTCCATGAGTACAATTAGAACCATAGTGACTTTGCTGTTTCGTTACCCTCTGTTTGCAAATGAACTTGTATTATTTATTATGCCCTGAAGTCTTCTGTAGAACTCTCAATGAAGAATGACTTATCCCCACTGCTGTTGTGAAGAATGTGTCTGTGAAAGGCTAGTTTTCACTCAAAGAATTTATGTTTGAGTGGAATGACATCACATGTTCTAAAAGACCCAGAAACACGGGGCTCACTATGAGAAACATCAATATTTAACCAGGACATCAGGATAACAGTATGTTCTTTATAAACAATGAACTGTGTCATTTAGCATTGTCAAGACCACCCACTCACTCACTCACCCACTCACTCACACACTCACCCACCCACCTTCCCACTCATTCCCTCACCCATTCATGCTTTCAACAAATACACGTGACAATAAACTGTGTCCTTATTTTCCAGGTCTCTTGAGTAAAAGACAATAAGGAAATGCCATATAGTCTTAGCCCGCAAAGAGAAAACAAATAGGCAATCTTACCATGAACTCAGTGTTAATAAAATATCAAAAACACAGTACTTATTTGAAGATAACAGTGAAATATACAATGGTGAAAATGTGTTGTTTGTTTTCTTTGATAAACTTTTTCAGATTATTAAATTATATGTCAACCAGGTAGAAAATTACTGCTTCTATATTGTATTGAAGGAAGAGTTGGGTTTTTTGTTTGTTTGTTTGGTTTGTTTTGTTTTGTTTTTTGTTTTGTTTTGTTTTTTTCCCCATGAGACTCGAAGAGAGTTTCACGGGAGTGAGGACAGCGGGATTCGAACTTGGAGAGAAGGGCACGGCGGTCCTCTGGCAGCGGGCACCGAAGCCGAGTGCCACCGCAAACTCGAAGGAAGAGTTTAACATAAAAAAATAAACATTGCTTTTTAAATCTACAAGATTTATATACATAGCACCTGAGTGAACATCACTTTGGTTTTATTGATTAAGTTATTTATTTAAATTACATCCCAATTACAGCTTCCCCTCCCTCCTCTCCTCCCAGTACTTCTCCCACCACTCACTGTCCCCTCCTCTTTTCCACAGAAGGGTGGAGGTCTCCCATGGATATCAATGACTCTTGGCATACAAAGTTACCTTAAGACTAAGCGCATGCTCACTTTTAATTTCTCTATATTCTGATTCTTAGATTTACAGAATACTTAACTCTACTTCTAGGATTAAACAGAAGTCATCATAGAAAAGCTTTATACTAACAGTGATGGCAGAATACGTGCTGTGTAAGCAATTCTTAAACTGTAAGCTATTAGTTTTAAGAAGTAAGCTATGTGGACTGCTGCTTTAGTTCCATCTCAAAGATAAAGTATTTGTTGGAGCAAGTGATTGACACTTTTTTAAAATTTTCAGTAACTTTGGCTATACGTCTTGGGAAGCAGTTTTGCTTGATGATTCCCAAACTATACTTATGCGGGAACACTTCTAGATAAAGTTGCAATTTGTGTCCTAGGAAAGAGAGAGAGAGAGAGAGAGAGAGAGAGAGAGAGAGAGAGAGAGAGAGAGAGAGAGAGAAAGAGAGAATATTGAAAAAGAAAAATCTAGTGGAATATCAAGGAATATGTTACCACCAAATTCCCTCTTCTCCACCAAAAGTCAGCTTTGTGTGTGTACAATACGAACTGTGACAAGATCAAAGTTATACATATTACATGCAGGTAGTAAAAGTTACTGCCAGGAAAATCTCTACAGTGTTTCCTATCTCCTCATGCCAGACACTTGATTCTTGAGAAATGAATTATGCGATCCTCAGTGTTCTAGAAAAGGTGAAAGAAGAGCTGTGTGGATTCGGGAGAGTTCAGAAGCAGGGTCTCATTTGGGAGCCTGTCTCTGTTTCATCAGGCTTTGTGAATTATGACTCTTGAAAACCAACTTTGGATATTACTTTTCATTTACTGTGTATCCCAGAGCAACAGAGAAGTCATCAGCCAAAGATGGAGGGATTTTCAGCAAACATCCCCTTTAAATAGCCACTTGCCTTCCCACCACCTCATCCTGTTTCCTCCTCCTGGAGCTCATACCAATTTATATTTCCCTTATGCATTTGCAGTATGAATGCTGACTGTTTTGGATAAATACTGCTACCTTCAGATACGTGCCACTGTGATTTGTTTGAAAGTGGTATTTTGTTTAGAAAGTACAAAATATCATTCTAACATGGGATTTGGATCCAATTGAGCAAATGGATCTTCCAGTTGTCACTTCTGTGACTCTGGGTAATTTCTTCTTTCTTCTCTCTAAAGTGAGAATATCACCATCTTTCATGACTCACAGATTGAAAGAGCTAACAGAAGGCAAGAAAATAGCATACAGTAAATATTATGGGTTTACAATCTTAATGCACAGTATGTACAAATAGCCCCTTACTTGAAATGATTCTATTGCAAATGTAGTTATATTAAGACAAGATCATATGGATGGACTGTAGTTCAGTAGAACTACGTTCTTATAAGTAAGCAATGCTCAGCAGAAAAGAACACGGGAATTGGAGGTCAGATTTCAGGGTGCTACTCCAATAAGCCAAGAAATATTTTAAAAATTAACTGCTCTATTTCTAGAAGCTTCTATACACTCCTGGAATAGATTTTCCCACAAGTCTCAGAAAAAAAAAACTTTCTAGCACCTTCTGTTAGACTTCTAGAATTCAGAAGGATGAAGCAACAGTACCTTTCTCCTTGTTAATCTGTCAGTTTATTGCCAGGTCATAGTGGTGCTTATAAACCAGATGACAGGGTATTGACAAGGTACCAAGAAATGAAGGGCATCTGTAGTGATTTTTACTGGATCACTGTAAATATGACATGTTAAAGTGAACACTCACTTATATACAATTTTAAAATATGCTTCTGACTAAATTATTCAAAACAGAGATTAATAGTTTAAGTTTTTCCATGTTTTCAGAACATGATCACATCATGGATGTCTTATTTCTATATGGGAGAAGCAGTCTCCTCCAGCTTCAAATTCATCTAAAAGAGTATAATGTCTTAGTGGTTTTCTAATGAATGTAGAAATGATAGACATATTATCAGTAATAATTCATTAACTAGAATAAAAGTTTATAATCAAATTTTACTGAGTTATTTATATGTCGGTCTTCCTAACCAGAATAGAATATAAACATTTTAAAGGATCACAACTGAGTATTAGGGTTTAAGGGCTGACCACTCTGCATTGGACAATATAATAAGGGGTTTCATCACTGAAAGAAGTTAATTCTTTTTCTCATGGCTGTCATTAGTTTCCTGTACGTCTTTGTCTAGGGGTGTGACTACTTGAAATCCCTCCCTTCACTTAAACATATCTTCTGATATTGCCCTTGTTCTGGTCTTTTCTATGCAGCAGTTTCTAGGAGGGATCAATTTGGAACAGACTTCTTGATATGAAATAATGATTTTTGAGTACTTTTGAGGCATGTTATTTTTGTTTGCTTCTTTGATTTTGGTGACACGTTCTTTTTGTAAAAGTATGATTCAGAAGAGTATACATTCTGGTGTACATTTTTTTTCTAATCACCAGGCTGTGAAAAGAGACTCACATTTAAATTGTATTATTGTGAAAGCTGTGGACCCTGAGGCTATATAAAGATTCTGAAAAACATTTAGCAACAAATGAAGTACTTACTAGCTGTGCAAGCTGGGAAGGAGTCTCAGCTGAGCCATGGAAGGCTGTGGGTAAAACAACAGAAACATACTATCAAATATATTACAATCAACCTCCTTCCTAAAGGAAAAGCACCAATGGGACTGAGATTTGTTATCTATTTCCTTGTAAGATGGTTTAAACCACCCGAAACAGTGTTTATATGAGCTGTGTGAAGGGTAGATGGATACTTTTTTAGAGGACTCCCCACTAGAAATGATTGATGAGTATGAAATCATGACAACACCAATTCCCTTGGTACCATCTTTGCTCTCTAATAGCATCACATAAAATAAGCATCCTAACTCCCCTGGGGATTTAAGACCTATCTAAAGTTTCCTGTTGCCTTGACCTGAGTCTAGTCCATAATCAGAGCGCATCTTGTTTCAAGATTCTTAATTCTGTGAGGGTTTCAGGAAAAAGAAATGTTACAGAACCTTTCTCATTTGAAAAAGATAAAAAAACAACAACAACAAAAAGAGTCCCTATATTTATCTATCCATTCCTTCTTTTAACTAATATGTGGTTTTAAAGACTTATTTATTGCAAGGTGTCAGGTATACCTAGAAGAACAAAAATACAATATTATATCTTGTGGCATTAGAATCACCACAAGCAATGGGAAGCAAGAGTAGATATGGTTTGTGAAAACTAAATATTGGAAATCCTGTAAATAAAGAGAGTAGGCAATTTAGAAGGAAAGACTGGAACCATATAGGATGAAAATAGTTGTTTTCATTTGCAATCACTACCAAAGAGCTGTAGCAATGGCTGATACATAACCCGAGATTCATACGTAGTAGGTGAAGAGCCTTCTGGAGCTAAGTCGAATGTAAGAGATATTTTTCTATGCTCTAGAAGGTGAGCTGTAGGTTGGCATGAGGAATATAATGGGTAATAGATTATAACAGGCACAATAGATCCTAATAAGAATTACAGTTTAAAATTTTAAGTATAGGAGTTATTTTTGAAACATTTTATAGCAGGAGAATAAAAAAGCCTTTTGTTTGTTGCTTTGATTTTGATTCTTGTTGAAAACTTTGTGACTTAAAAAGAAATTTTTGGCTTATGTGTCCACAGAACAGTGGAGATGGTAATGACTTAGGCTAAAACAATATTTCTTTTTTTTGTTGTTTTGTTTTGTTTTTCGAGACAGGGTTTTTCTGTGTAGCCTTGGCTGTCCTGAAACTCACTCTGTAGACTAGGCTGGCCTTGACAATATTTCTTTAATATATATGTTATATATAGATTAATATATACATATATACATATATATATATATATATATATATATATATATACATATATAAAGAAATTTAAGCTCTTATTAAAGTTAGAATTACAACTTGATCCTGAACTTGTCTATAGTTATTTCATCAATTTGAAGACATGGCTGACATTCACAAATCAGGATTTAAAACAATCTCAAGAGAATTAATGTTACATAACTGTGGGTGTTTGTCTGTGTGTGTTTGTGTGTGTGTGTGGTCTGTTTCTGTGTGGGACTGAGTATATGTCAGTGTATGCTTTTGTCTGTATTTGTGTATAAAAGAGTAAACAATTCCAGGTAGAACAAGAATTCTGGAGGCTTATCAGAAAATTAAATATTTTAAACCATTTTGTTTTGTAAGAACTATTGTGCTTAAAGCAAACACTTAAGAGTTCATATCACCCAATTTTCATTACAATTTCTCACTACAGTTTAAAATTTAAATATAAAATTAAAGTTACTATAATTGCCATTTTCAGTCCCATTGAAACTGTAAATTGTGTTTTTCATCTCTCTATAATTTTATTTTATTGCATTTGAAATGTGATAAGAACAAATCTTTTAAAGATAAATTATTATACTGTAAATTTACAAAATTGAACTTGATCTTTTAATTTCATTTTAAATCATTAATTCTCAGCCTTCCTAATTTGGTTCCTCGTGTCATATTGAACCCCAACCATAAAATTATGTTATTGCTACTTCTAAACTGTAAATTCGCTATTGTTGTGAATGATAAGAGATATTTATGTTACAACTCTGATATCTGATATATGATCCTGAAGGGGGGGTTGAGACCATAAGTTGAAAATCCACTCTGAATAAAGATTCAGTGGTCAAAAAGTTCCTTTGATCATACACAGAAAATCTATTTGCTTTTCTGTAGTTTAATAATCATTAAAAAAATATTGAGAATTTTAAAAGTCTTAATCAAAACAGAATTGTGACAAACTAAACATTTTTTTTAATTTTTATTAGCAAACATGTAAATATGGCTGATAATTTCACATCTGACCAGCCTCCATTTCATCTAATTATCCCCCAGTGCTCTTGAATACTGTGTACTTCCACCCTTCTTCAGGAAGATTGCATTTGCTGTTAATACTGAGTTCATTCTTCTGATCGGCTCATGAAAAGATATTCTCACTTTCCTGTAATCCAAACCCTACCTTGCTGCACACAATCTTTTTATGTCCCAGAACTAATAGGGGCGGGGGGGGGGAATAAAAAACACATAGCTTGATCAACATTCTGGGACACAAAACTGAGGACTGTCATATTTTCTTGTTACTTTGCTCTGCCCTGTTCCCTGTGATGATTTGATTCTCTTTAATTTTGTTGTCTGTGTGATGAGTGGGTATGTATAGGAACCTCTGTTCTTGATGACATACCCATTGCTTCTTAGACTTCCAACTCCAAATCCATTTCAATTCTTTGAAAAAACAAATAGCAACACATCAACCTAATATGCTCAAAGAGACATTGATACACCTCGGAAATCCTTTTATGGAACAAACTCATTCCATTGCTGTTTCCTTAGGTTCTTCTTGGATTTAAGCTCTGTGCACCATTCCCTATAATGGATTCATACCAAAAATACAAAACAGATGTAAGACTTGAGGTGATAAAATGTTGACCTTATTGGTAAAAAAAAAACAATGGTGAGAAAATCAAAATAGAAATTTATGATTTGCTTTCTCACATCGATTTCTCTGTTAGCATGCCCTGTAAAATGGTTGTTGTCATCAAATTTAGGATGTGCTATGTCTTCTCTCTAATTTTTTAAAACTAAATTGCCATCTATATAACCAGTGTTTTGACTCTTTATTAAGATTTTATGGGAAATCAAAATTATAAAGTAAGTGTTTTATACTAAGTTCATTCTACACCTTCATGGTACAATAGTAGTTAAAAGGTGGTGAGGTCATGTGCAAGAGATATTATATTCACCAAATAATTACAAAAATAATTCCAAAATGACAGAAATTTGTTTGAGATTGTGGCTTTCATAACATCTCATCTCATATCACAATGTTCAAAATTATCATTACATGGTAAAATATATTTTGAGCAGGTTGACTTATATACATATTTAATAAAATATTGCTAGACAACAAAGGATCACATGTACCTACTCTGGTTGTCATTGTACTACAGGAATAGACAAGTATAAAGTAGAATAAAGTGAAGAAAGGGTTCCTGAAGATTTTTCGCAACAAGATGACAGATTCTAAGCAGAATGTGTATTATGGAATTAAGATGTTGAATTATAGGGCAAGATGACCTAGGGTAACTTGAATGTGACCACTTTGTCTTTACTCAGCTGACAATACCAGCTTTATTTTAATCTTGTGTGTCTGTACATATGCATGTGTGTTTGCAGCAGTATATTATATCACACAAGTGGAACTCAGGGACAACCTCAACTATTTCCACAAGTTCCATCTTGTTTGAGACATGTTTTCTTTATTTTAAGGCTAGCTGACCATAAACTTCTGGAGATTTTATCATGCCACAAACCTATATAGCTGTAGATATGTAGGACTTTTAAATATTTTACTTCATAAAGATCTACATGAGTCCTGTAGGCTCAAACTCAATTCTCCATACTTGGGCAGCAAGTGCAGAATCCACTGAGTCTTATCTTCAGCTATGTAAATGCTACTATTTATAGTAATTTAAAACTAACATATAATAGGAAAATATGCACTTTAACACCATTCATTCTCGATTCTTCTGAAGATTCAAAGTAACTAAAGGCAGGTGTGTATGAAAATATATCATTTACTGCCTTTTAATGTAGTTCATTGTTGGGAGCTGACTCTTAACAGAAAGCAGCTATCATCTTTGCAGCCATCTCAGGCCATATACCCTGACAAGAGATTTGTTTTGTAAGCAGCCCACAACAGCTGAGCACACTCTGATAAAATTCTTGTTTTGCTCACATACCTTGTATTTTCGTTTAGTGCCCCCAGCTGCAAGGCACACATGGTAAAATGTCTTCAGTTGTGTTCCCCTGCTTGTACATGGCTACAAGGCACATAATAAAGTGTGTGTGTGTGTGTGTGTGTGTGTGTGTGTGTGTGTGCATACACATCTATGATTTCCTTTTAACAAACGAGACTTGAACAGACTCTCCGTCTTGTCTTTATTCTTTGTGTTTCTTGTCCCTCCGTCCCCACTCTCTCTTTTGCTAGACCATGTTGACTGACCCCTGCAGACTGGGTCATCTGGCCCCAAACATGGGGTACAGACCAGAGCACCTGGTCCCCAAGCGTGGAGCAGTGCGGGCTGAGAGAGTTCATGTCTTGTAAAATATAACAACTTTTAGACATCTATTTGACCCTGTGTATTTGCTTCCTGATAATATTATAGCTAGCTTTAAAGGTTTGGCAATATTTAAAAGTAACACAAGGCTTGTAATGACTGTGCTTGGAAGATGGGAAAAATAACTCACAATTTTATGAGAAGAGGGAAGAAAAACTAGGGATGAGAATAAAGGCATTTACTACCTGTCCCATAAACTCAAAATAGTCATATATTCTTCAAATAAAAATGAAAATCATAAAATGTCTCATTAAATATGAACATAATATCAAAAAAAGAAAAACTTTAAAGCTCTGTTTTAAGTCTAAGCTGGTTTCTATTGATACGGTAATATCAACAGTCCAGCAAAATTGAGAGTATATTTGACAAAAGTAGTTTGATTTCCATAACTGTGATCTTTTATTGTTTCCAGATGTTAATAACACATTTTCTGCTTTGAAATAATTTCTAGGGGATTAAGTAACTAGTAAACTTCAAATTTTTGACTTTGTGGTTGAAATTAACAAAGAAATAGTATTACAGGATGAGCATTTTTCCATGAACTTAAGAAAAATCTATGTATCTATATATTTATCTATGCATTAACCTATGTGTCTATGTATCTATGTTTTATATATGTATGTATCTATCTACCCACCCACACATTTATCATCCATTCATTTATCCATCTGTCCGTCTATTTATCTATCTATCTATCTATCTATCTATCTATCTATCTATCTATCTATCTAATCTATGTATTTATCATCTATCTATATGTAATTTATGTATCTATCATTATCTACCTAACATCTATCATCTATCTATATCTACCTATCATGTATCTATCATCTATATGCGTCTATCTTTCCATCTAGCCTCCCCTTTCTCCCTTATTCTTATCTGAAATATAGATAAAGCAACATAAATATAATAAAAACAGACCTATTAATATAATGATGTCAAGATTGAATACATAATTCTTTTGATTTTTCTAATATATAAATTTTTTGTCAAATGTCTCACATTAGGAATGATCTTTAATATTTTGATGTACTTAATTGACAAACCTATCTTAAAATACTTCATCAATATAGTTATTACATAATAATTATCAGATTCATAGGTCAGTATGTTCACTATATTCTGTGAACTAATATAAGATAGTTTTGTTTTATTTTCAGAATTTTATTTCTCAAAACACTTATGACATGTTTTAAAATGATTCATTAGAGGCTCAATTAAAAGATTCCAGGATAAAAAGATTCATTAAAAAGATTCAATTCTACAAGTGAATTGTAGAATCCTTGTATTGGGAAACTTCCTAAACTTGGTACACACTGGCATCTGTAGAGGAATTGTAAAGACTTCCATTCTCAGAAGCCACCTGCTGTGTATGAGAATAAGTTGTCAGCCTCACCATCAGACTGACACCAACAAAATTTATATCGATGAAATGTATCATATGTATCTTTTGCTTTCCCATATCTAGCTGACTCAGTTTCACAACTCAAAAGAGAACACTAAATGGGCTTTTCTATTCTTAATTATACCAAGAACATAGACATAGCTGGAAGAAGATTCAGTAGACACGACATTGTCAATATCTTACTGACACTGAGGCTCATAAGATGGAACTAGAACTGATGGCAAGTGGACAAC
Source organism: Rhabdomys pumilio (assembly GCA_030674055.1). NCBI lineage: Eukaryota > Metazoa > Chordata > Mammalia > Rodentia > Muridae > Rhabdomys > Rhabdomys pumilio. The sequence continues at coordinate 32,149,702 of JANHMN010000015.1, forward strand.
TAACTGAGTTTCTGCAGCACAGGAATTTAAACTAGCTTCTTATAGCTGCCATAGAAAAGCACCATCCTCACTCTAGAAATGAGCCTGGTGAAGAAAAGTACTCTTATCACCTTTTCAAACTCACACAACGGGAAGGAAGGAAATCCAGACTTTCATCCTCAAACAAAGCCTATTCGGTCAGCTGTACAGTGATGTATTTGAGGTAATTCGCCATAAGCTGTAACATCCTTCGAAGTCAATATTTTTTTTCAGTCATTTTATATTGCTTCCTCTCCCATTCCCATTATCTTTGATAAAGAAAAATACATTATAATGGGTGTCAATAAAGTCTGAAATTTATATTTTGGTGCTGGTCTGTAGCCATGAACTCTCTGTTAGGATAAATTGAAGATGAAATGGTAAAATTAAGATTGAAAATATTTATTCTGTACTGTCTCAGAGAGATACAGGCAGATGGTTTTTATTGTAATTATTATCTTGTAGTGCTGTGGATTAAACCCTGCATTTTGTTTGAGCAACACAAATGCCTCGCCACAGGAGAACATCCTGGTACACTCTGAAATCATAAAAAAAGGATAGACAGATAGACAGATAGATAGAGAAACAACAAAGTAACTTTGTTCAAATAAGTTTTTTAAACTTTTTAAATAACATACTATCTTTTGATATTAAATATATCTTAGAAATATTGAGATAAAATATCACTGAATGTTTTTTACCATAGGTGAATGTTGGCCATTATTTATTTCCAAGTATTCAGTGGATTTACAATAAGCATGAGTGAGAATGATCCTACTTTTAAGAAACAAATACAACTCCAAAGATTTTAGATAGAAAAATAAATTCTACTACATTACAATAGCTTTAAATAATACAGCAGAATATCAGAAAGTAAATGTATACATCATAATTTTAGGATATATCTTAAATCTCTTGCATCACCCCCCTCTTCTTCTGTGTCCCCTCCACATGGTTTAAAGCATGGCTGTTACAAATTCCAAGTTTACATGCTCTCCTGTCTTTTTAGGAGACACTCAATAAAACTTGTTTCGCCTCAACCTTCTGGGAAAAGAAATAATGTGAGTCAGAAATCCATCCTTGGGAAGCATTGTGAAACAGAGGATAAAAATCAACCAATAAAAACATCAGCGCTCCCATTGTAGCAGAAAGTGAAGTCAAAAAGTGGGGAAGGCAATTCCCAGAAACGGAAGAATAGAATATGAACTGTGTGCATTTATTTCATCAAGAATGGATTTTATTGGTCATTGGATGTAATTGTTAAGCCACTCAATTTTTATATTCACCATAAAACTTCAATATATAGATATGGAGTAAATTCCTTTATGAAGAGAAATAACTGGTTCATCTTAAAGTGTTGTTTCAAAGTTTCCTTAACAGACTTCAGAGCCTACTGTAATGGAGTATCTGAGAAGCATTTTGCTAAAGATAATTAATCCTCTTCTTGCTTCTTCATGGAAGTCTCCAGAACACTGGTTATAATGACCAAACTTCATTTTCAGGAAATAGGCAAAAACTAATTGGGGTTTTAGGAGTTTATTGAAGGCCAGTCAACCACCGTTACTCCACTTCATTTTATTGTTGACTTTTCAGTAGCTTGGCAACACCGAAGAAAATGAGATTCAACTTAGCCCCTTCTTAACGGAAAGAATTCAATATGCTAAGCCAATGAATGTACTGAACTGAATTTTGTGCAGAGAATATCCTTCCAAAAATCCATATTGTTTGTATTTTGTCTGGGAAAGAAAATAACACTTAAAACTAACACTGAACGGCATGCCAATGCATGGTTGTAGAAAACAGAAAACTGCAGAAATGCTTTTCCTGTGCTATTGTGTGGCTCGTGGCATGACTCTCCCTCTTGCTGGAGGAGGACAGATTTTAAAAAAAAGAACAAATATACTGATTTGAGAAGCAGGTGCCATCATAGAGCTCCTGTGCCAGTCTCCACTGACCAGCAATTAAGATGTTGATACAGTTGCTAACTCCTTGAAGTCTCACAATGGTTTCACCAGAATTCTTTCACTCCTACACTATTTTAAGATTTTCAACATCTAATCTTTAACTCACGACCAAATTTAATTTTGTTCTGCCTATTTGGAACACTGTGGTATCTGTATTGATCAGCAATATTCTAGGCCAGGAGTTAGTAAAATTAATATAATGTTCAAATAAAAATAATACCACAGTCTAGAAAACATGGGATTCTTATAACATTACCACTTGAGGCTGGAGAGATGGCTCAGTGTTTAAGAGCACCAGGCTGGATGCTCTTCAAAGACCCAGCCTTGATTCCCACTGCTTGCATGGCACTTCACAATCACCTGCAATTCTGGATCCAGCAGAACCAATGCCCCTTCTTGGTCTTTGTTGGCAGCAAACACTCAAGTGATTAACAGACGTACATGTAGGCAAAATACAATGCACATAATGCTTTTTTTTTTATTATTGCATTCTAATAACAGGCATTAGAATCACATGGGATGAGTTTTAGCATTTCTGATGCAAAAGTCACTTAGCAGGTCAGTGTAATCAGAAGTCTTGGAAGGAAGATTTTGGTCTTTCATAACCTGAATGCATTATCAATTGATTCCCTTGAAGACTCAATTTTAAGGAACACTTTCTGAAGGATACACATAATAGTTAAAACATCAGTACCACTGTTCCAGTGTGCCAAGAAGAATGTAGATGGCTATGATCTCACGAGGTTCTTCAGGGAAATAATAGAGGAAACAAAAATGAAGACTCTAAGAGGAGTAAGAACCCAGAGAGCTACAGCGTATGCCTATGGCTTTTGCTCACTAGCTTGCTTAACTTCCCTTATATAGGACCTAGAACCACAAGCTCAAGGGTGACACCATTCATAATTCCCATATCAACCGCTAATTAATCAGAAGTACTATATACTTGCACTGACCTATCTTTTTTCTTCTTTTATTAAAAATTGTTTTTTTTCACACATAATGTATTGTGATCATGGTTTCCCCTCTTATAAAGTTTCTAATGTTCAGATGCTGAAGTCGCAAGCAACTGAAGGTGCTTCTGACAAACTTGCTTCCAGTCTCAGATGAGCAAGTGTAGTATAAAACGATTTGGGGAGGTTTTGTTTCTGAAATTCTGCTTTCTTGGCAAGGAGTACATTTTGTGATGGTCAGAAGGGCAATACTGGGAAGGTACTTCTCTAAAATTTTCTATGAGGCAGAAGTGGAACTTCTTGACATTTTCCATAATCTAAATTACTCCTGATATGATGGTTAGGGTTTCCAGCCAGTCTGGAGACAAGCGATTGCTCTCACTGATGCCCCAGTCAATCTGCAACATTTCCCACTCTGTAATATCAGTGATGATAATTGCTTTACCAAAGACATTTTCCATTAGAAGCCAGGAGTGATTCATTGGTGAACTATGATCGGTGTTCTTGGAAGTCTTGTAAAGGTGTTCCATGGAAAAAGATCACAGAACTCAATGACCTGCCTTTCAAATGGAGGAAAGATACAACCTTGTCTTTGGCAGCTAAAAGTTCAAAGATTGTGTCATTTCCAAGGCCCTTCCTGCACTCGAGGACAGAGTTTGGACCTCCTGCTGTGTTGACACTGGCTTCCTGTGGTCCTCACCTTAGCTCAGTTTCATTATACATTGTCACCTTTTCTGTTTTGTTGGAAGCTACTCAAAACAAATTAAAGGAGTATGAGACTTTGCATTTGATAATAAATATCAAAGCCAAATCCACACTACTTCAACCTTCAGCTAAGAGCACTTAGAGTCAAGCAAAGGAAAGTAAAGGGAGGCCATTTTTTTTCGTAATTCTAAAGCTCAGAGGAGAATAACTGTTTAACACTTATCTGCACTGTTCTCATGAAATAAAAATAGAACTTGTACTCTAAAGTCCATTTTTCTCATTTTTATCAAGTACATAGATCTTCAAAGGTTAGACCTACACAGTGTGTAAATACTATTGAAAATGACAACACAGAGACCTTGCTTTCTCAGGATTGACCCTGAAACCCCGAGCATAATGGGAATTATATGTGCACATAGCATTTGTTTCTGCTCTTCTGTGAGAGGGTCTTTTATATCTGAACAATATTACGCTTTCACTTAAAAGTACAGATTCTATGTGCGGTAATATGTTGCCTATTTTTTGTGTTACACTGATGAAATCAGGTTTCTGTATAAATTGTTTTTCTTCAGGCAACTATGTTGCTACATCTGCATTGAATTCCTACCAGAAACCAAAACTTTTCAAGATCATGTTGTTATTTAAAGGTAAGTATAAAAATATTGATGTTCCTAAGTTCAGTTGCCTGCCTTTATACAAGAGCCAACGATGACACATTTCTGGAACTGTTAAAATTTGTCATGTTATCAATACATCTCCCAGCTCACCTAAAAACCAAATGAAACTGTAAATTCATTACAACTCTCATACCCTGTGAGTGTAAATGATCTTCTAGAGGATAAAATCTGAATATGACAGAGAGGTTATCTAGTTGCTTGTTCCTTGTTCTATACCTTTGCTGAACCCATATACAAGGTGTGTCCTGTACTGTCCAAGCTTTATCTCAATTTATTGGCCTCAAATTAGCATTGGCTATTCATAAGACTAGATATGAGCTGAATTTGGAACAGGTCCAGACTGATCCTAGTGTAAGAACTGAACTTTGGCTTTGCTTTGGGATGAAACGTCTAAGTCTTGCTGCTACTTTTTTTTCCAAATTGTTTCCATCTTTATTCTCTTTTTAACTTTTACTTTTATTATTTTAATTTATTAATTTTTTATCTATGATTTTATGCATGTGTACCACATGTGTGCCTGGTGCCCTAAAAGGACAGGTCACTGGAATTACAGTACTTCCAGGAGTGACAGATAGTTGTGAGCCACAATGTGTGGGCTGGGAAATGAATCTGTAGGCTTTGCAAGAGCAACAAGTGCTGTTAATAGTTGAACCATCTTTCTATCCTGTGGTTTATTCCTTTTAAATAACATTTATTATTTTTTCCATTCTTTAAAATTTATTGTTTCAGCAGTTCACACAGAATATGTTTTTATCAAACCCACCACCACTCCCACCTCTCCATCTTTGAAGTATTTCCCCTTCTAAGTTTATGTGCTCTTCTTAATTCCACCCAGTATACTTAGTGCCATCAGTGTATGCAATGGCCATTCCTTGAAGCATAGACAGCTTATTATAAGACACCGCCCTGAAGAAAATGGCCATTCTTTCTTCCTTAGCAAGCCTCAGTTATCAATAGTATTTCAGCTAATTGTGGAACTTCATAACCCCCTCATCCATTCATGTTCAGATGTTGGCTGAATTGACAATACACATGTTTTCTGCTATGGTGAATCCATGTCTGCAACAGCCCTGTAAGTTCTGGGAAATTTCTTATAGTCATCTTTGTCCAATATTCTCTCTTACATTCTTTCTTTACGCTATTCTGCAATGACATCCTTAAGAAGGCCGGGTGGCAGGAAGTATGATATAGATTTTCCTTGTAAAGCTGAGTATTCCATAGTATCTTATTGTCTGCATGCTGACTAGCTATAAATCTGTACTTCAGCTTTTGTAATTTACCTAATAGTGGTCATTACTTTTCCAATTTGTTAGTTCCATGTATGTTTTATGTGTGTGTTTCTCTCTTCCTTTCTCTTTCTCTCTTTCTCTCCTTCTCTCTCATCCCCATGTTATTAAGTGTGTTTGTGTGTATGTGTGTATCTTCATTTTATGTTTACAATTCCAAAGTGAGTTAGTACTTTTTGTTGTTGTTTTACTTAAAAAATTACAAAACAGAATTAAGAATGCATATTAGTGGTATGATATTGTTTATCATACCACGTATATTGTCCTTGTAAAATCCCTACCACAGAAACTGAAACAGAGTGTTAAAGTAGGTTGGGCAAGGGAATATGAATAAGTTAAAATAAGACTTGCACTAGAAAACTGAAGCTAAATTTACCCTCTGAAATAAAAAGAGACAGCACTCTTAAACTAAACTGTTACTAAAAGTTCATTGTTTCAGCATTTTAAATATTTTTATATTTACTTATATATTGTCTTTCTTTCTCAATAGTTTGTTTTTGATCCGAAAGATTTCCTAAAAGTCTAATCCACGTGGACCTTGTACTTATGTAGTGTTTGTTAGATGATCTTTTATAAAATGTTTGTTAATATCCCCGTCTTTAATCCCTATTACAGATCCTGGGGTCACCTTCCTTTCTTTTGTTTGTTAGTTGTTGTTTTGTTTTGTTTTAGTTTTTGCTTCTTGTTTTGTTTGTTTTCTTGTGCCTCTGTGAAAGATCTGCTCCTTTCAGAATTGTGTACATGCTCATTCCTAGACGAGTTGTTCAATTTGTTCATACTGATAGCATTAGTAGCTATTCTTAGAATTTCATTGAATGTAAATACCTGGTTCCATTGCTGCTGCTTTTTAGCACAGAAGTCCCTGAGTTCATATCCGAGGAAAACAGCACGTTTCCAGGTTGTAAAGTTAGCGATGAGGCAACAGAGTGAAAGGTGTGCCACTGTTAAAACCATGCTGGACTGCAGCCACATGCTCCATCTGCTCTCTGCATGACAGTGTGAATTGTTTTGTTTCTTCTGCATACTCTAACCCCAAACAACACCAACCAAACACAGGACCACTTGTCATTGGCTTAGAATTTCTGTCATTAATATTCGTAAAGGACTATAATATTAAATATAACTACATTTAATTACTTATGTAAGTATTCACAGTTTTCTGCTAAATACTTTTTAAAAACTTGTTTATTTTTATTATAAAATACAGGAGAGTATTGTAATTCTGCCATGTTTTTTGTTTTTCATTCAGTTGTTGTTGATGTTGTTTTCAACTCCTAATTAGAGGTTAGTGCTTTGATATGAATTATTATTCCTACAAATTGTGATGTCAAGGTTTAACAAATGTTTATAAAATTTAGAACACATAGGTTGTGATTGTTCTATGCATCTGGGGATGTGCCTAACATAGTCCTGTTTTCCTAAAACAATTATAGAACTTATTCGGGTAGCTAAGGTGGTGTTAAGTTATCCTCAAAGTGTAATATAAAACTTACGCTGCAGCTATTGGCTCCATGAAAAATGGATCTAATATGTGTTCTTATCAAAGATGACAGGGGAGGTAACCATCCCTAGCCATAATTTGAAAGGAAATTATGCTATTTGCAAACCAGATGCATGGCCCAGGCAAAGCTGAAGCTTGAGGAAGAGGATCAGATATTGCCAGAGGAGAAAGTAACTGTTTGCCATGGAGCAAGGTATTAGATGGGCTGAAGAAGATTGGATTAAAAACTCTCCAAGAGCTGAGACATAAACACTGGAGTAGTATACTGTTTAGCTAAGGTGCTAAAAGAGAGATGTCATTTTTCATCCCCATTGTGACGCCTAGAGCTCACTGTATGAAATCCCCCACATCACTGATCTTGTGGCCACATTGTATATCCCCTTTGTGTTAGTAAGGTATTACCCCTCTAACACATGGAATACAGAATTTCTTTCTACTTAATTAGCTTTTGTTGCCTTTTAAATATTCTTATAAAAGAATAATGCTGTTAAAGTGTACTTACTGTTTTATCGCCAATCAACCATAATATAATCCTTTCAATAGCCATTTTATTATGTCAATTTGATTAGAACTCTGACCTTGTAATGGAAATGAGATTTATTTTGGTTATCACTAAGTGTGAGCATAGTTTTTGAAAGATGATTTACAGCATTAAGTTTGACTGCTTCTTGAAAGTATGTGCTTAACCTCATCTGTACCAGAACTCTATTGGCTACAGGCAGATCCTAGAAGATGGAGAATGACTGACTTCAGTTGTGTATCCACCAATGACCCAACCAAGTTTCAGTGTATAGTCCAATGGTCACACAGACAGCTCTGGTTAACCTAAATGGATCACAAAGTAAACTCAAAAGTCATGAATCTGGGAAAAGCACTGATAAGGCGTCGAGGGGGTTGATAGGACTAGGAGCGAGATAAGAACCAATGGGCACAGAGCATTTCATGGGAAGTGTAAATTACTATTTTAGATTTAAATGTTAAATGGTGCTTATAGAAATTCCAAAAGTGGAAAATGAATTATATAGATGAATGAGTTGCTGTATGATTTATGTGGATAAATTCATTTTATGAGATACAAACTGAAAGTACTATACTGAGTATAATGACTTAAAGGGATGGTTTCTATCTGCCTTGCAATTTGAAAATTGTCCCAAATGGCACTCTACATTATCCATACCTCTTTATTTTTCATTAACATAAATCACTGGATGCCAAATATGGGAGCATGGGATATTGATGCTCTTATTTAAATGATGATTGACATTACTTGTATGAAACACATTTTGATTACTCTCTCCCCCATTTGGTTTATCTTCCCATCCCTATCAAAGACTTCTCTTCTCTACCACTTGTGTATGTCACAAACATTGTTTATTATAAACAGTCATATTAATGTAATGAACCTTTGTAAAAATTAATGTAGTCATTCAGACACTCACTGACTTCTAAATATAAACACATCTAAAACCAAAAATAACATATCTAAAACCAAAACATCAATGATAAAGCCAAGCAATGTACCAGGGATGTACTCAATAAAAAATACACTCTTGTGTGAGTTAGACTTGATTCTTTTAAAGATACTTATTGGATCATGATTATAAGTCAAGATCTGAGGTATCCTTAGGAACATATATTAATAATGTAATAGTATTCCTACCTCAACATTATGTTGCATAATAAACACAAAAATAAACTAATATATACCTATACTATTATAGTAATATGCATGTGACTGGAGACACATGGAGACATGAACTAGACCTATTTTTTTTCCAAAGGAAGAGAATAGTTTATTCTGAGCCAAATGAGTCACCATGGCTTGGGAATACAGGCTTAGCTGCCAAAATGGCATAGACCATCATGAATGTGTTCACATGGATTTTTGTAGTCACAAAATGATAAAGTTTTAAATCAAGATATTTACCAAATGCATTAGTGGGAACATCAGGTATGCAGTTTACAGTGAGGCAGGCATGGAGTTATACACTTTATCTGATGGAATCTTGGCTCTTTTTTTTTTTTTTTTTTTTTTTTTTGTCTGCTGAATACACCTTCTCCCATGGTTATAGTCATGGATGAGTAGTTAAGATCAATGACTACTCTTGCGGAGAACTTAAGTGGGTTTCCAGAATCCATGTCAGGCAGCTTACAACCCATAACACCAGCTCCAAGAGATCTGACTCCTCTATTGACCCTTCATGTACACTGCACTTACATGTACAAAACCCACATGCTGACATATACATATATAGACAATTTAAAATAAGAAGACAATTGAAAAAAAAAAACACATGTCTTCCTCCAGGTTTTTTCCTGATAGTTGGAAGGATGTTAGATCAGATCCAGGCAGGCAATTAATGTCTATTGAGGTGATTAAAGACAATACAGAACAACATGCTTCTGGGGCTCATTTCAACTTTCCACACTCAAGATATTCTAATCATGAAGTGCTGGAAGTCTTTTAAGGTAGATATGGCATTTTTTCCTGAGAAATTCAATTCACCAACCTCATGCTGGGTAAGATTCACTATACCTCCTCCTGGGTAAGTGGCACATTTTTTGCATGCAGAGACTAAACGTTATTTATATCCCAAAGTACTAGGAGAGCTCATACTTAGATTATTATATAGATTAGCTGAGTAGATAGCAGAATTTATGAGAAATTACTGTTAACCACTAGAGAGCAGCTCCTGGTTCATATCAGCATTAGCCCTTATGACCTACCATCTTTATCTGATGTAATATTTAGATAGGCATGCAAATGTTTACTATATCTAAAGTTAAAATCAAGACTGTACCCAAAAGCATAGCCCAAAGAACTAAAGGTAACAAATGAGAAAAATTGGCCATTTTAGCCAGCCATATTAGAGATTCAATCTGCAGATGGAAAAGTTCTCTTTTTTTCTATAAAAAATTTAAAATGCTCTATTTTTTCTCATATTAACCTAAACATGATATATGTCCTTTGAAATTACTATAATAAAATCAACATGTTCTGAAACTCATAGCCCTATGTCCATATAGTCAGAGAGCTAATTTTTACTCCAGCATTTGACTCATTTTTATAAAAATACCATAAATGCTGTTTCCATGGGAGAATTTTTGTATAACTGGGATAAAAAGAGTACTTTTTGTTTTGACTGGATAATAAGACAGAAATTCTGAAAGATCTGATGTTTAAGCCACCATAGGAAATATCAGGGTGCCTTGCCTTTGGAAACAACAGAGAGAATAGGGTGACAGGTAAATCCACTAGAATTCTATGGTATAGGCAATGACATATTATTATATTTTTGACATTTCATTCTCCTACCCTGTGCCCTCCATCCATCTGCCTCGTACAACTGTGTTATTTCCCCTTCTAAGTGATATTCATGCATCCTCATTTGGGACTTTCTTCTTTGTTACCTTCTTTGGTCTGTTGAGTGTAGGATAAGTATCCTGTAATTTATGGCTATACCCACTTATAAGTGAATACATACCATGATATACTTTGGGGTCTTGATTACCTCACTCAGGATGATAGTCTCAAGTTCTATCCATTTGTCTCAGTGTCTGTTTTTATATCTCCCTTCTCATTTCTGGTTTTGTTTATTTGGATACTGTCTCTGTGTTGCAGCAAGTTTGGCTAATGGTTTGTGTCTCTTGTTTATTTTCTCAAAGAGCCAGCTCTTGTTTTTGTTGATTCTTTGAATACTTTTATTTGTTTCTTCCTAATTAATTTCAGCCCTGATTTTTGATTGTTTCCTGCCTTCTACTCTTCTTTGCTGTGCTTGTTTCTTTATTTTTTTTTCCTAGAGATTTCAGGCGTACTTTCAAATTGCTGGTATGAAAACATTCTAAGTTTTTCATGGAGGAACTTAGTACTATGGACTTCGCTTGTAGTGCTGCTTTCACTGTGTTCCACTCATTGGGTGTGTTAAGCCTTCATTTTCTTTGAATTCTAGAAAGCCTTTAATTCTTCCATTACTTCTTCCCTCACCCAGAGTTCACTGAGTAGACCGTTGTTCAATTTCTATGAGTGTGTAGGCTTTTCAGTATTTCTATTATCGTTTATTCCAGCTTTATTCCACGGTGGTCTGATAAGATCCAAGATATTTTAATCTTCTTGTATTTGTTGAGGTTTGCTTTGTGACTGACTAGATGGTCAATTTTGGAGAAGGACCTTTGAAGTGCTGAGAAGGTATTTTCTTTCATGTTTGGGTGAAATATTCTATAGGTATCTGTTAGGTTCATTTGATTCACAATGTCTGTTAGTTTCAATATTTCTGTGTTTAGTTTTTGTCTGGATGACCTGTTATTTGATGAGAGTAGGGTGTTAAAGTCTCCCACTATTAATTTGTGAGGTTTGATGTGCGATTTAAGCCTCAACAATGTTTCTTTCAAAAATGTCGGTGCCCTTGTGTTTGGAGCATAGATGTTCAGAATTGAGATATCATCTTGGTAGATTTTTTTCTTTCATAAGTACAAGTGTCCTTCCCTGTCTCCTTTGATTAATTTAGGTTGAAAGTCTATTTTATTAGATATTAGAATGGCTACTGCAGCTTGCTTCTGGGGTTCACCTGCTTGGAAAAAGTTTCAAGACCTTTACTTTGAGGTAATGTCCTTCTTTGTTGCTGAAGTAGGTTTCTTGTATGAACCAATATGATTCCTGCTTTCACATCCACACTGTTAGCCTGTGTTTTTTTATTAGGGAATTAGGGAATTGATTTGAGTCCATTGATGTTGAAAGATATTAATGACCAGTGATTGCTATTTTCTATTATGTTGATATTGGTGGTGGTGGTGGTGGTGGTGGTGGTGGTGGTGGTGGTGGTGGTGTGTGTGTGTGTGTGTGTGTGTGTGTGTGTGTGTGTGTGTGTATGCTTCCATTGTTTTTGCTGGTTTGGAATTACTTAATTCCTCTGGGTTGTTTTTTTTGGTTTGTTTTGGTTTGGTTTGGTTTTTTGGGGTTTTTTTGTTTTGTTTTGTTTTGTTTGTTTTTTTGATGTGGTTTTTCTCCTAGATTGGAGTTTTCTTTCTAGTATATTCTGTAAGACTTGATTTGTGGCTAGATATTTTTACTTTGTTTTCTCCATCTATAGTGATTGAAAGTTTTGCTGGTTACAGTAGTCTATGTTAGCATCTGTGACTGTTCAGAGGTTGCAAGCTATCTGTCCAGGCCCTTCTAGCTTTTATAGAGTCTCTGTTGAGAATTCAGGTGTAATTCTGATAGGTCAGCCTTTGTATGTTACCTTGATTTTTTCTCTTACAGCTTTTAATATTCTTTTTTCTGTAAAATATTTTTTGATTACTATGTGGTGGGAGAATATTCCATTCTGGTCAACCTAATTGGAGTTCTGTAAGGTTCTTTTTTTATTTATAGGCATCTCTTTTTTTAGATTGGTACAGTTTTCTTCTATGATTTTTGTTGGAAATACTTTCTGGACCTTGGAGTTGGGACTTTTCACCTTCTTCTATTCCTATTATTCTTAGGTTAGGTCTTTTCATGGATTCCCATGTTTCCTCGCTGTTTTGTGTCAGGAGTTTTTGAGATTTAACATTTTCTTTGGCTGAATTGCCAATTTCTTCTATAGTATCTTTTAGACCTGAGATTCTGTCTTTCATCTCCTCTATTCTGTTGGCGATGGTCACATTTGATATTTCTGCGCTCTTTCCTAGGTTTTCCATCTCTAGGATTCCCTCAGCTTGTGTTCTCTTTATTGTTTCTATTTCCATTTTCAGATCTCGCACAGTTATATTTATTTACTTCTCCTGCTGTAATTTCCTGAATTTCCTTAAGAGATTTATTTGTTTCCTCTTTAAAGACCTCTACCTGTTGGTTGTATTCTTCTGTATTTCTTTAAGACATTTATTTATTTCCTCTTTAAAGGCCTCCTCCATCATCTTTATCAGTTTGGATTTAAGTCACTTTCTTGAGCTTCAGTTGTGTTAGGAAAGCCAGGACTTGCTGTGCTCCGAAGGTATCATACTGACCTAGCTTTTGTTGATTGGGTTCTTTTGAGGGCCTTTAGCAATCTGGATGGCACAGCATGTTTTAAAAATGGAAATCAAGTACTTCACATTCTAAAAGTACACAAAACTAAGAAGATGTCAGTATATGTGGTAATTTAAATGCCATGGCTAATCGTTGAAAAAACTTTCTATTGTAAAAATAATAATAAAATGTACATTGTATCTTATACATAGCTAATTATTAGTTATATAAACAGATGTCTTAGAAAGAAAAGCTGAAAACCAAATAGTGTTCAAAATATTCATTTCAAACTCACAATAGCTTATTCCATTTTTCACATTAAAATATGTTAATGAAGCTGTAGTTGAACAAAATCTTCTAAGTACTCTGTCTGAATCATAATGAAAGGATATTATTATGGATCAATTAAGCTTCATAATATCCGGTATAAATTTCCAGAAGAGTAAGTCTTTCTTTACAAATGTAATTTAACACTGGGCCATTTTTAAGGTGAAAAGTTGAATATAATCTTAATATAAAAATTTTACTAGAATTCCTTTTACACATTTTACACAGAGGTGCCCAAGGCTTTAGTATGTTTCCGAGTCTATGTACTAACGTATCTTTTGCTATTTTGTTAGAAATTTGTTGCTGTAATTATTTCCACCAAAATGATATTGGACCATGGTGAGTATCGATAGGTTTTAAAAAAAGTATGTGCATTTTATCCTAGTTTTTATTATCATGCATATGGAAAAATATAAAAGGCATTGCATATATATTTACACATTTTGCTTTTTGTTTTGGGATACTAAGACTCATTTGATCCTAAATCTTCAAAACAGCCTAAATAATAAAAAAATGTTTACCTTTTAGTGGAAACACATCATTTATTAATTATGTTGAATGGAACTTTGAAGATCAATTGTAGTTATACTTAAAATTATCTAAAACTCAATGATACTAGCTGTAGATGATTAAATATTGACAGTTTATTCTTTTGCTGTTGATGAGCAAGTCTGGAGAAATAGTATAATTGATTTAAAAGATTATTGGCTTTTATTTCTCTCCAATCAATTGTAATAATTGTAATAAGCACTAGCAAATTGAAGTCTACCTCTTTTTTCATTTGTGACTAGATACTAAATTCCTCAAGGAAATCAGTTTCTTAAACAGACCAGGAAGATAATAAAAAGTATCATTTAAATGATTATGTAGAAAGGGACCAGCTTTTACATTCTGCCCTTTTTAATACAAATTGCCCTGGGACTCAAGAACACGGTCCTGCCCAACTTCTACTTATTGACATCTACAGGAGTTGAAGCTCAGTCCTGCATGACTGGCCTCGGTGTGAGAGGTACTGCTTTATTTTAAGTTATTTCAGAGTAATTAATGGTTCATTTGTAAAACTGGATTTTTGTCTGGACATAGCTTTTAAGAATCACAGTCCACTCATTGAACACATTGGTGCTGTTGTTCCTCCGTCCCCTCACATCTGATTTCTCATATACATACGGAGCTTTTCTGCCAGAAGTAAACAACTCTTTCTCTATTACAGTTAACCATGAATTCTCCTAAAAAAATGGAAATTTTACTGTCCAGTAGATTCAGCTGTAAAATCAACTTAGCATTTATGATTAGCACACATAAAATTCTATGCTTGGTTTATGTACTCCGAAATGTTTTGTGTCTTCAAACACCAAGAAAGTAAGGTGTATTCATGATAGTTGTCTTATTTCTGTTGAGTCATAATTTGCTATTATCCCCTGCAGTTATCAAAACTTATTTAAAGTAGCTTATGCAGTCAGTGGAATCTTCAATTGTACACAGAACCCACAGACTTAAATCCACATATCCTGTCCTTTCTATATTTCAAATACTGCATCAGTACAGATGAATTTCTAATGATCAACATGTTTTTGAGATGTTGCCTGATGAACGAAAAAAATTTTTAGATGTCAGTGATGCATTGAATCTTATTTTTCTGTGACTTCTATATCGCTGTACCATAGAAACTACCCTCCTCTTAAAACTGCTGCCATGCAATGTGATACTTATAAATTTCTTTTCCAGGAACATCATTACAGTTTACATTTGGTAAGACTTAGAAAAATTGATTTTGAAAGATGCACCACATCATTGCCATTTCTAAATCCTCTTGTCTTTCTCATATACATTGGAAAAGGCAGGTAGTCATGCCAAAAGGAATGCCAATTGAGAAAAATATATATGAGCTTTGGCCTAAAACATTTCCTTGATGTAGCCATACTTGTGCTTATTCTTGAAATATAAAAATGACTTATTCATGTGGAATTTGGAAATAACATCCCAGTTGAAACCTGCAGATCATACCAGCTGTTAATCAGCTCTCTAATGTCTATGAAATAGTGAAAGAAGCTCCCTGCAAGCACTTTGAAGTTTTCTCTCATCTTTTGCTGATGAAGTGAATGGATAAAATTAAAAGTTGGATTTTTGAATTCTAGCTGTGTAAGTTCAAATGGAATTCACCAGCATCTGAACAATGGTGAGCATTTGGGAGGCTTCACAACATTACTAGGTACGCTCAGCTAAGGGGGAAGGAAGAGTATTCTCTGATAATTACTGAGTTAGAAAGCTACTTCTGCATTTTCCTAGGTCTTAATGTGTGCTCTTATGTGAGGAGGAAGAAACTCCAGAAATAAGAGCATAGATTTTTTTTATATGAAGAAAAACATAAGCAAAAAGCCTGAAACATGATTTATTACATAGATGACTGTCACTGTTCAGTGATGGAGAGCCAGAGTGAGTAAGTAGTCTGAGACTGAGGTGGGGTTGCTCAAATAGATACAGACCTTACCAATAATAAAAGAAAATGTTAGGATCAACCAACATCAATTCACTGTGTCAGTAATTTATACAAAGTACTTGATCCAAAGCTTATGGTTCTCAACCCTGACAATATACTGTAAGTTTTCAAAATATGTTTGTTTTATGCAAAGGAAAATCAAGCTAGAAGGTCCATCTTGAAATCAATGTGTCTTCATGACACAAACATATTTTTTCATTACTTCTTTTAGTGCCTACTCTTTCTGAAGGTTTCAAAGTTTAGATAATATAACAGTTTATACAGAAGCATCAAAGCCTTCAGACACAGGCATAATCATTACATTTGTTGCTACAGGAAAGCAAACAGAAATGTTTATAAGATAACTTTTGGTGAAATACCAATGCAAATAATCAGAAAATACAGTATTACCATCTAGCTACTGAATTGTAATCAGAATTCTTCAGAACTGTGATATATGTCTATATCTCTGTCTCTGTCTCTCTGTCTCCTCTCCGTCTCTCTGTCTCTGTCTCTGTCTCTGTCTCTGTCTCTGTCTCTGTCTCTGTCTCTGTCTCTGTCTCTGTCTCTGTCTCTGTCTCTCTCTCTCTCTCTCTCTATCTCTATCTCTATCTCTATCTCTATCTCTATCTCTATCTCTATCTCTATCTCTATCTCTATCTCTATCTCTATCTTCTTTTACTTGAGTGAAAGTATCTGGAGAGTGTTCCAGATAAAGGACACAGAGCTGAAAACTGTTCACAGCAAAGGGGGATGCACATTGGTCAAAAGTTTCTATCTCAAAACACTCTTCAGTATCAAATATCTGGAGAAGTTTCTAGATCTAACTAGAAGTGTATAAATAATGCAGAGGCAAGAGGAGCATGGCAAAAAACACCTGACTGATGAAATAAAAAACAAATACAGACTCAAATTACTGAAAATATGAGAATGTCTTTACTCAGCAAGTTACATGGAAAGAACAGCAATGAAGGAAAGAAAGAGAAGAAGGAGGATGGAAGAGAGGGAAAGAGCAGAGGTAGAAGTGAAAAAAAGAATGTTGAGTATCAAGAATGGCTGTATATATAAAGTATACAGTTTGATTATGATCAAAGAAATGAATAGATAAGGATAAACACATTGCTTTGGGAGAATGACCATTTCACACCTGGATTTGTTTCCTGTTTCTCGCAATTACTGTTTTTATTCCATTAATTTATTTACTCACTTTACATCCTCAAAGCAGCCTCCCCTCTCCTCTCAGTTGTCCCTCACAGCCCCTCCCCAAACCTCTCTCTCCTTCTCCTCTGAGAAGGGCAGGCTCCAGCTGGTTAAAGACCCACCCTGGGTCAGTCATCAAGTCACCCAGTACTACCTCATCCTCTCCCATTGAAGCCAGACAAGACAGTCCAGGGTAACAGGATCCACAAGAAGGCAACAGAGTCATAGACAGCCCCTGCTCCAATTATTGGGGAGACAAATGAAGACCATATATGCTCTTTGGTTGGTGGTTTGGTATTTGTAAGCTCCCAAGGGTCCAGGTAAGTTGACTTTGTTGGTCTTTCGGTGGAGTTCTTATCTCCCTCAGGTCCCTCAATCCTTCCTCCTATTCTTCCACAAGACTCCCCAAGCTCTGTCTAATGTTTGGCCATGGGTCTCTGCATGTGCTTTAGCCAACTGCTGGTTAAAGCCTGTAAGAGGACAGTTATGCTAGACTCCTGTCTAAAAGCAAAACAGAGTATCTTTAGTTGTGTCAAGGATTTGTTCTTGCCCATGGGATGGGTCTCAGTTTGGGCCAGTCATTGGTTGGCCATTCCCCCAGTCTCTTCTGCATCTTTGTCCCTGCAGTTATTATAGACAGGACAAATTTTGGGTCAAAGGTTTTGTGAGTGAGTTGGTACCTTAATCCCTCCACTGCACATCCTGCCTGACTACAGGAGGTAGCAGATACAACCACATTATTCATGTGATTTTCCCTTCAAGATCTAGAAATTATAGAGCACATGGTCCAGCTACATCACTTAGGTACACATCCCAGAGACTTTATGTGCTACTACAGAGATACTTGTTCACCTATGTTCATTGCCCCTCTATTCACAATGACCAAGAAACTGAAGCCATAAAGATGTCTGTCAACTGATAAGTGGATGTTTTACATTTACACAATAGGTCAAAATTTAGTTATGAAAGTGAACTCAACTGCATCTTTGAGGTTCTTTGTTTCACAATGTTATGTCAGGGCTTTTTTTTTTTCCTGAAAGGTTCTTTACATATACATTGTGACTTCCAGTTTTATGTTTATTTTGTCCTATTACAGTTGGGCTGTTTTCTGTTCTATCTTATTGTATGGTATTATTATCCCTTCGATACCTGTTTATTTTCTAAGGAAAAACAGAAAGGGAGTGGTGGAGTTGGGGAAAAACAGAAATTGAGGGTGGAGTAAACCTAGAATATGTTGTATTAAAATGATTTTCAATACTATGTAAAACAGAAGTTTATCTGAATGTTGTTTCAATGTAAGAATAGTCCTGTGGTCATTTTATTTAAATTAATCTTTTCTAGAAATATGTAATAAAATATCTGTTGATGAAATGTTATGGTATCTGGAGGTGAAGAAATTCCATGAGAGAATCAAGTAAATGGAGACAGTTTGTGACTCTATTCTGTCAAATATTGTGAATAATTGAATATCTCTATATCAAAAAGTCAATATTAAAAAGTCAAATAAAAACTTTGATTATAGGAAATATGTAATTTTAAAATGAAAGCATCATAAGTATGTGCTTCTGCATTCTCTATTATATATTTTATGTTTTTTATGTATGGCCATCTATATTTTTCTGATGGAATCAAATTTTCAAAATAAGTATAAAACCTTTTTGGAACAGAGATAAAAGAAAACTAAGCATCTGACAATTTGTGAAATTCTGTCCGAAAACCTGTAGTTCAGGTTTGTCTTTTAGGGCAAACATCTATTGATGGTTTGAGTTTGTAAAGTGAAGTGTTGGGATCTAAAAATCAAAATCATAAAGTGTTTAGTATGTGATTTAATAATCTAAAAGGTCACAGTAATATATAATAATAGTAGATTACTCCACAAAATGGCATTCATGGTTAATAGTTGATATCATTAGTGAATCACAATTTATAATATAGACACTATAAAAACACAACAGAAAGATGTATTTATATATATATATATATAAGTGTGATTTAATTTCTATAATATTTCATAATTATACATATTTCCTACAAATTATGCCTTTTTCACTAGTGAATGCTAAGCATCACAGCATTTAGAAAATGTGTTCTAAGCAGTAATAGTCAGCAGTTTCTTGCTGTGCCTCCTTATTTTCTCACACATCTCAGTCCTCTCCACAGGGTCTAAGGGTCCCACTTGATTGTCCAGCTGGCCTGGACAGTAGAGGAGTAAGTGGGATGGGGGAATATCATTTGAAATGTAAACGAATAAACTGATTAATAAAAGAAGCTCTTTGAAATATAAATGACCATAGGAAGTAAACATGTTAACATATATAATAAGATCTTGGTACCAAGTATGATGTATAAGAAATAAAAGCAAAGACAAATGGAAATGGGATATTTGTCGGGGTCTTGCATTATATGCCAAAGAAGACTGACTGCTTATGAGGACAAAATATGCTGAATATAAATAACAAAGTTGTGTAGTAAAGACTTAAAAAGTCTTATTTTGTAATTTTTATATTTAATTAGCATTATGCATACACAATACATACAAACTCATGTGAATGACTATATGTGCAACTACATATATAATTCTTAAATAATGTTATTCCTCTTGTTTTGACAATGCTGTTCATAAAAACCAAAGACTAAGACAACTCAAATACCTGTCTTGATAAACCTACTTTTGATTGGGTAGTCCACATGAGTTCCAAAACAATTTAGGTTATTGTCATTGCCATTGATGTCTCCCACATGTTGAAAGTAAGGCACTATCACTGAAGATATCACACTCTTAGCACCTGGGACTCAAGTTACTGGAATTGTATCTAGCCTAAACATACTGTGCAAGGTGCCAGGAAGGGAAATTTTCATAGCATTACACAGCCATGGTACTATAACTCATAGCCATGGACATCATGGCAAGATATCTTTAAAGGTAAAATAGTGGCACTCACACATTGGCAGTAACCAATAACCATGTAAGTGGACTTTAAACTCATTCTAGGAAAGAATGCCTAGAAACCTATCAAGCTACCATGTATTAGTAAGGTCAAGAACTTTAGATGAAAACCTACTACCTCTAATTTTCTAGAACATAATGCATTGTTTAGTATATTCTAAATCTTATCCTTGTACCCAAAGATAAGTCTTTATCATCCTTCATCAAAGAGGCTTCTCTCTATAGCAAATAGAGACAATTACTGAAAAACAAAACTGGACACAGTACAGAGACCAATTGGCCATTGGAGATCCAGCCCTGGTGAATATATCTGCAATATAGCTCTTTTATCTATGTCTCTGGTAACTTAGAAGAATGAACAGAAATTTTGTTAAAAGACAAAATACCAGGAATTCTTCTGTATGACTTTCTCTCTAAGAACAGGCTCCATAAACAAGAACTGAATATGGATTGGAGTGGGATGGGAACTCGTGGGATACCACCTGTAAACAAAAAAACTGCAGTCAACTAATGGCTGCTGAGAAGGGGAGAATCAACCACTACCAGAGATGAGTCTCTTGATCATTATCCATTACAAATTGGACCAGCTGAAACCATATGCACACAGATCGTATATGCATTAATTAAATAGCACTCAACAAGTGATATTTTTCACATACATACATATACACACATATGTAACAATAATAATGAAAAAGAGGCTATCAGTTTGAGAGTAGTTACATAGGAGATTGGAATGAGGAGAAAGGGCAAGAGGGAAACAAAGGTAAGAAGTATTGTAATGGTATGTTAATTAAAATGAAAGTTAAATATTTTTAAATAGTGGAAGGTGAATTAATTCATCACTATTCTCAAAGGCTATCAAAATAAAACTTTATAAAAGTAATGTGGAACCTGAAACTAGAAAAAGTACAAAGCAAAGTGCTAAGAAATATGGGATTTATTGGCAATTAATAATGCAGAATTTTCCAGGCAATTAAAATGCAGAAATTCCACATAGCAATAAACTGTTGATTACAATCTATTTAAAAACATCAATATTTAAATGACAAAAGTAAGAAAGAGAATGGTATTAAAATGATAGAAACATTAATCAGATATAGCTCTACCAGCTATTTTATACTTTTATAAGATAAAATTAAGAAAAAAGTAGCATTACCTCTAATTAAAGAAGTCATATCTATTAGTAAGTTTGTCAGCTAATCACCACTGAAATGTCGATGCAACAGACTACAGACTTTCACAATATACTTATTTTAATTTTCAATCTAAAACTGAGGAAAATATTAAAAATCAACTATTGTATTTAAGGATTTCATAATCATCAATAACTAGTAAGTAGAAAAATCAATAAAAGCACTTTTGAAGACTTGATATATATTTGATATAACTGATAATAAAACCATCCACCAAACCCAAAAGACATATTCTTATCAAGTCAACTGTTTAACATCTTCTAAGAATGCCAAGGAGACAATAGCTCCAGAAACATTGTAAATATTAACAGAAAAATGCTTAGATACTGGCAAGTTAAAATTAGCAACATATAAAAAATGATCAAATGAAAGAAAGACAAGAAAACAAAAATGATAAATTATAGTTTCTTCTAACTAAAATTTATGTTGAAAGGACTAGTTTTTTTTTTTTTTTTTAAATCATGCTGAATGAAGTAACCCAGGCTCCAAAAGTGACATATGGTTTGTATTTTTTTTACATGTGGATGTTAGCTTTTAAGCCTTTGATGGTCATGCTGCAGTCCATATAACCACAGATTTAAGTAACCTGTAAAGATCTAGGGTGGAGAGTAGAATCTCTTAGGGAGTGGGAATTAAAGTACAAAGTTAGGGAGACACAAGGGTAGACTGGAACAGGAGAGTTAAACAGGGAGGAAAGAGAAGAGGTAGAAAAAGCAGGAAATACGTGCATGAGAATTAACACTAGGTTGTATTAAGTTTTGTAAACTCAATACATTTGTAAAATACATTTACAAATCATTTGTAAACCTACTGATTCTTAGAATACATACAAATATTAAAGAAATATAAGTGAAGTCACCAAGCAGATGGGGAGACAAAGCTCCAAGTAGACATTGTTAAGCACTGAGTGAAGTTTCCAGTGCCAGTAATGGAACACATCAATTTGAGTTGTTAGGCAAAGAAGCCCTATGGACATGCCCAAACAATTCAGATTTTTGCCAAGGCTATTGGTTAGTACTTACAAACTGATAAGACCCTATTTTATTTTAATTATTATGTTAGGTTATTTAACAACATTTATTATATAGTATCAGTTTTAAAACCAATATGTAAAATTCTTTTTGTTTTAGTAGAAAATTTTAAGATTATTTAACTGTTTGATGTCTCTGTATGCATAGCTAAGAAATATTATCTCAAGTTCAAAAGAACTTGTAGAGTTTGAAATTGTTGATGTATTTTAATAAACTCCTTATAATCTTTATAATTAGGTTTGTTTATAGTTTTTAGAATGCATTGTTGGAATTTATGTGAGATTTTGTGTAATATAAACTGGCCCTTCCTATCAATTGTAAATTTGCATAGCCTGTATTTTTATCCACAAAACTAGCTAAAGAATAATCATGACTTCCATGTATAAAAGCTTAAACACCAACCAGTAATCTGGATTGATTATAACTAACTTATAATGCATATAGGCAACAATTATATTATAAAACATTATTCTTAGGTTTTTTTATATGTCATAATAATCTGAAGCATGTAGTAGCAAAACTATTTCTCTTGAAACACAGAAAGTAAAACTATTGTTTTAAAATTCTTGTTTGTTTATTTGTTTTATTTTTTTTCCTCTAATTGAAAATAGATATTTTTTTTGTCACATAATATATTCTGATTTTGGATTCCCCTACTTCTGCTCCTTCCATTTTCCCACCACCAGCCCAATCCAGATCCATACCCTATCTGTCTCTCATTAGAAAAAAATGTATTTGTAAAGTGAATAATAAAATAAGATAAACAAAAAATAATATTTTGGAATAGGACAAAACAAAACAAACAGAAGGAAAGAGCCCAAGAGAAGGCACAAGAAATGTACTGACCAAAAAAAAAAGTGTAAAAATTAATGTGAAACTTCACAATTCCCATTTCAAATGCCAGTTCTATCTGGATGTAACTTTCTTAAATTGTATAGACTTTGGGTATGAATTTTTAACAATATATTGCTGATATATTTTATGAACACCAAAGTGATAAATGGTATATACTCTGTGTTCTCAAATGATTTGATGATTATTTTTTACCTGTTACATACTTAAAATAAGGACATGATAAATACATTAGTTAAAAAAGGAAAACAATAAATAAATATTTTTGCATAGATTTCTAGTTATTTTTTTGTATTGAATAATTTACTTAATATCTAGTAATTATTTTACAAGTGGACTTAGATGTTTTCCAAAAATATTTTCAAAATGTATTCCAAATAAGTTTTAGCAAAAAGAGTAGATTATCTAATTAATATTTAATTTGTAATTTGTTATAACTTAAAAGATACAAATACCAAGATAAGAAAGGAATATAGTCATTACAAAATTGCTGGACCACATAATTTCTGTAAAATGCAGATTTATTGACAACATGCTCCATTTCATAGCTAGGATTTTTCAGTTATGTACAGCAATTCAATAATAAATAATTCTCAATTTAAGTAGATAAAAGAATTCTTAGATATAGCATAAAGAGCAAAAAGAAGGCTAAAAAACTAGGTCTCAATATATACACGTTTTAAATTCCAATCAGAGATAAACATTTCCACCAAGCAGTTTTCATGATGTATCTTATATATGAATCAGAAACCTTGAGTGAATATCTGCCTTCAACAACAATTTCAGGAACAATTGTTGTCTACGCCCCTTGAGACATTGGATACTAAATGACAGTCAGTAACCTCCAAGAAAATTGTCATGAGATGCAGTGCAGTCAAGGAAAAGAACAGGGGCAGAAAAGAGAAAATCTCTTGTTCAGTGCTTTCCGGAAGTTATGCCAGGGCCAGAGCTCCTGGTATGAAACTTTAAAAATGAGTGGAATACAACACAATCAGACAGGACAAAAGGGGCAACTGTGAAAAGGAAAACAATATTTACAACAGAAGAAGTGCATGAGTCGGAAAGCAGTTCTGTTTGAATTTTATTATTTTAAAATAACATAAGGTAATTTAAATATGGTATATTTACACTGTTTTCTTTTCCTGCTTTGTTACAGAAATATCGTTGTCAAGAAAGTAATTATGTAAAAAGGCTAAGGAATCATTATTCTCCTTATCTTCCTGTTAATAAATTTTACTTACCATAAAAGAATAAATATCTTATGGGTTTGATTATTGTAGTGTCTGTGTGTATCATGTATGTAAATTTAACAATGTAACATATATAAAAATAACATATTACTGTCTCAGAGAAAACTAGTGCAAATGTATTAGTTCAACATAAATGTTATTTTCTTGTGGCAAGAATGCCACTTAAGTTTCTTTCTTTCCATTAGTTACTCAATAAATTCTTTTTAGTGTGTACCATAGCCTAGAGTTTCTATAATTAGTTAGTATGTACTGCTAGATCAATTATATATTTCATTAAGCTAAACTTTTTTTCTATTACCCTTCTACTGTTTTAGCATTCTTGAATACTTTTGTACTGTTATGCACAATGAATATCTTGTAAATAATAGGTTTTCTTCTAAAGTTCTGAAAAACTGTTTGATTTTGTATGTCACATTCTTGTTTGACTATATCTCAAAGATATGAGCTTGGTATGCAGTCCTATTTCCTTCCATAATGAATCTTAATATCAAAGTAGATTTATTATAGTAATAGAACATTTTTGAAAGAAGTATTTATTGATACTTATTAATCTTAACCTACAAAAGCAGGAACTGACCTCCAAGTTGTTTTAATTGATTTCATTTTTCATTTAAAGCTTTATAAATTAAAAATATACCTTCATGTGGTCCATATTTCAATTTCAAAAGATCAAAAGAACTCTCATTTTTCTTAACATAAAAAATTCATTTGAGCACTCAGAAAGTTGATATTTGATTATACAGAACACTATTCAAAGGAATTACAAATGTATTAAAAATTCTCTTTTATTTACCTACACTTCTATTTATGGAACTACCCTAGACTTTTAAGGAATAACGTTGCTAAAATACTTTTTGATTTTATTTAGAACACCCTCAAAAGTATAAATGAAAAAGAGTACATAAAAAACAGATGCAAGGGAAGAACACAAAGATTTCTAAAAAATTAGTCCTTTTTTGAAAATAGCACCAGAAATGAGTCATGTGTTAATTACAAATTTAAAAATCAATATCTCTAAAGACTATCTTAGAGCAAATGACATTAAAAACACACTTAGAGCAGAGATATGTGTGTTTCAGGAATCAGAAACATAAATTTTATTTTATTATATCTACTCTTTATAACTTTTTGGAAAGTTTAGTATAGTTCTATTATTTCTCTTTCCTTTTTCTCCTTCAATTATGTGTTATAAATTATATATATATATATATATATATATATATATATATATACATTAATTTCAAATATATAATTTCAAATATATAATTTCAAATATATAATTTCAAATGCATAAATATACATCTTTATGAAATTTTTTCTATATCTTGCTAAAGTCTTTTATTCTTTATAAAACTACTAAGTGTCAAGTGGCTGATAGGATTTCTAAACTATGAAATTTATAAAGAAACAACCATATAATCCATAGGAAGAAAATTTCAAAGTATTGGTAAGAATTCAAAGCCTAGGTAAATGAATAAAAGACAGGTACCTTCTAAAGTTCATGTAGAGGAAGTTTTTAGAGGATGAGGAGGAGAAAAATGGGGTCAAGATTAGGTATGGGAAGAGACAGGGATGATATACAAAGGGTCAGGAATTTGAACAGAGGTATGGCAATGGGGTATGGGGTACTGTGTGTAGCCATCAGCAGGTCCTAGATGCCAGGAAAGCAAGAGACTCCCAGGATGCAATAGGGATGAGATTAGCTGAAATGCCCAACAAAGGGGAGGGAGAATCTCTAGAGACCATATCTGTGGGGAGCTGACAGAAGGTGGCTATTATCCGTGCCATATACTTGAGCCATATACTCTGACAAGAGACTTGATTACAACAGCTAAGCACACTCTGATAACATCTTCTTTTAGATACCCAGGATCTTCCCTTGGGTGTGTGAGACTTAAAGGTGTGTGACTTAAGGGCGTGACTTAGAAGTGAGACATATAAAAGGCGAGAGATAGACAGAAGAAATTATTAGGTGCACTTGGCACTTGGAGGAAAAACTTTGAATTAGGTATTAGGCACTTGGCACTTGGAGGAAGAACTTGGATTTAGACATTAGACACTTGAGACAGAGAATTAGGTATTAGGCATTAGACATTAGGCACTTAGCACTTGGAGAAAGAACTTGGAACTTGGAATCACCAGGGACTAGGAACTAGGGACTAGGAACCTAAGACTTGGGACTTGGACTGGGAAGAGAGACTAAAGAATAAATGAGATTGAATCACACTCTGTCTGATCTCCATTCCTCACTCTTTCTCTCTCTCTTGCTGAACCCCGACCCGTCGACCGACCGGAGCAGCTTGGGGCAGTACGGCTCTAACAACTTAGCCCCCAAGGCTTTTGGCAGTACGGGTCCCAACATTGACAGAGCATTCTGCAACATTTTGGCCCCCAAGCATGGGGCAGCTCGAGCCACAACACATATCCAGAGGTTAGGCAAGGCCCTTGGTTGGGGAATGGGGTCACCCACTTACCTCCAAATTTTTAACCCAGAATGGCTCCTGTATAAAGGAAATACAGGGACAAAGTGTAGAGCAGAAACTGAAGGAAAGGCCATCCAGAGACTGTCCCACCTGAGGATCCATCCCATATACAGACACCAAAGTCAGACATTATTGCAGGTGCCAAAAAGTGCTTGCTGACGGGAGCCTGATAAAGCTGTCTCCTGAGAGGCTCTACCAGAGCCTGACAAATAGGAAGACGTTCACAGTCAACCATTGGACTGAGCATAGGCACTCCAATGGAGGAATTAGAGAAAGGACTGAAGGAGCTGAAGGAGTTTGCAACCCCATAGAAAGAACAACAATATCAACCAACCAGACTTCCTAGAGCTCCCAGGGACTAAATCACTAACGAAAGAGTACACATGGAAGAACCCATATGTAGCAGAGGATGACATTATTGGACATCAATAGGAGGAGAAGTCCTTGGTCCTGTGAAGGTTTGATTCCCTAGTGTAGGGAAATGCCAGGGTGGTGAGGTGGGAGTTAGCGGATGGGAGGGAGAGCAGCCTCATAATACATAGGAAACTAAAATGAATTAGTAGGAAACAGTCATGTTTTTTTATGTACAAAATATAAAATTTATCAGTTAAAATCTAATTTCTCATTATTGAAGGATCTAATTATTGATCCTTTTAATATAATATCACCCAAGTAGTTTTATATATTTATGTATAGTATAAAGTGCGTAGTTGAATTGTCTTACAACATGCAAGAAAGTTTTGAGTTCTGTAAGTTGTAGAAGAATAATGGTTATATTCTTTCAAATAGTGTATTTCCTGCAAGCACAACTAAAGAAGAGACATTCTAAATAAACTTAATGGTCTCCTAAAAACTAACCGTTCCATAAGCAATACTCTAACTTTCCTTCACAAAACATAAATGAATGGAATTGCCTGAATCCAGACATAGAGTCAAGATGGTCCTCTCTGGAAATAATTTCATGTCTCATGGTGTGCTATCCATTGCTGTGTTCTCAGCATCTTATGCTGTCTCTAGTTCTTTGTCTAGGGTTAAAGCCTAGTGAGCGGTCCCACTATCCATTGGTGTCCTCCATTGGTGTCACTTTTGTTCTGGACATGTTTTAAGCACTAATGTTGGTGAGATTTCAAGAGTGTATTTTCTCTGACATTACAAGTAAATACAATCTCTCAGTAAATTTCCTGTTCATCTGCCCCTTGCAATCTTTCCACACGCTCTTCTGTCAAGATACTAAAGTCTCAGGCAGGAATATTGTTGTAGATGTGTTGGAACTGGAAAGCACAGGATCTCTTCTCTACGTTTTAACTAGTTGTTTTTAGAATGACCTCCAAAGGTTACAAAGAGAAGCTTTTTTTACAAAAAGCAGGATAGAAATACACTTACTTGTGGGTATAAGAATAAACATTTAGAATACAGTTATGAATTATACAGATTTATGCTATTTGTAGGCACTCCTCAAGATTGATCGCTTCTCTATCCTTCAATAGGTGACTAGGTTCTTAATACCAGATATGGTTTCTCCTTTGTTCATAGTGGCACTTAGGTCAAATTAGAGTGCTCTTGCATCAATGAATAATGGAAGCTTTAGAAATAGTTCTACCTGAAGACCCAGCTTTACCACTACTGGGCGTATACCCAAAAGATGCTCCAACATATAACAAGGACACATGCTCCACTATGTTTATAGCAGCCTTATTTATAATAACCAGAAGCGGGAAACAACCCAGATGTCCCTCAAAAAAAGACTGGATATGGAATATGTTGTACATTTACACACTGAGTACTGCTCAGCTATTAAAAACAATGACTTCATGAAAGTCTCAGGCAAATGAAATGGAGCTAGAAAATATCATCCTGGGTGAAGTAACCCAGACACAAAAGAACACACATGGTATATACTCATATATAAGTGGATATTAGCCCAAAAGCTCAGAATACAACCCACAGACCATGCAGAGATTACGAAGAAGGAAAATCAATGTGTGGATGCTTCAGTTTTACATAGGTAGGGGAACAAAATAATAATGTAAAGTAGAGGGAGGGAGGGACCTGAAAAGTAGAAAGGGGAGGGGAAAGGGGGGCAGGATCAGGTATTGGAAGGGACAGGATAGAAGTTCAGAGGGTCGGGAAATTGAAGAGAAATATGTAGCAGTGAGGGATGGAGAACTGGTGGTAGCCAGTAGAGGGTCCCAGACTCCAGAGCAGAGAGAAGCTCCTAGGACACAGTGGGGATGATTTTAGCCTAAATAAGCAATAAAGAGGAGATAAAACAGCCTCTAGTTGAGTAGTGGAGCCACCCACCTATCTCAAAATTGTTAACCCAGAAATATTCTTGTCCAAAGAAAACACGGGGACAAAACAAACAAACAAAAAAAATGGAACAAAGACTGAAGGAAAGACCATCCAGAGACCAGCCCTTCTAAGGATCCATCCCATCTGCAGATACCAAACCCTGACACTGTTGCTGATGCCAAGAAGTGCTTGCTGACAGGAGCATGGTATGGCTCTTCCTTGAGAAGTTCTATCAGCACCTGATCAATACAGATGCAGAAACTAACAGCTAATTATTGGACTAAGCCAGAAAATCCCAGTGTAAGAGCTAGGGGAAGGACTGAAGGAGCTGAAGGAGATTGCAACCCCATAGGAAGAACAATATCAACCAGACCATGCAGAGCTCCCAGTGACTAAACTACCAACCGAAGAGTATCCATGGGGGGATCCATAGCTCCAGATTCATATGTAGCAGAGGATGGCCTTATCTGACATCAATGGGAGGGGAGGCCCTTAGTCCTGTGGAGGCTTGGTGCTTGAGCAAAGGGGGATGGTAGGGCGGTGAGGCAGGTGTGAGTGAGTGGGTGGGAAGAGCACCCTCATATAGGCAAAGAGGAGGCAGGCGGAAGAGGGAGGATGGGGATAGCCTGAAGGGGGATATAATTTGAAATGTGAACAAATTAAATGATTAATAAAAAAATATTAAAAGGTATTTATGACTAGATGGCAGATACTATGAGGATGGTATTCTATTGAATGCAGCTAGTGGAATATATCACAATGAATACATCACAATGAATTTGGGCATTGTGGTACATGCCTGGAATCCCACCACTGAGATGATACAGTAGGAAAAGTCACAAAGTCAAGGACAGCCAAGGCTATGTAGTGAAACACTGTCATAAAACTTTTGAAAGCAAAGAAAAAAGGAAAGAGACAAGAAAAAAGGGAGGGGGGAGGGGAGAGGGGAGAAGATGGGAGGAGAGGGGAGGAGAAAGGAGAGGAGAGGGGAAGGTAGGGGAGGAGAAAGGAGAGGAGGGGAAGGGAAAAGAAGAGAAAGGAAATGAGATGAGAGGAGAAAGGAGAGGAGAGGGTAGAAAAAGAGAGGAGTGAAAAGGAGAGAAGAGTGAAGGAGACAGAAGGGGAGGGGATGGGAAGAGAGGAGAGGAAAAAGAAAATAAGTCATGATAACTATAACTGATAAATGTTTCCATGGAAACATGAAAATAAGTAACCATAACTGATATTTGAAGCTACAATGAGAATATAGTAATCTCCAATAAGAAGGAACTACCATGAGAACCTGATTATGTTGGCATATGGATATCAGACCATCTGCTTGAGAGACTGTGAGCAACCAGTTTCTGCTTTGTAGAAACTACCCAGTCCATAATATTTTCTCACAACCACAAAGTGGAAAATAGCTTCCTGTTATGGATCAGAATCGACTCCTTTTTCATCTCAAGATAATAGTTTTTCATCAGCACAAGATTATGTGTAGCTTCTGTAAAGTAGGGTACTATGAACTAGCAAGGTATTTGCTTGAGTCCAATACAAAAAAAATACCCATGTACGTAAGAAGTTATATGAAGTTGACTGTCTCCTGTGATTCAGAAAGCAGTTCCTGAACATAAAGTGTTTTCTATGTTTTCTTCACCTATGTCACAGCTGAAAGATACTGGGAAGAAGCAATTCATCCTGAATTTACCCTACATATAATGAAACCCACTTTCTATAAGAAGAGTAGTTGGCATGGGACCCATATTAACCTGATTAAACCTCACCTGTCTCAGTATGTTGAAACTCCAGGCTATTTTGTCATTCTTGAGAATTAAAAAGAAGTAAAGGGAAAGATCTATATCTAGTCATTCAGAAATTTCTCCTGTAATTAAGAGAGACATTCTGTACGTTTTTGCATAGTAGAGTTGGCTTTTTAATATATTATTCTATGATCTTTAAAATTGCAAAGAGTTATAGTAATGCAACATCAATAACAATGTACAATTAAATAATTCTACACTTTTAAAAAATGTTTTTGGAACTGCTTCTTTGTTGTTAAAAAAATTTGTCATTTTTAGCCGCTAAAACCAATAATTAATCAAAGCTTGACTCATAACTGGATGAAAAAAATGAGAGATTTTTATGAAAAGAATATTTATGCATTGCCTTAAATTATCTTTCTTAACACCCTAGCGGTTGGCCTGAAGAAAGGTCAAATAGTAATTACATAGGAGGGAGAAGCTGTAACACATTTACTAGACAATAAAATTATCATCTTCGCTGAAAGACATGGAGAGATAATGGGCTTCCAGTTGTGATACACTGTGAAGTGTGCAAGGTCATGTATTCAATAATTGAACCAAAAATAGTTTCTACTCATATATACTAATAAAAAAATACCATCAGGCAAACTTAAAGGGGAATTTCCTGTTTACAAAGAGATTTAGTATTTAGTATTTCAGAACAAGGATAAAACAGGTACATTGAAGGAAGTAAAAGACACATGACAGCCAAATCCAATTACTGTTCCTAATTGCACCTACTTTGTAATGTGGCAATGTTACTGTAGGCATTATTAGATCAGGTTAAAAGTCAACTAAGTACAGAGGAGTCTAGCAATCAAATATTCGTAACTGTGGATATACAAGAGAGTACCACCGTTATTAGGTAACACAAATAAAAAAGGAGTTGGAGCGAAAGGATCAGGTGTATGTAAAATTCAAATAATTTGGTAAAAAAAAATGAGCTTTAGTAAGTGATGCAGCAATTGGAAGAAAATTTTAATAGTACTTAAATATTGGGAAGATTTTCAATTTTTCTCACTAAAATTTATTTGCAACCAGGCTTTATTTTTTTTTATAGAAGCAAAATATTATCATGGAAGTGAGTGATATTGTTGAAACTTTCTATTGATCTCGACTCAACATTAACTTGGAGCAATGAATAAAATTTCAGAATAGCTCTAATTTATACCAATACAAACATAACAATATCTAAAATTCTATTACAGAACCATAAAGTAACGGTATATATATATATATCTCCAACAGTAGAGAGAACTGAAAGTGTCTGGTTTGATGATAGCACAGAGCTTGTTGAGCTCAGACAATAAACAAAACAGAACGTATAAAATGGACCAAATATGCAAAAATAATACTTTCTTAAATTAGTTAAATTTTGACATATTTTCTATCCACCATGTTCAGAAGAAGCTGTCTCAAACTAAAAGATATCCCAAAGGATTCTCTACTTTAAAACATTCTTTAAACATATTTTGATCATATTGTTTCCCTAACTCAAGTCTTTTGAGATATTCCCTACTCCCTACCGACCCAACTTTAAGTTCTTTCTTGGCCCCCAACCCAAAACAACAACTTCTAAAACTAAGAATTCAATATAAAGCAACACCTAGACAGAAGGAAAAACAAAACTAAACAAAACCAAATACCCACCAATCTGTAAACAAATAAAAGCACAAAAATTTCTGTGGAGTTCATACTATGTTGGCCACCTACTCCTGAACATTAGGCCTGCCCTGAATTGTTGATATGTGGTGTCATTCCATTGGGAGAAAAAACAAACAAACAAGCAAGCAAACCCTTGACTTTTCCTTTCCTAACAGATATAAATGACTGGTCAGTTGTTCACCTTTACCCTAATGGCTAGGTTTTCATCCATCAATCCAATCATTCATTTAAAAAGAAAAAAACTATGACAAAAGAATAATAACACATTGAATTTGAACATGACAAACCAACAGAATTAAAAACAAGCCCCAAAGGAGGCACAAGAATCCATCCCCCCACCCCTAGTTTGCACACTCAGAAATCTCATAAAAAACTAAACTGGAAGCCGTATCTCAACCAAATATCACCGCCACAGATAGTGAAGTTAACATTTTCAAAATACTTTAGGAATCTAAACACAATTTTCTTCCCACCCGCCCCCAGTATAAGAAAAAGTAAATTGCTTACTTAAAATAGCAGCTTTTGTTATGAGTTAAAGAGTGAGAGTACGTAGATGTAGTCAGATGGCATCACAATACTGCTATGCTAATTACAGGTTACATTCAGTTTTAACCTGTCAGTAGTAACAGCTTTTCATTTCATGGGTCAGTAGTGAATGATATAAAATGTTTTTTTTTTCCTTTTGCTCTCAAGACTGCTAACCATATACATGAAAAAAGATACAAATTATAAGGTTTTATGTTTACCTATTTATTTATTTTTCTTTCTTTATTCCTTTGCTGACAACCCTCAGTGAGTACACAAAGGGCACAGGAACTGTGAATGATGTTTCAGAAAATTGCAAGGAGGGTTTCTCAGAATTGGCTCTCTGTTTGCACTCAAGGAGTATAGCCTCTGTATTTTAGAAGCAATTTTAAATGGAGATATTTAGAATAGAGCTTTGATGGTTTTCTACTTGGGGTTTTAATGGGATCTAAAGATTGGGAATAATAGGTGATGGCAATTTAATCCTGAAAGGAGAATAATTGATTTTTAAAGTTTAGGTTGAATTCGGTTTAGATAGAGGGGTTCAATGCATACAGCTTTGGTCTATACGAATGAAACATGTGTTTCCTTTTGTACTTGCCTCAAGCTTTTTTTCCCATTACCAATGAAATGGAATAAGAGCATAAGCACACAGCTTGTGAGTTTGGATAAACTTGATCTATTACCTAAATTAGCTCTCTTTGTTTCCTTTTCCATATTTTAGATTGGCTGGAAGGGCCACTGGAAACTCCTGTCAGCTTCCTTTTAATGCACTCTTTAGCAATTGAATGAGCCTGGCTCACATACTGTAACAGCAAGGGGGTTTCCATGAGGAACCCTTGGGAATTAGCAAAATAAATTGCAAATTGCAAAAGATTTCCCTGGCCTGACAGAATCAGGAAATTTTTCTCAAAATGCTTTCAACTTATGGCTTGTTTTCATCAGATGTCAACCTGAGGAACAATGTAGGCTTGTGGCATAGGCATCGTAGGTCAGTTGTCTCAGAACGATGAGTATGCTTTGAGTGTGGTGTTCTCATTTATCTTTCCACACATCTTACACAGGGACAGCTAGTTTTTATGTTCCATTGAATTAAAAGCTAATAGTTTCCTAATTAAACAGAAGTCATTAAGTTGTTACAGAGGAGAATATTTAATCCAATGAGTCCTTTGGACCAATCAGGAATCAAGAACATCTTTTGCAGTGCCTAAATGTCAACAGGACCCAATCCCAGTTCTTTATGTTAATGTGTTCCAAGTTAACCCTCAGCAACTTCCCTAAAACTTCTTTCCATTCACAATATTTAGGGATAAAGAAGCATTCAATTAATATGGAAAATTCTATTTTACCTAAAAAGAGGGAAGTGGAATTAAGGTTAGCATAGTGTAATGTAACATATTATTTGCTTTTAAGATTCACATTTTTCTCCCACTGAGAAACATAAATCTTTATAAGCCCAAATAAGACAGAAATTGCTAACCATAATGGTCCAACAAGGGAGTCAAGAGATCAGACTAAGGCCCTAGCTACTTGGGAAGCTGAGGATGGAGGATCATAAGTTCAATAGAATAGAGAGAGCAAAGACAAAGCTAGTCTAATAGACTTAATGAGATCCTGTCCAAAAAAAGAAAAGAAGAAAAAAGAACAAGAAAAGGGAGAGGAGGGAGAAGGAAAGAGAGAGAGAGAGAGAGAGAGAGAGAGAGAGAGAGAGAGAGAGATGGGGAAAGAGAGGGGTAGAGGAAGGGGAGTTAGATGGGGAGAGGAAAGGAAAGGAAGAGGGAAAATAGAACTGAGGACACAGCTAAGAAATAGAGTGCAGATGGAATGCATGTTCAGATTCCTGGGTTCAATTCTCAATACTGAAACAAAGTCCTGCTTAGTTGATTCCATGGGTCCTGCTCTTTTGTTATCTGTTAGCATTTTGTCTAAGCTCCGCCCCACAGTTACCTGGTAACAGCCAAGTATGCCTGACTCATTATAAAAGGGACCGCTTTCCTCTCCTGTTGCTTTTGCCTTCCTGCTTCTACTCTATCCTCTCATTTGTCCTTTCCCCCCTCTCTCTCCAGATGCTCATGGCCAGCCTCTACTTCTCTACTTTTCTCTCCTCTCTCTCTCCCCCTCTCCCTCTTCTTTTCCCTCCCCCTCCCCTCCCCCTCCCTCTCTCCTTCCTCTCCTCTCCTCTCCTCTCCTCTCCTCTCCTCTCCTC
>JANHMN010000015.1:32185113-32195620 GCA_030674055.1 Rhabdomys pumilio
TCTCCTCTCCTCTCCTCTCCTCTCCTCTCCTCTCCTCTCCTCTCCTCCTCTCCTCTCCTCTCCTCTCCTCTCCTCTCCTGCCCTCCTCTGTGTCTCTCTCTGTGTCTCTCTCTGTGTCTCTCTCTGTGTCTGTCTCTGACTCTCTCTCTCTCTCTCTCTCTCTCTCTCTCTCTCTCTCTCTTTCTCTCTCTCTGCCTCTCTACTACCCTTTTAACTCCTCTCCCCATGCCCTGAATATACAATTGGCTGGTCCCTAAGTCAGAGCAGGAACTTCCCCCATACCTCACCACATATCCAGAAACATATCTCCTCTCTCTCTATCTTTTTATAAAGCCATCAGTGTCCTCACAGTGACTGAACTGTGAAGCAACAATCAGGAATCTTGTATGTGTCTGAACTAGGCCTGTTTTTGTTTTTTTGTTTTTTTGTTTTTTTTTTTTAGGGAAACTGAATCTGGGGGAGAAGGGTGTTGGGAAGAGACTGGGAGGAAGTGTCTGAGGGGAAACTGTGGTCAGGATATAATAATTGTAATAAAGTATGACAAAAGAAGACATAAAAAACACAACCAACTGTGTTGATGTGTCTATTATCATGTAGAACCCATAAAGGTGACTTGTGGGCAAGTGAACATGCATGTTATCCCAGTAGCATGAAAATCTGTGAAGTATATAATAGTTAATATTTTCACATGGCATTTTTAATGTCTTGCTTTGTACTTTTTGAGAGTAGGCTACAAAATGTCAGCATTTCACTTATTTCTTCTACTTATGTTCAATTTCATTTGACAAGAAATTCTATCACATCTCTAAACTCAATATGTGACGGAGGAAAACAGAAGAGAAATTATAGTTTATAAGACTCTTACAGAGTCCCATAAAAGATGTTCAGGTCCAAAGACAACATTTTTGAGGAACACTGATAGAATTCGTGATGGCAATGAGGCAGTCTAGGGTAGTGAGCAAGTCATAACACACAAACAATGCTTATCACTATGCGTTTTTTTTAAATACTTAAACACTGAGGAAAAACCTCTAGTTTCTGTGATTTTTATAAAAAAACAAAACATTTGCTCTTCTCTCATGTAACATCCTGACCTCAGTTTCCTCTCTGTCTACTTCTTTCCGTCCTTCTCCCTACCTTCCCTCTCTCACAGATCCTACTCTTCTATTTCCCTTGAGAAAATAGCACGGTTCCCAGGAATATTGACTGAACAGGGCACAACAAGTTACGATAAGACTAGGCACAAACTCTTATGTTTAAGCTGGATAAGGCAACCCAGGAGGAGTAAAAGAACAGACAAAAATGTCAGAGACACTCCCAGTTCTCACTCTCAGGAGTGTCTCACGGAGAACACCAAATTATACACCCATAGCTTCAGTGGTCATTTTGATTTTAAAGCAATAGAACAGCTACTAAAACCAGTGGGAACATGAACTTTTTAAAAAAAAAATCCCATACTTGGGATTGGAGAGGTGGCTCAGCAGTTAAGAGCACTGACTGTTCTTCTAGAAGTCCTGAGTTCAATTCCCAGCAACCACATGGTGGCTCATAACCACCTCTAATGAGATCTGGTGCCCTCTTCTGGTAAAGAGAACTACAGTGTACTAACATACACAAAACAAATACATCTTTAAAAAAAAAATCATACTTAATGACATGAGAGGAGATTCAAAATACAATTCAGGAAAGTCATAGTAGAATCTTCTCAATGAAGGTTGATATTAAATATATCTATAGCATCAAGCAAAAGAGTTTAGAACTTGGTTATAAATACTTTCTGGCTAATACAGTATTTTTTCCTCTTTGCCTCATGAAATCTGACTTTTCTTTTACAGAGTTTGTTGGACTAAAAAGTGAACAGTATGTTGAGAAGGAAGCATAAGAAGAGCGATCAAATGACTGTTTTTTCCCTTCGATGTAATGTGAATTGCTGGTGAAGTGGCTGAAGAGAATATGGAAACAGATGCTGAACTAATAAACATCTTGCATTATTTCATTCAGCGGAAGCTGCATAAATACAACCATAAAGTAAAGTACTTTTTGCACTGAGAACAGTATGTCACCATCAGACAAATGTTCTTTTTATTACAAACAGGAAGAACACAGATGGCTTGGTCTGCTTGTCTTGGTATTTGTTAAAAAATAAGTGTACTAGAAATCAAGTATGTGACTAATTATCTTCAATGTAAAACCTAAGCCTTAGAAATGCAGAGATCTCTCAAGAAGCCCTTGAGACTCATAAAGTAGCATGGTCTAAGCCAGTGCTTCTCAACCTACCTAGTGCTGCAGCCCTTTAATAGAGTTCCTATTGTTGTGGTGACCCCCAACCATAAAATTATTTTCGTTGATACTTCATAACTGTTAATTTTGCTATTATATGCATATGTAACATAATGTAAATATCTAATGTGCAAGATATCTGATAGGAGACACCTGAGTCATTTGACTCACAGGTTGAAAACCACTGTCTAAATGAAGGTGTTTGATGGAAAATATATTTTTTTTGTTCAAGTAATCATAATAATCAGTATAATTAAAATATTGTGACAATTTTAAAATAAATGAAGACTGGATTTAACAAGAAAAAATTGAGGAATAAGTCACCTTAACTATTTCTTTTTACAGACAAAAGGATGAGTATGTATAACAATTATTTTCATACCCAAACTTCAATTTTAAACTAAGACATAGGCTCACAGAAGAAATTCTTTCTTCTTGACGTACGCTGTTACAGCTCAGTTCTTTGCTTCCAATTTTACTGGTGTTAGAAACAGGCATTCCCCCATTAACACTGAAGCTAATTTGGAAGCAAAGGATATTTGTCCAATCTGTTAGGCTTACCATTGGTCCAAGAATTCTACAACAATTTTCCCTGATTTATAAAAACATAATCTTTTCTCTCTTATATTTTACCTATATTTTCCTCTCAAGATTATTTTTTATGATTTTTTGATTGTATATTATCTTTGATTATAGGGATCTATTATTGTATATCTAAACACTTCTGTCACTTTTGTTTTAAGAATTTAAAATAAAATACATTTGTGAAAATGAATGGCAAGCAAAAATATATAATCTAGCTAGTTTGAGAATTTTAATCCATAAAGTGTTTCATTTCTGCCCTGGGAAAAATAAAGCAATAGTTTAAAAAATGCACTGTTGGATATGAGAACGGTTGAATAAATAAATCACAAATGTGTTTTGTCTGGCCATTTTTCAGATAATTGCCTGTGTTCCATATTTCCCTGAAGTACATGTGCATAGTCAAAGGCAGATGCTATGGTTTATGCTCTTGGGGTCTGATATGTACTTCTCAGTAAGAAGAATACATAAATGCAAATCTCTGAACATTTGTAATGCAAATAAATCTTCATAATTAACTACCACACTGCTAGGGATCAGCTATTGTCTTCAAACCATAAACACTGCTATCACCATGTACATTAATACTTCAGTTTGACCTGGTGTGGGTTCAATTTTTTCTGATCTGTTTATAAAAGAGAGTATTATTCTTATAGATGTTCTGAATGCATGCAATCATTCTATTAATGCTTATTTAACAAAAGCATAATTTTGATAAAATTAAATGTACAGCTGTATTTCTTCTTTGCAAATCACAGTCTTTCTCAGTTTTCTCAACGTTTGACTTCCGAGGTTGGAGTTCTTTGCCTTTGATAACAGTTCCTCCATGTACTTAGTGAATAAATTGTAACATTTCTCCACTGATAGCAACACAATTTTGATAGTCAGGTGTGCCTCTAAAAACATCTGCTCTTCAGCAGTCGCTATGTTCTGCTGGGCAATGTGTGAATCCATTGGTTAATTCACTAACATCTCTTTATATGAACAAAGTTTGAGATGCGTGATTATACAAAATGATTTAAAATAGCCCTTATATCTGCTTGACCTGGTACATCTGTAGCTGCAGTGTAAACTATATAATGTTTTCATAGGGTGGCATTTAAGGCATTTAATTAGAAATTATTAAATATCATTTGTAAATGTCAGAATCATGAAAATTTATGGTGGTTAAAAATTTTTTTTTTTAGTGATGTACAGATTCTCTTTACATAACTTCCATGCATTCCCTTATTTAGTTACATTTTCACTGAAGTTGTGATAATTTTTTACAAAAGAAAAATATGTCTCAGGTTTATTTAACCAACAAATTAAAGCAGGTAATCTGTACTGGGTAGAGATAACTGGGAAAAAGCAAGAGAAGGGCCATCATTGAATCCAGACCAGATCAGACTGAAGTATTGATGTACATGCTGTTGACACTATTTATGGTTTGAAGACAATAACTGATCACTAGGCTTGTTATAATGAATTATGAAGATTTATTTGTATTACAAATGTTCAGAGATTTTCATTTATGTATTCTTCTTAGTGAGAAGCACATATCAGAGGGGCAATTCTTGTTGAATCATTGCTCTTGGCTTCTTCAGGCCTTAATGCTTGTTCTCCTCAGCCTTCAGTAATCTCTTATCTGTGTTATATACTGCCACCATGGTGATTGTTTTCTTATTGAGAAAACTAGAGAAAAATGTTTCTACCCTAAGTCCTCAGAGCATAAATTCTTCTTTCTGCTTTTAGTTCAAGCACTCTAAATCCATATACCTTATATTTTAATATTTGTTAATTTTATGTTGTGATTCTGAAAAAAAAGATACTGGGTCTCTGGAATTTTCATGCACAATTAAATATTTAAGGACAATTTATTCCTATCACAATCTTACTCTAAACTTTATTTTAGCGACTAGTAATTGTGTTACTTGGGTTAATATTTTAGCACAATTCACCTTCTCCCACATTCTGAATTGCCTTATTGTTCCAAATCATCACTATGGCTGGTTTTTCACATGTGAACAGTTTTCCAAAAAAAACAAGTAGCTTTTACTTAGAGTCCTTGTTGTTATAGAGAGCTTCCATCTGCATATCAACGGAAGGATCTAATATCTTCCTGTTATTATTTAATAACATGCTGTCAAGATTGTTTTGAATCACCTCTTTTACTATTGAGATTCCTATCATTTTATAAAATATATAGTGATTATATCCACATTCAAGTGTAATTTGGAGAACATTTTAAATTCAGAGGCAACTTACATTCATATAGTTAATTTAGTGAGATGATAGTAAAAATAGCATACATCTTCATTTTTTAATCATTCAAATTCTCTAGAGATATTAATTTTTAAATTTAGACATCTTTCTATACATGAGATATCATAATAAGCATGGCATTTGTGCTGGCTTAAATGAGATCTATTTTATTAATATCTTTTTAATTTTATTTTTTTTTACTTATTCACTTTACAACCGGCTCACTGCTCCCTCCCAGTCATCCCCTCCAACTCTCTCATAATCTTATCCCCCCTCCATTCCCCTTCTCCTCCAAAAGAGTAGAGCTCCCTTAAGTATAACCCTATTCCCACCCCTGGCACTTCAAGTCTCTGGAAGGTTAGGCACTTCCTCTCTCACTGAGACCAGACAAGGCATCCCAGATAGTAGAACATATCCTATGTATAGACCACAGCTTTTCAGATAGCCCTGTACCTGTTGTTAAGTACACACATGGAGACCAGACTGCTTAGGTCCAGCCCATGCATGTTCTTTGGTTGGTAGTTCAGTGTCTCAGAGCCCCAACGGTCCAGGTTAGTTTACTCTGTTGGTCTTCCTGTGGAGTTCCTATCCCCTTCAAAGCCTGAAATCCTTCCTCTTATTATTAGTATCACTTATGGCTTGTGGATGGAAGGTGTCTGAGATATGGGTGTTTATCTTACATTATATATTATTTTTGTTTTAAATATTTATTTATTTATTTATTTATTTATCTATCATTTAAGTTTTCATTTCTTGCAGTACTTTATTTCGTTTTACCCCACCCACTATTGGTTCTGTTACAGTAAATGTGAATTCTTGTGTTAATTTTTGAGGTTCTTATGTAAGGAAAGTCATCTAGACATTTTCTGTGAACGTGATGATGGCAACGTGCAACTGCACTTGAAGGCATTACTCCATAAAACAATATAAAAAATGTTCTTATTATTTGTTATTTTGTGGAAGTCCTTCAATGTTATACACGAGACAAACACTGTATCATTGACCTACAAGCCCAGCCTAGGAAAAAATTTCTTCACTCTCACTTTATAACAGTTATAAAGGGGCATAAAGAAAATAGCTACGTAGACGGAGTTCTCCTGAAGCTGAATGATCAAGTATCAAATAGTAAATTCATACAATATGCAAAATTATTGTATATCTATTCCTAACAGGTGATTTGTTAATAGAAAATATGTCTTAAGCCATAATTTTATTTCTGATTAAAGTTTAATTATTGTATATGTGTATATATATATATATATGTATATATATATATATATATATGTTATCATTAACACTTTACTGATAAACTATGAAAATTAAGAAATATCTTATCTATACTAGGACAGAGTATATCTCATTAATGCATTAATATACTTGTAGTCTTTGAAAAATATTCCTAATACTATATAACATACACTAGGGCCTTGGTGAAACCTTATTACTAGCATTTTGTGGGAGTAGGGAAGGCCCATACCTTTTGCTGTGACAAAATTCACCTTTCATGGTCTCCCTTTAATTGTTAGTCAAAAATCCCAAGGCTCTCACAGATTTATCTTCATATTGTATATTATTAGTGTTGTTTCCTTGGAAGAAGACATTTTTATAAAGGTAGTGAAAATTCACAGTCCATAACCACCACATCTTCCCTTCAGCTGCAAATGCAAGCTGGAGCTTTGTGTTACAGTATAATGATGCATTTTCCTCCCACTCAGAGTCTGGAGGGAATACAGATGTTTGTCATCTTGATGCTGCCTGATCCTATATTTTCTAATACCTCTTTCATGATCGAAAGGACACTCTGAATGTTTTCTACCCTACATTCAGTTCTCTTCTTAAATGGCCCCAGGATCTTTATTTTATGCATCTGTAGCAACAACAGCAATAATAACAAAACAACAAATCCCATAGCTATTAGAGTACATTATCTCCATGCCTAAAGTCTACCAAAGTCTCTCTAAAGTCATAATATTTCATCAGCAACCTTACAATATTTTTCTTCTTTTTTGTTAGTTCCACGGGGAATTTATCTTTTTGTAAGCAGAATTATAATTTGAGATTATCTGTTGTGGTGGTTGCTGAAGTTGCTCAGTAGATTTTACTCTTTAGCTTACTATGCCAAATGCCTGAACAAAGTGACCCAACCCATTGTTTGACTCATTTAATTTTCTGAATGACAATTGTGAAGTCATAACTGGCATGGAGAATAATAGTGATTTACAGCATTGTAGAAAAATAAATTTAATTATTCTGACATTGATACAGAGATTAGCTCTGATTGAAAACAAAAGTTGACAGCAGCCAATGGTTATTCAGGGAGACAGAGGTGGGATTTTAACATTCCCAGACAAGAAACACAGGAGAGAGGAAGAAGGGAGTCTACCATGACAAGGGATTAGGACATACTACACTATGAAGGAGCAGGAAGGTGAGACAGCTGAAAGGCAGGTGCAAAGGGAAAGCGGCTCCAAGCCAAGAAGGGCTGCCCAGAAGTAACCAGGGCAGCAAAGGTAAAATTGGTTTTAGTAAGTAATAACTCAGGAATATTGGTGTGTTAGCCATGTGGAGGTTCAGGAGTGGCCTAGCCACTGAACTAGTTAAAGCATATTAAAAATAAGCTGGCAGTCCTCTGCTATATATGTGTTGGGGGCCTCATATCAGTTGGTTTATGCTGCCTAGTTGGTGGTCCAGTGTTTGAGATCTTAGGGGTCCAGGTTAGTTGAGACTGCTGGTCCTCCTACAGGGTCACCCTCCTCCTCAGATTCTTCCAGCTTTCCTGTAATTCAACCACAGGGGTCAGCAGCTTCTTTCCATTGGTTGGGTGTAAGTATCTGCGTGTGACACTTTCAACTGCTTGTTGGGCCTTTCAGAGGGCAGTCATGATGGGTCCCTTTTTGTGAGTGCTCCATAGCCTCAGTAATAGTGTCAGGTCTTGGGACCTCCCCTTGAGCTGGATCCCACTTTAGGCCTGTCGCTAGACCTTCTTTTCCCCAGGCATCTCTTCATTTTCATCTTTGCAGTTCTTTCAGACAGGAACAATTATGGGTCAGAGTATTGACTGTGGGTTGGCAACTCCATCACTCACTTGGTACCCTGTCTTTCCATTGGAGGTGGGCTCTACAAGTTCCCTCTCCCCAATGTAGGAATTTAGTCAGAAAAGATGCACCTAACCCTCAAGAGACTGAAGGCCCCAGGGAATTTAGAAGTCTAATGGGGTGGGAGTCGGGGATTGGGGAAATCATCATGGAGACATGGGGTGGGGAGGAGGTATGGGATATAGAATAGTCGAGGGTGAATCAGGAGAAGATAAAAAACTGGAATTTAAAATTAATTAATTATGTATGTATATCTATATATACATATACATACATATACACACACATATATGTATATATATATACACACACATATATATATATACATATATATATATATATACACATACACACACATATGTATAGTCCTAACTATAACCTATTCAATAAATAAAATATTACTTATATGTATATTTTCAGTGTTGAATATTTGGTATCAGAAAAGGAATAGTTAAGATGTTTTCAGGATTTGAGTGAAATGTTGTGGCTTCAAATGATGTGTTTGGGAGCGAGAAAGATGGTTCAGTTGTTAAGAGAGCATACTGCTCATGGAGAAGACCTCAGTTTGCTTCTCAGCCTGTAATTCAAGACCCTGCAGACACCTGCACACAAATCCATACACACCACACCCAACACCAACACACACACACACACACGCACGCACGCACTCACGAAGGCACGTACATACACAAAATTAAAAATAGAATAAGGTCTTACTTGTCAATAGGTGACCTTAAGTCCTGGGCAAATAAATTCTATTCATAAAGTACTTTTCTACATCTATATTTTATAGGGTACTGTCGATGATTTTTTTTCTAGTTGTTCAACGTTTCAGGTTTCAAATTGAGTTACTTGATTCATTTGAGGTAAAGCGTTCTGCAAGGGGACAAAGTTCTAATTTCATTCTTTGCACTAAGAAAGACATCTAGTTTTCCCCAGCACCATTGGTGGAACCTGATATTTTCCTCCAGTGTATGTTTTTTTGGCATCCTTATCAAATATCAAATGGTTGCAATTACATATGTTCATATTTAAGCCTTCTATTTTGTTTCACTGGTCTTCATGTCTGGTTTTGTGCAATTACTGTAAGTTTTTATTGCTACAGCTCTATAAGATAGTTTGAAATCTGGAATAGTGATCTCTCCAGTATTGTTCTTTCTAAAAACTGTTTAGCTCTCTGGTGTGTTTTGTGGTTTCTTAAGAGCTTTGGGAGTCCTTTTTCTATGAAGAATATTATAGGTATTTTGATTGGAAGTGCACTGATTCTGTAAATTGCCTATGGTAGTATATTCTTTAGAGTTCTCTAGAGAAACAATAGATAATACATATTTATATATAAACGGAATTC
This sequence comes from Rhabdomys pumilio, assembly GCA_030674055.1. Classification (NCBI taxonomy): domain Eukaryota; kingdom Metazoa; phylum Chordata; class Mammalia; order Rodentia; family Muridae; genus Rhabdomys; species Rhabdomys pumilio. The sequence goes on from JANHMN010000015.1 coordinate 32,194,663, forward strand.
ATTTGAGAGGCTTACAGGCTATGGTCAAACTATTCCAAAACTAACTTACTCTTTATAGAAAGTTCAAGAATTCAATTGTTGTTTGGTCCATGAGGCATGGATAGCTGAGATGGTGTGCAGTGTATGCTAGAATCCTAAAGAGGTAGGATCTAGTATTAGTGAGGGTAACTTGCCAGTGAGAGTGAGGGCAAGCAATCAGAGAGTAAATGATTCCTATGTCATTTACATTAGCTTACACCAGACTTTGTAGGCCAGATTTAAGATGAATCTGGATTAGAGGGAGCTCTTCCTACTCTAAATGATTAGATTGCAAAAATCCTTCACAGGTTTACCAAATATGTATTTCAGTTAATTCCAGATGTAGTCACATTGAGAGCTAAGAAAAGTCATCACAAGAAGAATAGTCAAATATCAATATCAAATCTACCAATCCATGAACATGGGAGATATTTTTCTTTTCTAGTATTTAGCAGTCTTCTTCTTCAGAGATTTAAGTTTTCATTGGACAATTTATTTACCTCCATTATTCAAGTTATTTCAAGATGTTTTGTTGTCTTTAAAGCTATTGCCAATGGAGTGTGTCCATTGTGCTTTTCTCAGTGTGTTGGTTGTTCATATGTAGAAAAGCTACTGCTGGTTGTAAATTGGTTCTGAATCCTACAACTTTGCTAAAATTGACAGATTCTGAACAGCTAAGGAAACAATCAATCCAACAAAAAGAAACACATAGGACGAGAGAGACCCTTGCTCGGTATACATCTGATAGAAGATTCATACCCAGTTACCCAGTGTGTGTGTGTGTGTGTGTGTGTGTGTGTGTGTGTGTGTGTGTGTGTATGTGTGTGTGTGTAAAACATAGTCAAGAAAACAAATGGATCAATTAAAATGGTCTATGAAGAGTTCTCAAAATAAAAAAAAAATAACTTTAAAATATCTCAAATGGCAGGCATGGTGGTGG
>JANHMN010000015.1:32195630-32220789 GCA_030674055.1 Rhabdomys pumilio
TGTGTGTGTGTGTGTGTGTGTGTGTGTGTGTGTGTGTGTGTGTGTGTGTTGGGGGGAGGCTAGATCCAGAACATGTATGTTCTTTGATAGGTGGTTTAGTCTCCGAGAGCACTCAATGTTCCAGGTTAGTTAACCCTATTAGTTTTCTTGTGAAGCCACCATTCCCTTTGGGTCCTTCAACCTTCCCCTCAACTCTTCCATAAAACTCCTGAGCTCTATCTAATGTTTGGTTGTGAGTCTTTGCATGTGTTTTGGCAGCGGCTGGATAGAGCCTCTCAGAGGATAGTTCATCTGCAAGCCTAATGTCAGGGATTGGTTCTTGGCTGTGAAATGGGTCTCAAATTGGGCCAGTCGTGGGTAGGCTATACCTTTAGTCTCTGGTCTATCTTTGCCCCTGTACTTTTTGTAGGCAGGAAAAAAATTGAATTGAAGGCTTTGTCAGTGGTTTGGTGTCCTCATCCCTCCAATGGGAGTCCTGTCAGCTACAGGAGGTGATCAATTCTAGTTCCTTATCCTGCACTTGCTAGGAGTTTCAGCTATTGTCACCTTCATGGATGCTCTGGAGCCTCTCCCATCCCAGATCACTGGCATGTCTTAGCGATGCCCCTTCCAACTGATGTCCACAGCCGATTTTTAAATCCACATTCAGTTCACTCTCAAAACCCTTTCTCCCTGGCTCTTCCTGCACCTGATCCCTCCCCCGATTCCCTCTCCATCTCTTCTCCCACACAGTTTCCTCCCTCCCTCCACCTCCAATGATTATTTTATTTCCCTGTCTGAATGAGATTCAAGCATCCACCCTTGGGCCCTCTTTGTTATTTTGTTTCTTGTGTCTATGTATGGTAGCATGAGTGTCCTCTTTTTTGGGCTGATATCCACTAATAAGTGAGTACATACCATGCAAGTCCTTTTAAATCTGGGCTATCTCATTCAGGTATTTTCTAGTTTCATCCATTTGCCAGCAAATTTGTGTTTATAAAATATAAAAATCTTTTCAATTAAAAAGAAAGCATCAACTTTAAACAGTAATCTCAAATAACTGTAGTGAACAAATAATGACTTCAGAAATCAAGTGAATTGGCCATGACAATGAAATTTATATAAACAAAAAATGTTTCACCAATTTCTCTTATATTACATTTTAAATAAGCTAGGATGTCACAAAAACTAAAAAGCATGTTTTTAAGCAGTACTAGTCCTGATAAATTCATGTTCAGCCTGTTGTTTGCAGTCTAATTTCTGTCACTGGAAAATAGCTGCCTGGTAAGATGACTTCCATGCTAAGACAAAGCTGGTAGTTTTCCTTACCATTAAATCAGAATTGACAGAGAAGCTAAATCAGAACTTCAATTATATCAGGAATAGCCTCTTAGATTCTCAGCCTCATACTACCTCAACAAATTCAGTTCTTTGTGAAATAAAAAGAGTTCATCTTCTGTGTGTTTGGAGATCAAAACAATGGAGAAGGGAAGATCTTAACAATAAGATGTTCTATTATTTGCGCTGCTACCATGTCAGCAATTTACTATGTGATGTACCTGGGAGTGAAGGTGTGGCTGAAATTGGAAAGCTTCTGTAAGGCAAAGACAATGTCAATAGGACAAAACAGCAACCAACAGATTGGGAAAAAATCTTTACCAATTCTACATCTGATAGAGGGCTAATATCCAATATATACAAAGAACTCAAGAAATTAGTCTCCAGAGAATCAAATAACCCTATTAAAAACAAGGTACAGAGCTAAGCAAAGAATTCTCAACTGAGGAAACTCGAATGGCCGAGAAGCACCTAAAGAAATGTTCAATATCCTTAGTCATCAGGGAAATGCAAATCAAAACAACCCTGAAATTATACCTGGGGTCTGCACAGTTCAGAAGAAGGTGTCAAATCCCATGGAACTAGAATTATGAACAGTTATAAGCACCCATGTGACTGTTAGGGAGCAAGCACAGGTCCTCTAGATGAACTTTCAGAGCACTTTTATTTCTCGACCCATCTCTTCACAGCCAACTTTTAAGTATATATTCGGTCTTCTAAAAGATGACTGAGACACTCTGCCTACTTTCATATTACAACTTCATATTTCAGGAGTAACATGTGGTAAGGCACTGTAAGAATAGACAGCACAGTAACAAACAGGCTCCCATGGTATCCTTTGAGCCTGCCTCTTAAATTGACTTTCCATACATCAGGGAACATCCTCATAAAAACCTTTAAATGTTGCATATTTTTTTTTTATAAAACATTATCATTGAATGGTTCTTCTCCTAAAATTGAAAACATTCAATTCTTTTTGCTGTTCTCATCTACAATAAATGTACTAGAAATGTTTACAAAATGTTTGTCTACCTTACTGCTATCGATTATCTGGTGTTCTCTCTCTCTACCTCCATCTCCCCCTGTCTCTCCATCTCCCTGTATCCATGTTGCCCTCTCTTCCTCTCTCCCCTCCTTCCTTCTTTCCTGTGCTTATTTTCTCCACTGTTACTTGTCCTGCTGCAGGCAAGCTTGTCTCACACAACTCTTTCTTAAAGCTACTTTGAACGTCTCAAATGTCCACATATCAGTTTTTGTGCCCTCGCTCTTCTTTCTCCAGTTTTCACATAACTTTATGACTCCTCAGTTATTTTCAGTTTGTCTATGATCATTAGGTCTCTGCCAACAATATTCTATAAAATTTAACATCCCCAAATCATGTCATATGCATTATTACTGTGGAAACATTTGTATAGTCTTTGTTGGCTGTACTTTATAAGTTATTACTAAGCTTTAGTCCCATCTTCCATACAAAGCATATTTACTTGTTGTGGAGGGGCACAGAAGAGAGTAAAAGTACTAGTTTTCAACATCTGGAATGTTAGTCGAACAATAAAAAGTTTTGAATGTTCAATAAAGTTTGAAAAGAAGTATGATATTCAAGTCGGTATGAACACTGGCATTTTGTAGAACTGCTATAAAAGGTAGCAGACTAGATTTTTGTAGGTGTTATTTTTTAAGCCCTCATTACCACAGTACTTTATCCTTGGTAGTTATTTTCACTATGGCACCCCAACAGGAAAAAAATCATAGCAAGTGAAACAACGAAGAGAAAATAATGATCATAAGGTTCTAGCTGACCTTGACTTTGAAAAATCAGGCTTCAAACTAATCTGATATCAAGTTATCGCTTCTTACTTTTCATTCTCTAGTTATGACTCAAATTTGAATACTCTAGAATCATATTTATTTTATTATGAGATGAACACTAAGTGAAACAACACACTGTATAATAATCTCCTACATGTTAATGAGATCTGTTTCTTAAATGAGCAAGTTTTAAAGTGATACACATCATTGCTGTATTAGTTGGATTATTATTAATTGACATGTGGACTAGTTTCAATAGTAACAATGTTTCCTCCACAACCCATTTTCACATTATATATGCAGCACATTTTTAAAGGGGAATATGATAACCAACATGTAATAAAATGCAAACCCATTTTAGTCTTTTGAAACTAAATGAAAGGTAAATTAATTGGTAGCTCTTTTGTTCTTATATCAGCACACTAATCCATTTCATTTTAGCTATCTAGGTTTAGGGCCTTAAGTTTCATAAAATAGAAAGGGAGCTTTGCCCAGATTAAGAACCTCCCAAGAGAACTTCATGCTCTGTAGAATGAAAGAAACACTATACCTTTGAGTAGATAAAACTAAGATAAATGAAATTAATCTTTGATGACTAATCATAGCTGTTAACTTGACTGCATCTAAAATCAATGGATGTAAAATGTGCTAGGACTCCTGTGAGAAATGCTTTTAATTCAATCATTGGAAGCAAGAAGACTTACTCTAAATCTGGGCCATGCTTGGTGGTGGCCCATACAAAGGACATGGAAGAAGGAAACTTCTTTATGCCACCTTTCTCCCCTTTCTCTGGCTATTTTTTATGTATCCTGTTACTGAGGTATTCCCTTGGTGGTATTAATGTCAAGTCATTTGGGACTATTGATATATAATAATTGATATATGATATATGATGTATGATGTATGATGTATGATATATGATGTATGATATATGATATATATAATATGTAATATACAATATATAATGTACAATATATAATATATAATATATTAGTATATAATATATACTATATTAGTATATAGTATATAATATATAACATATAAAACATATAACATATAAAACACATAACATATAAAACACATAACTTATAACATATAATATATATTGATGGTGAGCAGCCTTTCAGAAATCCCCAAGGGCTCAAGCACCCTAATTTATGTGCTGAGACATCCAGCATTATGAACTTAACAACTTCCAGATTTTCTGCCACGCCAGTGTGATACAGCCATTGTTAAACCACAGGAATCACATCTTTAAAGAAAATCTATTAAGTACCTTTTAATGTGTTTATTAATTCTATAAGATCTCCTCACTTAGAGATTCCTGACTAATACATAAAAGAAGAAACAGATATGGATTTTCCATTTAAAATCCTGATAGTGAAGAGTAATTTAGATCATATTTTTCTGTTTTCATTGTTTTAATGCTAAATGGTAGCTAATTATAGAGAAAGACATTAAAAAATTATATAAACTCATTCTCTTATCATTACCTATTATAGTAGAAACAGAAATCTAAATTATATCTGCACTGAAAAATAAATGGTTGTGAGCATTACTGAAGGCAATGTAATTTTTCAATTACATTTCTTCAAATTCTGATCTCTCCAATTAGAAGTAATTATTAGTGAAACATATCAAATGATAGTTTTAGAGCAATTTACTTTCTGGTTAGGTATCATAAACATAAAGCATTCTTATCAAAATATATTTTCAGGTATTGCTAAATGAATGTTTTCCTTAAATCAATCAGTAATTCACACATCATGTCTTATAATTAAGTAAAATTTTATCCTTGATAGAGTCATCTATCTATTAGTATATTTAGTAGTGGATAATAAGCTGTCTAAGAGTCTCCTTGGTTACTGACAAAATACAGGGCTTGTAAAATGAAACTCTTACACTGTAATGAGAGTTCATTTCTATGTCCTTCATTACAAGGACTGAGGTGAGAGAAAGAACAATTTTGGCAGAGCATGGGCCAGTGCATCAGGTTGTATAACCATGTGTTCAATCATTGTTAGCAAAGAACTGACCAGATGAAAAGTTTCAAGAAATGATTTCCTCTAAAACCCAGCTGTATCATTGAGTGGCAACTCAAGGGGAAAAAGAAAATGTGTTGATTTTCATATAAATGTGAAAACTCATTGGAATTGATTCTTTTGTGCAAAATCATTTACATTCCCACTGGCATGGCAATATGTCTTGTACATTTTTATAAAAAGAATTTAAAGTGTTTTTCATATTCAAGATGTCATAAATCCATATAACTAAAATATCTTAGAAGTACTAATCATATACTTACATCTTCTTGACTTAAAATGCCATTATATAATGTAAACAACTTCAGTATTTTTTAGTAAAATATAAACACTTTGGCTTTATAATCACTGTTCATACTAATGTGCCATGATTGTTGAATATCATTACAGATTTCCTTTAATTTTTGATTTAGTAAATAAATCAAAACTAAGTTTTAATGCATTTAATTTCTTAGTTAATTCGTACTAATTAATATTTGCTAAAAATCAATATACTTTCCACATATTTTTATATCACTAGGATTTCTTTATATTTTGTATTCCCTAGAGGTCGACCTCCTGCATCACCCGCTCTAATAAAGGTTTCATCTAAAGCATATTTCTGTGTTGGGATTTCTCATTTAAGTAGTCTAATTGTCTCAATAATCCTTTTAAGTCATACCCTATGCTGACACAAGAGGCACATGTAAAGTGTTTTAGCTACAGGGTATTTAAAAATATTCCCATGCCATCATAGTACTTAAAAAAATAATACAGGGCCAATGAAATGGCTCAACAGGTAACATGCCAAGCCTGATGACTTGAATTGGATCCCTGACCCCACATGCAGAAAGAAAAGGACCAATCCTTACCATTTATCCTCTGACCTCCACCTGTGCTCCCCTTGGCAAGTGTATGTAAGCACACACGGGAATTTAAATAAATAGATGTAATAAAGTGAAACTCATGTCGAATACATGAGTATAGGATTATAGCTTTAGGTAATTTCCCTGGAGGGGAGTTAAGGCTGTGCCCCATACTTGTATAGATTCCAAATGCTTTCCCTTGAGAATTTTAATGCCAATCTGTATCCCATCCAGGTTGAGGCTTCTACCCCTTACACCCTCACGAGCTTGTAGAATTTCAGTTCATCACAAACATTTCAAAACTTGATTGCTTATACAATATTTTCTTCTGTGCTTTTCTGTTTTCTTGTTTGGCTTTGCTCTGGACATTAAGAACTCTTTCAAGGTAGAGATTTACAATCACTTGGAAGTTTAATTGTACAGTATCTCTGATGCCCCTTGCCATAGAAGGAAGTGCTTACTCCATTTTGCTGTGTTATGAAGATTTTCTTCAGGAACATTTTTCACATTCTCATGGGCTCCATTACTGTGTCTTCGAGCTTTTTCTTCTCTTCCCAGAGATGATAAAATTATGTTTATTTGAAGTTTCTTTTAAGGAACTAAAATAAAATTTAAGGAATTAAAGTACATATGTTAAGAGAATATGCATATTGAGAAGATGAAATTAAGTCAAAGAGAAAAAAAGCTCATTCCATGAAGGTGTATGGCTGTTACTATGAGAGATACCATTTTTCATAATCAAATACAATTATTTTTAATAAAATTGATGGCAAATTTTAGTTTATTTCTTAGACCAATTTTATTCTGCTCTGCTGTTTCTTCATGCCATTTTCTTACCCACCCAAACATTGTTGCTTTATTTTGGCACAAATACACAACAAACTTTTAAGGATGCCTGTCTTCATGGTGGGCAGGAATACCTGATTCTTAAAACCTGGTTTGCTCAGATGTTACTTCTCCAACTTTGTCTAATTTCCATCAACCTATGATAACAGATGACTTCAATAGCAATATCAATTAAGTTGCTTCTAAGTTGATAAACAGGGATCACAAGTGTGGGGCACTGATACATACTTTACAGTGCCTTATAACTGGAAATATCAGAAAGTAGAACATGAAAGCATGCCAAAGACAGACATACTAAGGTTCTATTATATTCCACTTCTCTATGTGTGTGTGTGCGATATGCCACAGTATGTTTGTAGACATCACGTATAGGAGCTGGTTTGCCCCTCCCAATTTGTAAATCCTAGAGATTAAATTTAGTTTATCAGGCTTGGCAAGACAATTTTATTTTGCTGAGACAGATCCAGGCAGACATTCTAAACTCAGCTATTTTACTGAAATGAGAAATTAAGCAAAAAGAGAATTAAAGTTTTATTTTCCTAATTTGTGAAACAAGCATAATAGTTCTTGCCTAATGAAGCCATTTAAGACTAGACTGATAAGTAAGCATTTGAGATTCAATACATCCATTTTGTTAGGGTATATTTATAAAACATTAAACTATTGGTATCATGATTTGGTCAAGAGAAAGTTCTAATAATTAAAGCCACATTGTTAGATATGTAAAGTATACGCATACTATATATTTTAAAACATTCTCCACAAGCAAATATTAGCTCATATTAGAAATATTTAATATCTTGTACACTTCAATCATGTCTTTTTAAAGCTATCTATTCCTTCATTTTTGGTATAAGAAGATGAAAGAAGAGGTGATGATAAAAAAAATACTAAATGTTGACAGTTACACAGGTCATGTGGTACAATGTCATTATTCAAATAAGAGTGTATTTTGAAATCAACATCAAATTTGCGTCTATTTTATTTATTATTGAGTGCCTGAGATGAGATATAGATTGCTGAATAACAGCAACAGAAACCAAAGCTTTGTAAAATATTAGATGATATGGGATTATTTTGTTGGGGTTTATAAACTTTGCAGACTGAGACAAACATCCTTAAACCATTTATTTTAACAAGCATTAAGTGAAGCAATTCTGTGCCCTGACATGATATTCCAAATTAAACTTTTGCATCACAAGTGACCTTTATAGCAGTTTCACAGTTCATAAATTTGTGCAGTATTGCTTTCTGGAGTCATTTTAATAAATCTTGATTGTGTTGTGAATGCTAGTTTGCAGTCTTAACATGGAACTTCTAGATCTCACTCTCAATGCAGAAGTGAAGCTCATCTGCTGTATGGAGGAGTTGTCACCATGTTTATGAAATAGACATAATTACAGTACATTTATCTATGGCAGCAATAAATAATTTCTCGTGCTTTTCTCCAACGTGTCAGGACTTATTATTACATATATTTAAAACAAATTTAAGAGTTAGTACAAATACCTACTATGGCCAAACAGTAATTTGTTAAAGTTGTACTGGCATAAGGTTGAATGAGGTGAAAGAAAAAAATGTTAGGATGCATGCATTTGCTAGTTTACGTAAACTTAACACAATTTAGAGTCAACAGAAAGGAGGGAATCTCAATGAAAACAATGCCTCCATAATCATTAGGCTGTAGGCAGATCAACAGGAGATTTCTTAATCTGTGACAGATAGAGGAGAACCTAACTTTTGATTGGTGCTCTGGGCTCTATAGGAAGCAGGCTGAAGAATCCATAAAGAACAATCCAGGAAGTAGCATTGCTTCATGACCTGTGTCAGCTCTTAACTCCAGGTTCCTGTCTTGCTTGAATGCCTATCCAGACTGCCTTTAGTGATGAAATGTGATGAGAGGCATACAACAAATAAATCCTTTTTTTCACAAATTGCTTTAGGTCATGGTGTTTTCTCACAACAGTAGAGACGATAACTAAGACAATGGGCAAGTCTGAGCTCTTCTAAGACTAAATGTTTATATTTGGAATATTGTTAATATTGGATATTTGCCTGATGGAATGAATGCTAGTCATTCTACATTTTTCATTATGATTTTATTTACTTGTAATTTTGAACTTAATTCTGAAGAAAATGTATAACAATCCTTATGTTAATTAAAAAGAACAAATTCTTCCACAATTTTGTTCTCTGAGAGAGTAAGTACAATGTCAACTTAAGGAAAATAGAAATGCTAAATTTTCCTATCAATTGTACAGTCATACTTTTAATATAGTGAATTAATAGAAATAAATAAAGACTTTCTGAACAAGTCAAACCATGATGACATTAATCAGAAAAAGAAAATAGAACAGATTGGTGGGTTCAATTTAAGCCCTTCTATGATGCATTTCTTTTTTGTTATTTAATATGCATTCTTTCCCTCATTGTTAATATTTTCATTTCTAAAATTTCAGTTATAAGAAACTGTACTTTCCATGTTTTTATATATCATTTATATTTCATAATTGATACATAAAATGTGTGTGTATGTGTGTGCGTGTGTGCGTGTGTGTGTGTTCTCAAATTTTTTCCCACTGTGTATGACTTGTTCTGCTTTTGTTAGTAACTTCTTGCTTTTCTGTTGATTTTCTTTCAGGGTTGCGGATTTGGAATTGTCTGTCTACAATTTTAGTTGAAAATTCTTTTCACTTTTTTTGAGTTTATTTAAGTCTAAATTGCCGATCTAACTGTAGGAGTGAATGAGATAATTCTCCTGTTCAGGGATCACAAATTATCTGGAGAACAGCCCTGAATTCCTGGCTCATATAACACAAGTATATTTGCCTCATGTTTGCTGTGTAGTAAAAGTTTCAACTGCACATTTTCTCATGTCTGCCTAACAACCTAGCTTCTGAAAACGTCTGTCCCATGTAATCTGACAACTGTTCTAGGATTCTTTTTAACTATTCTGTTCATCGGCACATTTAACATTCTAATCTTAAAAATAGTATTTGTAATATTTCTCATGTACATTTGGACCCTGAATGTTCTCAACTTTCCAAAGGTGCTATGCAACTTTTATTTTTAGTGATACTGTATATGCTAGATTTCTTGTGTTGTTACTACCAAATATTTGCTTTCATAGCTTAGAGGGAGAAGTGATTGACAGGATTCTGTCAATTACTATGTATTGAGAAAAGTTGGTGAATCAGAGGAACTCACAACTTGACAACTAGGAAACAGAGAAAGTATGTCTGAATGCTAGCAGACTTTTTTCTTTAGCTCCTCAGTTCCATCTCAGACTTTAGGTTGAAACTCATATCTGTGACTAGGGATTAGAGAAGCCTTTCTCTTTAGTTAATTTTGTCTAGATATATCCCTACAAACATACCGAAAGTTGTACATTACCAATCTTCTAGTCCTTTTCCAACTCACTCAAGTAACAACCAAAATTAACAATCCTACTATTTTGTGTTTTTCTGCTGTGCATTGAGGTTATAATATTAAAAATGATATTTTCACTTACTCCATGGAGTTTGTCATGGTAGAGGAATGGTGTATGCGCTATTCTAATCCTCGATATTGGTTCATTTACAAAGTAACTGATCATAATTATACAAATTTGCATTGTAGCTTTTAACACAGTAGTACATTGAACAACATTTCCTTTCACTGGCCTAAGAGTATGAAAGCAATGAAGAGAAAATAGAAGCTTCACAAACACAGTGAGAATTGCTTAATTTGTACCACTAAAGGCCACATTTCAAAAATGGCCTATATAGAAAAGGAATTAGCCATTAAAAATCATTCAGAAAGTCTTGATGTTTTAAATTAATTTTTATTATTCTTATAGAGTAAGTTATTCACTAGTCTTTAAGAATTAAATTTCTCTGTAAAGGAGTACTATATTTCATTATAAAATTTTATAAATGTTATTGAAAATTTTCTCCCATTAGAAAGGCTACTTGACTCAGATCATTTTATTTGTTAAAATTGACATGACTTATATTGTTAAAATCAAGAGGTTTCATTTGTCCAATTCATTACATTGTTTAAAATTCTTTTCAGTAATATCTTGTTTAATATACATAGTAAATTAATGTAATAAAAATACAAATTAGTGTAATATATGGTGATTGACTTCTGTATTGTAGAAGTAAAAGTTTAGAGAGATGTTTAATTAAGCATAATATTTGCTTTCAAGAAAAAAAATCAACCTGTTGAGAGTCAAAAATATAAAATAGTATAGCAGGACAAACTATACTGTGATTTAATGCAGTAAAATTATTTCTTTATTGTTACTATGCTTATTAATCAAGAAACTGCTTATAAAATAGGCTTCTTGAGAAATAGAGTCATATATAATATAGATTAACAACTTTATGGTTTTTTTTTAAACTATAGACCATGTAAATAGCAGATACTCTATACAGAAAATCAACCCTAATTCCTCTTCAATTCTAGACTCATGTTTTCAAAGAGCAAGTACATAGACCTTTTCAACCATAATTTGTTATTTCATATTAAAAGGAAATGGTACATCCAAACATGTGAATCGTATTTTCCATTTCACAGAATACCCACACTACCAGGCTCTTAAGTATTCTTTATCCAAATAAAAAGTATAACATAAAGTTAGGATGTAAAACTAATGACCTATGTTATCCATGAACTGTTATAAAGAGGTAAGAAATATGTCCTGCAAATATATTAATACCAAAATACAGTATTACCCCCATGCATACACAATAACATTAGAAAACACTTTTGTCTCCTAAGCTTCTTTTAAATTCACTATACTTAATTTCATATACAAAAATAAAAAACAATTTAGTAACCATAGCCTTAATATTTTAAATCACTTTTTCCCTCTTCAAAATGTGAAGTGATAAAATGAATTCTAGCTTTTCCTATATAATTTAAAATATAGACTAAGAAGATAGATATTTCTACTGATTTTTAATGTAAGAATATACCCATAAGCATTGGCAAAGCCATCTGATATCAGCATCAAAGTTATGAACATCTGGGGCCTTAGATGGCTTCTTGATGCACCATTTGAGCTATAAAGGAGTGTTAAGACAGGTAGTAACATGCTGATTTAACATTATTTAAAAATATTTTTTCAACACATGTAGAATGCAACACCCAAACCAGGAAGAACTGGGCAAGGATTTGGAGTTGAAAGCCATCTTTAGCTACATAGTGAGTTGGAGATCAGCTTAAGCAAAATGTGATCTTGTTTAAGAAAATAAATCATACAAATCATATAAAATATTCATTATTGTCTAGTTTGTGTGTGTATGTGTGTGTGTGTGTGTGTGTGTGTGTGTGTGTGTGTGTGTGTGTGTTTGCTTTTGTTGTTATTGATGTATGGGCAGGGTCTTACTTAGTAGGCCAGGTACACACCTTTAACTCATTATTTCATTCAGACTAGTTTTAACTTATGGATAATCTCCCTTTCCCAGTATCATATGTTTTAGAATTACAGGTATGAACCTGAAAAATAACTTGCTAATTATAAGCTAATTTCTCACCTGCTGTTAACCACTATACAAAGGAAAGTATGTGCAATTACAGGTGAAATATGTCTACTAAATTAAGTATAAATTTGAGTATCAGTGCATTGTATAGTCCTAAATATGAGTTATTTTCCATTCAGTCAGGACACACAGTTATGGTCTGATACTAAAACTTTATTTTAACACAAAATCTACTTCTCAATATTTATGAAAAATTTCCTAGATTTCTCATTGCAGTCCTTATTTTCACTGTTATCAGTGTCTGAAAGAAGCAACTTCATTGTGGAAAGGTTTGGTTTGTCTCAGGCTTATTTGGATATAGGATGGCATAGAAAGGAAGACATAATAGCTAGAGTGGCTTTGGATGTAGAAATGTTAATATGTTATAGCACTCTTCACACCCAAGAAATCAAGAGTCAGATCAACTAGGTCAGAAGCCAGCTAGGCTCTAGCCATCAAAGGCCCACTCCAGTTACCTATCCCTATAAGCAAGCACCACAAATTCCAAAATATGACAACAATCTGGGGACCAGGTGTTCAGCATCATAAGCCCACAGAAAATATTTCACCTTCAAGCCATGAAGATTCAACACATTCATGTTATCTCTCAGAGTGTACTTCAGTATTATTGCTTTTGTCTGTTTTTAATACAGTGAATCAGCTGGCAAGTTGTTTTTAATATAGTGAATGTGAATACTTTTGTCAGTAAATGTATTTGCTCTACAAGACTGACAACTCAACTTTGATCCCTTGAATGTATGGAAAAAAATGGATGGAGTCAATTGATTACACAAAGTTGGCCTCGGACCTCCTGTTGTATGAGAGACTTTTCTGGGAACACAATACAAACAGATGCATGTCTATTTGCTCCAGAAATATAGTCATGACAGACCAAAGTATGAATATCATCAAAGTCCACCCCAACATGGGTAACATCACACAAAAGCTAAAAAGCTGAAGCACACTGCATAACATGTAGACAGATAAATAGATGGAAGTGTCCTCTCCGGCTATCTCAGCTGGTCTAAGCCTATTCTAGACAGTTTGTCTGGTCTTTGTTTCTTCCAGGCTATTTGGTGGAATCTGCTTCTTAAGTATACTAGGTTTGTCTTAGAGTCCGTTTTGCAGCTTGTCTTGTCTGAAAGTGGTGCTGAGGAGTGTTTACCATTTACTAATGGGGAGGGAGGGACCTAAGTACATTTGGTCAGTTTCAGGAACATCTTGAAGTCATTTTGAGTTGTTTTGTTTCTCTCTTAAAGATCTTCCCTATAGGATGAAATATTTCAATCTCAGGGGAAACAATGATACAAAACCTCATTTGTAACTATGGAATATGTTCCTGCACAAACACAATAATAATTAAGACAATGAAAATCAAGTACTTAAACCAAATATTTCTGGTTTAATGTACTTTAATTTTTTTTCAATAGTCATTTAACATGCCTACAATTTTAGGGATATTCACATATGTATAGTCATATACATATATATCATTTGAATATTTGTGATTGTGTGTATACATGCATATATATATATATATATATATATATATATATATATATATTATATGTGTGTGTTTCTGTGTGTGTGTGTGTGTGTGTGTGTGTGTGTGTGTGTGTGTGTGTTGGATGCTTTTCTGCAAAAGTGCCATAGATAGAGTCATGGAAAAAGAGGGATCCTCAGTTGAAGTCATCAGACTGGTCTACGGACATATCTCTTGAGCCTTTTATTGATTGATGACTAATGTGAAGGGATCAGTCTACTCTGGCAGTGGCATCTCTGGACAGGTGGTCCTAGATTGTATGAAAGTCAGGTTGCGCTAGACATAAAGAGCAAGCCCATAACCAACATTAGTCTCTGCCATCCACTTCAGGTTGTTCCACCCTCCTGACTCCTTCCTTTCATGAGTTCCTGTATTGGCTTCTCTCATGGACGGACTATGATTGGAACATGTGCATCAGATAAATCCTCTCCATCACCAATTAGTTTTAAGAAATATTTTATACAGATTTAAATTATAATATACTTAACATCATTTCCTCCTGCTCTTTCCTTCCTTTAATACCTCTTATGTCCCTACTTTCGACTCCTTAGTTGTACCCCTCACTGACTTCAATTAGGAATTAATGGCTTCTTTTGCTTTGATTATGGTTTATATAGAGAGAGATATAGATATATAATATATATGCTATATATACTATATATATGAGATGCATGTACCATATATACACCACATATATGGTTTATATATAGCACATTAATCATATATATATGCCATATATATGAACATATGTACATATATATGTTCATAAATATGGTAAGATTTTTTTTGTTGTTTGTACTTAAATGATTTAACTTCAGAGCTGATGATTTTGCATAATCAGTGAGGGGGGTTAATCCCTCAGAGAAGCAAATTCTCCCTCTTTCAAGAATCATCAGTGCCTGTGGTTCTTTGTCTCCAGGTTGGTCTTCCATGGGTTTTCCACTTCTGTACGAGAGGACATTGATGTTGTAGATATTCAATCCCTATTTAAACAGTCATTTCTACATGACACTATCTCACAGCAGACTTTCTGGTCTAGGAGAATCACTGCTGATGCTAGAAACCTAACCAATTACCTGGATGTAGAGTCATGGATTTTAGAGATTAGCATTACCATCACTTTAGTAGAACAGTGTAGTTGCTCACTACATTCTAAAATGTAATTATACCCACAGATATGTGTAGCTCTCACTCCTTACCAAAGACTCTTCGCTTTTCAAAGACTTCTCTCTTTTCACCAAATAGTAGCTTGATACACTTTAAATATTGTTTATGAGAAATGGAATGTGCATTTACTCCTATTTCAATATTTACTTTAATAAAGGAATAATCATAGTCATTACAAGAGTTTCATTGTTAAACCAAGGAACGTGTTCTTATCTGCAGCTCAAATGTTATAATATAGTGTTATATCAAAACTGTTATAATATAGTGGTTTAAAGCAATACACATTCTGTCCTCACAATATCATCAGTAGGAATTAGTGCACGTCTGCTCAAGCAGGTTGTTTTTGCCATTATCATCATTGTTGTTACTGTTGTTGTTACATGTGTTGCCAGTGTTCCCTTAAATGATATTCATCTGATGCACATATTCTTTTGGGTAACACTATTCATTTGTTGGATGCCCTGGTAGGAAGAAGCCTGAGCTAGTATGCAAGGCACCTGTAGATGAACCTTTCAAATGACAGTCAAGTAGTTGAACTTTTCAAATCCACATTAAGATTCTTAGGAACAATGCTCCAAGAACTTGTGAGTTTCTCCAGTAAGTTTTATACTTTGTATATTAGTTATAGGAATCATTAATATGCATTTTAATTTTCTTTAGAACCTTGGTATTGTTTTAGAATTGATTTTTACAAGATGTTATATATAACTTTACTTCACTCTCTACTTTTTTTCTTTTGCTTTTTGGATCTCAAATATATATATATATATATTTTTTTCTATATGTAAATGTGAACTGTTGAGAAACTTTGATATAAATATGTATCTCAAATATGTCTGAAGTGGTTTTGGTCTAATGGTGCTTGTGTTATAATGTTAATTTTTGGTTCCCCAAACTGCTTACCCAAATGTCTGCACTTAAGACAATGAGAGACCCTACCTCCACTTGGCTATGATTAGGCAAATAGAGATGCCAGCAGCCAATGGCAGGGAAAAAGAGTCAGAGGCAGGACTTTTAGGATTCCAGGTCTTGGGAGAGAGAAGAGAGGAAGAAGCAGAATCTCCATGAGAGGGTCATAGGATAGACATGCCAGATAAGGCAGAGTTAAAATATAGATTTGAAAGGATGTTAATTCTGAAATATCAGCGAGGAGTGTTTGCTAGCTGCAAAAAGGATTAGAAGTGCCAACCTCTAATTAGCCAAGGCATACATACTAAAATTAACTAGTGCGATTTTTTATATATATATATATATATATATATATATATATATATATATATAGAGAGAGAGAGAGAGAGAGAGAGAGAGAGAGAGGGACAGGCACTTTCATTTGCGAGTCCAGAGAGCTCTTGAGCAAGTGCACTCCTGTAGGGAAGACAGAGTGGTTTAAGTAACTACTGCTACATATATCCTTTCATGTTGGCTCTATTTATAGTCAATGCTGAAGGGAGACCCACATTCAAAAACACTTACAGATCTTTCCATATCCAAAATTTGTGGTGTACATATGAGAATTCAGAAGTGAATTTAAAATGTTCAAGGACTAAGAATATGGCTCAGTGGCCCAGTGGAGAAGCTAGCTACTATTTACATAGCTTTGGACTGCCCAGGCACTGAATGGGAAGAAGAGAAGAAGAACAATAGGAAAAAAGAAAGAAAGAAAAAAGGAAGAGAAGGAGGGTAGAAGAAAAACAGGGAAGGAGGGAAGGAAAAAGAGAGGGAGGGAAATGAAGGGTAGGAAATGAAAGGGAAGGGAAGGAAGAAAGAAAGAAATTTATACTTGCAAGTTTTAATTTATTGTAAGAAAACTGACATATTATGTAAAATAGTATTTAGAGCACTTGCCCAGCAAATAAAATAGGCAAATATTAACGTTATTTAGTTTTTACTTCTGGAAAGCATCATTGCTATACAGAAAAAAAAAAAGGCTCATTTGTATAGCAAAAGTACAAGCTAGAATTTTCCTCAGGATGAAGAATCCAGAACTAGTTAGAAAATAATGCTGGCTGTACATTACCAGAAAGAGCATGTGGACATTCAACAAGAAGGTAGACAAGAATATTGTCTGGGTTGTGACCAGAAATAACATGAATAATAGTGATAAAAATAATCAGCCTCAGGACAGTAAGGAGAATAGAATGCTTATCAGGAGTTTGAAGAAATGGGCTAGAAAGGTGACTCTTGGCTGAAAATGTCTGCTGCTATTGCAAAACAACAAGCAAGCTTCTAAGGTATGCATGTGTGTGGGGTGGGTGTGTTTTATATTATATTAAGCTTAAAATGCTAAAAACAAATTTGCCTTATGTAAGTAAATATATTTTCTTTACTAATTTTATATTCAGGTTCTGACAGTGACTAGATTATAAAAAGTGTTATGACTAAAAGCTGGTTGCCTGAAACGTGCTATTTCAACCTGGTATAATTATATACTTTATTGAGTCTAAATTATCATGTTTTTAAAATTTATAAATAAAATAATCATGCTGTTTTACCTTTTATTTGGATGTAGGAAAACAAAGTTGGAAAAATGCAAACAGATGTTTATTTACTCAGATAATGGAATTGCGAACCTCTTGTAGGGAGATTATATACTGTATACTTTCATTTAACAGTATAACTAATTCCCTAAAAATCGTCTGGAACAACATCATGGTTCTTTAAAATCAACCCAAAAATATGTAGAAATAAAATGTAACCTGATATACTATTTTGCTGATATGCTTAAAAGACATAATATTTTCACCTTCCTTATATTTCTTACATTCTTTTCCCAGATATTTAACATAGCAACAAATACCACCTATTCCTATGCTGCTTAGTTTCTAAAAGTTGTGCTGAAATATCGAGACAGCAAGATTTATTCCATGATGCTATATTATGATTCTGTAACTATACACTCTGTCTTTATGAAACATGCTCACTCTGCTTTTCTTGGCACATGTTTTGCTTATTTTCTTACAGAATAACCAATCTTACTACATTTTTAAATTTAGGAGGTGGAATTTGATTTTTGGTAAGGATGACATATTTATGATCCACTTATTTGTTTTCTACCCAGGTTGCATATTTTTACCCTTAAAATAATCACTTAGACTTTAAGAGCTAAATCTAAGCACTTCTTAGAATTAAACCTCTTCTTGTAAATGGCTATTAAATGAGCTGCTTGCCTGAAATTCTTATCATCTTTGCATCTCGCAGCAACTTTATCTTTAAATCTGCTGGTGTTTTAGAAATCATTATTTCATTACCCACTGTTCCCAAAGCGTTTTGAAGGGTTCGGCAAGTGTTTCTCTTCTAAATCTTTCTTCATTTCCCAAGTGATAATGCTAATATACAAAAATAAGAAGTGACTTTCTTGGAACAATTCTTGTTTTCTGCAGGAGCAGATTACTATGAGAGTATGGAGACCTTACTAGTTGCTTCAAAGATGAAAAAAGTTTTAGAGAGATAGAGAGATAGATAGATAGATAGATAGATAGATAGATAGATAGATAGATAGATATCAATATAGATAGTATTCTTTATGTGATCATAGATGCATCAACATCCAGGAATAATGAAAAAATGTTATTAAAGCTACAGACCTAGCATAGGAAACAATGAGTTCTTAAGGAATTTGATGAATGAATACTTGTGGGTGCTTTTAGCTGTTATTTCTACATATTATTTAAATACTGTCTTTACTACATGTTATTTAAATACAATCTTTACTTCAAATGCTGTTTTAGATACAAGACAGTACTGAGAGTCCAGTCATTTTAGCCAGCATTTACATAAGGGACACTACATTACCAGATGGTGCACTGACGTAAAGTGCTATAGCTATGAATGACATGAGCTTTGAAGTTTGATTTCTTCTGTTTGAATTCTGCCTCTGGGACTCATTCACTATGTGGCCTTGATTCATATCTTATTTTCTATTCTGGTCTCTTTATTCATTCAACTATGCATGGGGTGTAATGGTAAGAGGACCCTCTTCATATGTTAATGGTGAAGACCAAACAGTGGTCTATGTTCACCACTCTTACTAAGACAAATGAACTTAGTACCTAGAAAAGAAGAATAATGCAGAGACAGTAAAGAATCAATGCTCTGAGGGTTGATGGTTCAGAATGCTGTATAAGGTTAAGAAAAATCAGAGGCAATACTCACTGCAGAGCAAAGAATTCTGGAAGGCTTTGAAATTCCACCAAATTTGGAGAAAATAGGAGCCAGTTGGTTGAAATTATTGGTAAGCAGCCACGAGACACCAGGATCAGTATTCATTAACATTAACATTCAACACATACAGCCACATACATCACACTGTCTTAGTTACTATTATGATAAAGCATCATGAGCAAGGCACTAATAAAAGAAAGTATTTACTTTGGCTGGAGGTTTTAGAGAGTTAGAGTCCATGATGGCAGAGAAAAGGAATGGATGAGAGCTCACATTTTACACAATCATGAGGCAGAGAAAGAGAAAATACTGTAAATCCCAGGAGTCTTTTATCACCTCAAAGTCTGATCAAGTGAAACACTTCCTTCAACAAGACCACACCTCCCAATCCTTCCCAAGCATACCAACTAAATACCAAGTGCTTAAACATATGAACCTATGAGACACATTTTTATTCAAATCACTGCAATAATATTTAAAGAAGATTAGAGAAGCCAAGAGATTTAAAATGAGTCTGCAAAATATCAGTACCAAAAATATTTTAAAAGACATGGCACTGTCCATCAGTAGTAAATCATGCCAAGATATAAGCCATTATGTTTGTCAGTTGAGATGTGGCTGAATTTCTTATTAAAAGCCAGTTTTATATTCTCAAAAGCAACTAGGATACATTTCTTCCCATTCATTGGCTGTGAAGTTAGGTGTGTGTTTATGGTCTTTAAAAATATAATAATATTTCTTTCCTCATTCATTTCTTTTAGGAAATTATTTTATTGGCAATGACTGAGGAGAGAACTATCTGTTACTTTTCTGTTAGTATGATAGATTATCCCTGGGAAAAGCAACTTAGGGAAGAAAGCATTAGCATTGGTTACAGCTTCAGAAGAGATAGTCTATATTGACAGAGAAAGCATGATCACAGGAACAGTAGTCTATCAGGAAGCTGGCTGATCACATTTTATCCACATGTGTAATGAAGACATTCCAAATATCTTTAATAATTTGAAAAGAGATTTGTTGCATTTTTCCCCTCTCTAGGAAACTGGGTCTTCTAGATAGTCTAAAAATCTGTATTATATATGACCAATCACCAGCCCCTAAGAGTGTAGGAGGAATTTTGAGAGCAGAAAAATTCACTAAACAAAGTGCCTCCAACCAAGAGTTGCAACACTACAGTCTCAGTACTGAATCTCAGAGTGACAAAATTCTCTATATAAAAGAGCCTATAGTTGTTGGGCCTGTATTATTATAAAGTAGCAAAACACAACTCTAATTCCACCACTTGGGAGGCAGAGGTAGGTGGATCCCTGAGTCTGAGGTCAGCTTGGTCTACAGAATGCATTTCAGGACAATCAGGGACACACAGAGAAACTCTGTCTCAAAACAAAACAAAACATAATCAACAACGAAATGAAACAATAAAGAAGGAAGAAACTAAATATTTTTAGTTGAATGTAGGAACATTTCCCTCTTAAAATACTCATTAAGACTATTTAATAGAAGTGTACCAGCTAATTTTAAAGTTACTTAATACCCTGTATTAGCAGTGATTTGTAGCAAATGCTTTGTCCAACACATTCTAAGTAATTGTGTTGAGACTTAATGAAGTGCCGTTTGATATTAAGGTGCTCTGTGGGTTATTTCAGTTTGCTGCTTGAATTATTCTTATTCCAAAATAGTATTCACTTAGTTCTCCTTAAAGATGAAATGTAATGCATGAATAATTTTCTACCTGCAGTTCCAATTAATAGGTTTAATCAAAGAAAAGAATCACTAAAAATGTTCTGAAACACAGCATGTGTATTAAATTAGCAGCTAAAAATTAAATGTGACATAAAATACATTTCTTGAAACCTTTTCTGTGCTTTGAAAACTTTATGTTACACTTTTCAAAAGAGAAGTACACCAATACTTTTCACAAAAAAATAACTGAAAACATATCTATTGAAAATTAGGAAAACTCCAATGAATACCACTTAATGAAGTTTACATTTATGCTGAAGATCAATAATATCTGTGTTTATGTGTATACATACTGTCAGGGCTTGAGTATAAAATATTTAATGCATGTTTGTGAATAATTGCCCCTCAGTTCCTGTTAACACTAAACTTTTAGGAAATGGGGTCCAGCTATAAAAGTGGGTCGCTGAGGTGTTGGTCTTACACATTATTGCTTAGTGCCAGTTTTAGTCAGATTTCTCACATTTCTGATTTTCCTACAACAAGCAGTTATATTATAGCTTTGCTGTTAGGAAATCTCTTTGCTGTTTCTCTCTTTACTCCAGACTGTGTCTCCTTAAACCAGGAGTGTTCAATCTTCCTAATGCTCGGACCCTGTAATACAGGTTCTCATGTTGTGCTAACCCCTAGCCATAAAGTTATTTTGTTTGTACTTAATAACTGTAATTTTGCTACTGTTATGAATCATAATGGAAATAACTGTTTTACAGTGGTGCTAGGGGACCCCTGTGAAAGAATCTTTGCCTCCCCAGAGGGGTCACCAGCCACAGGTTGAGAAACATTGCCTTAAATTCTAAGCCAAGCCATCCTCTCTTTCTTAAAATTGTTCTTATTGTGAATTTGGAACAGCAAAGTCAACTATTGTGTAAATACATTATACAAAAGTGTACATGTAGATGTAGAACTACATTAATATAGAGAGTAGATAGATATAATGATAGATAGGTAGACAGATAGACAGACCCAAATATGATTGATAGATAATAGATGATAGCCAGTTAGACATGTAAATGCATGCTAATCTGGCTTTCTGGCTAGAGGCTTCACTGGGATAAAGTGATGGCACCATTTTCTTTGATTACTAGTCTCCCTTATAAACAAGACTGAGTCAGCTCATTCTGTGCTTTCTAAAACAAGCAATTTTAGATATCTGACTCAGAGCCACAGACGTTCTCCATTTAGATGGGTGAAAGCAGGCCATTTGGCATATTTAGCGGCTCCACCAGCACCCCTGGAAAAAAAAAATCCACCTCCAGATTTGACATTGGTTTCCAAAGTATTGTGTAGAATGGAAGAAAGGAGGGGAAACTGAGAAGAGAGATAACATTTGAAATATAAATAAATAAAATAACCAATGAAAATAAATAAATTAATAAATAAATAAGAAAAAAGAAAAACATCCATCGGAATTTTCAACCTTAAATGTACATCTTGAGGCCTGAAATATACTTTCTTAATCCTGCTGTTGACACTTTCTGCTCTTCTCTACATGTTATTTTCTAGATTTTATCTACTTCTTATTTTACTTTTACTTCTTTTGAGCTTAATCTTCTATACTGAGACTTCAATAAAGCTTTCTGTACTTACATTAATATGCATTTCAAACCTCTCATGTGTTTTTCTCTCATTTTTCTAACATTGGCCGATGGGCAACAATACCACCAACTGAGTGATAACACCACGGCTCTAAATTTATTCATAAGCATAACGGAAAAAGTGTGTTTCTTTTTTCACAGAGCCTTTTCCCAAGGGATAGTCTACAGCAGGGCTATACTAACAGTGAGTTTTAAATTAGGTCTTTCACAAGAGAAGCTGATAAGAAAATTGTTCTTGCTTTGTAAAACATTTTGTGTTTTACTTTGTAGTTTCCTTGCATTATTGGGTAAAATCAGCTTAAAAACATGATGTACGTTGTAGCAGCAAACACTTAACTCAGACTCAAAGTTGTTTTCTAAGAGAAAACACACACGTTAGGGTGTATTGGAAAAATGATATGAATAATCTCTTTAAATATGCAAAAATCACGAGAACCTATCCTTCTGTTATAATTTAATAATTAGTTTTATCAAAATTTAATTAATAACTTAGAAAAGCAATTCATCATAGTTTTCAAAACACTATGTGTTTATTCTTCTAGAATATTGTTTCTTTCTAGAGAGGACATAGAGAAAGAAGTTGGATTATCTTCAATGTATTGTTAATGTTTGTGTCAAGCTTTCTTAGCATTGAAATTACTGAAAATTTGTACTAAATAATATTTGTAATAAAAGACATTTTGACTCATTATAGTAAGAGGTGTGCTATCTTAAGCTGCTAATTATAACATAAAAAATGTCTTTATCCAGTGAGAAAAGTTCCCCTGAGAGAAGCCAGATTAACCAATGTTGAACTTCATTCTCTCTACATTTAGAGTTGTATAATATTCCTTTAATATTCCTATTAAGGTATTGCTACCCTTTCACTGTTACCAAGTACATATAATTGTTTAGATGACCTTATACCAATCCACATTAACTATGTCAGCAGTATGTGTATATATATATATATATATATATATATATATATATATATGTGTGTGTGTGTGTGTGTGTGTATATACATATATATACATATATATACATATATATATATATATATATATATATATGAATTCTATTCTTAGCAAAAGGCTTACTTAGACATAGATAAATTAAATATATGAGATAGTGAGTAATAACATTATGTAACTTAAGGTGTCACTTTTTAGCTATAAAATCATTTGATTGAAAGGAATCTGTTTAGGTTCCTTTTCCTGTACTGTGATAAAATACTCTGACATTAGTAATGAATAGAGGTAGGGTTTATTTCTTGTCTCACTTCAAGGATCCAGCTCATTCATACAAGGCAGTGAAAGCAGCAATGCCTTGAAGCAGCTGGCCCTATTGCATCTCAATCTGGAAGCAGAGAGCTGTTCAGCCAATACTCAGTCAATTTGGTTTCACTTTCTTATGCGATCTAAAACTCCTTCCCAGGGGAATGCTTCCAAACACCTTGTGTCCTCTCACCTCTATTATTAACACAATCAGCATAATCCCTAGAGGTGTATCAGAAGCTAAGGAATCTCTAACAAGGATGTCTGGAGGCTTATCTCCTTGGTAGATTCAAAACCTAACTAACAGGAAATATCATAAGATTCAATTAGAGATAATATGGAATATATATATATATATATATATATATATATATATATGTGTGTGTGTGTGTGTGTGTGTGTGTTGATTATACCTATATATGTATATATACGTATATACATACACACACACATATATATATGTATATATATATATATATATATATATATATATACATATATGTGTCAAAAGTAAAGAGAATTTATGAAGTCTTGTCAAGGAATTTATGTCTAAAGAATTTGAAAGGTGTTATTGTTCACTAATCTTCTACTCTAAGCTACAAATAACCCTTTATATCCAAAAGCATTTTTCTTTTTTTATTTTCTGATACTTTCTTTTCTTTCCACACCTTGGATTACTCCAGGGGCTGTACATTGTTAAGCCTTCTTTTGTAGCTACAAGTTAAGGGAACATCAAAGTATTTTTTAATACTGTGAAAAATATGTTCACATACATTTTATGTAAAGATAGTTACATTGTGGTTTTGGAAAATAATACTTGATTCCTCTGAAAACAAGTATTACAGTTTAAGACATTTAAGAGTGCACCAGTTTCATAGACATTTAAATCAGAAAATTTAAAAATTATATTAAATAAAATGAATGCTTAAATACAATGTGCTTATAAAGTTCTAAAGAATTATTTACTTTTTATCTTATTTTACTATTCTTCCTCATTATCCTACCCTCAAATTATTTGAGCATCTTAAAATTCTGGGTTTGTAATTTAAAAATTCACAAAGGTTAGTTTCTTTCTTTTTTTTTTAAGAAATCATAAAATGAGAAACAACATGCTTTCATTCTTTTTTCCTTTTAGACATGAATAATATCAGAGATGAATGTGACAGTAAAACATCCTTTGGCCTGGGTCAGAAACAAGATTAAACATGAAAAAGAGATAAGAAAACATTTAAAAGTGATTAGTTATAGCTGGAAGTAAATTTATGTTTGACATTAGACATAGTGTGTGTGTGTGTGTGTGTGTGTGTGTGTGTGTGTGTGTGTGTGTGTGT
>JANHMN010000015.1:32225683-32238067 GCA_030674055.1 Rhabdomys pumilio
TGTGTGTGTGTGTGTGTGTGTGTGTGTGTGTGTGTGTGTGTGTGTGTATTACAGGAGCCAGAATAGAAAATGCCCTGAACTGGGTTCGCGGCATCTGGAAATGCTGACCAAGCATACTGGTTTCACAATCTCTTTCATAGACTAGAAAAAAGGATAAGGCAATACTAATATGGTTTAAAATGAGAATAAAAACTGGACTTTAATAACAAATTGGCCTCAAATAATATATTTAACAAAGGTAAATAAGAAATTTATGATTTTCTTAACCTAATCTCTTTAAGGATAAAGAAGTTTATTTTTATGTATAGGTAAGCATCCACAGAGATACTCAAATGTGTACCATACCCTTTGGAGAGGGAAGATATCTTAAAATACACTGCTGCGACATGTGGCTTTGAGATTGACCTCAGTGTGGCAATACTAGGGGTGTGAAAATAGTGATAGACAAGCAGATTAAAAATAACTGTATCAGAAGGGCCATTTTTGCTGAAGGAGACAAACCAATGAATCCCAGAAACTCGGTGGTGTGTTTATGAGTGTTTATTGTACTCTACATGAACAAGGAGGAGTTCGGTTAGCTAACTCAGTAAGAGGTACCTGCAGGGGAGCTGTCTCAGGTTGCAGTCATGTGGAAGAATGAACCAGTGTTTGACAGTTTCTACACACACTAATTTAGCTAAATGTCAGTGGTTCCTCAACATCTGTACTTGGGCCAGGGGAAAGCTTCTCTGCTTCTCTTAGCCTGACTGGGAGAGGGTTTGCCATTCTCATGGGTCTGAGGTATTGCAGTCCTTAACACGACATGCTCATGTCAAAAATATGTATTAACTTAGACTTCATCTGCTCCCTACAATACACTATCAATCTAAATGAAGATGTTGCAGTCTGACTAAGCAATATTTTACCCACTCGGATATTTCTACTGAACTCCACAATTAAATACTCTACAATTAAAAAAGAAAAACTATGGTGGATAGTTTATATTTCTAAAACTGTTTTCCCTATTTAAATGTGCAGGACCCTCCTTATTTGATGAGAGAGACACTTGCCTGATCTATATTGAGGTGATTATGCAAAACAAATACAATAAAAGACATTTCCCTTTTCAAAGTCTTGTTTTCACTTTATCTAGAGCAGTGACTCTCAACCTTCCTATTTCTGTGATTCTTTAATACAGTTTCTCATGTTGAGTTCACTCCATAACTATAATTATGCTACTGTTACAAATTATATTGTAAAATCTGTGTTTTCTGGTGGTCTTACGTTATGCTTGTGAAAGGGTCATGCAACCCCAAGGGGGTCATGACCCACAGACTGAAAACCACTAATCTATGCAATATTATACAAAATAAGTGTACATAGAGAAAAACAAAACTTGCCTTCATGGACTTTTTTGTTTTTGTTTTGTTTCATTTTGTTTTGAGACAGGGCCCCCATGTAGCCCCATATAGCCCTAGATAGCCTTGACAGCCTTTGTAGACCAAGAAGATCTAGAACTCACAGATATCTGTCTCTCTCTTCTGAGTGTTGGGATTAAATGCTTATTACACCATGCTTCTATTATTTTAGTACAAGAAGAATATTAATAAATCAACCTAGATTTGGGTAGAGATATAAACTTGTTTTTAATCTTTAAATGCAAAATATTTAAATTTAAAAAAAAGACCTCAAATGTAAAGTGGGATTTTAGTAACCCATTCAATTTGTCCTCTATTAAATTTGGTCACTTGACCTACTCTGTTTAATTCTGCAGGACCATTTTCCCACAACCTTTTAATCAGGAGGATCCATAATGTGTTTTTCATAATCTTACACAACCACACAATTAGCAGATGGACAAGCAAGTTTCTATTTTGACAAATTTTTCGTTTCCATTAAATGAAACATCTGTCATTTAAAAAAAAAATTCTTAATCAGATGTTATAGGATATGATTTATTTCAAGCTGTGTAAAGACTCTGCCAATCTAGTTCATATCAGCACTGATGTTTGTAAGGTGACTTGCGGTCTGCAGTGGGAAGCGTTGGGCTGATCTGTAAATAAGTAAAAATGTTTCTCCTGAGGACAAAAAGCACAGGACTCTCCTCAGATAATGTTCAGCTTTTCCCTCTGCCTGAAGGGAAGGGGAGAATTCTAATAAATAAATCTAGCACTCTATAAATGTTAAGTCTATGTAACAACTTGTATTTCTGTGTTCTCTTCATTCAGTTTCTCTCTTTTAAATTATATTTACCCGATATATGTGTTTTAGTTTTTCAAAATAAAAATATTTTAGGTTATTATAAATTATATTTTCTGAAAACTTTTTTTTTTTTTTTGCCTATTGAAGTGTTCAGGGCATTCCTCCTGTGACGTGTTAGACAGATACTTACCTGATCTAGGTCGAAATGAAATTGTTTCAGATATTATGCAAAGAGAAATTAGAGTTATGAAGATACCATACATAATAAAGGAGAACACATCCTTTCCACTTACCTAATCCAGTACAATTTCTAACAGTATTTTAAGTATATATCCATATGTCCACAAATGAATGTAACTCCCATGTCCTATCAATGAAGCTGCTTTTTGGATCATATGGGGACCACCCCAAAAGTCCTTACTTGATGAAAATGCAAAGAGAAACTTACTCTGAAATGCCTAGGACTAACAAATACATCCACAGCACAATCCCTACAACTTAGGTTCCTGGAACATTATGAAAAGGGGGTTGGAAAGATTGTAATAGCCAGAGGGCTAGAGTACCTATTAAAAGATAATATCTTCTGTACACGACAGGAGAGTCACACCCATGAAATGCCAATATAGTACCCTTAACAAGACCAGAACAGTGGCAATACCAGCTAACATGCTAACATCAATGAAAGGAATTGATGTGGCACCCTTTGTACATAAAGCACTAAGGCAAACATTAAAGGTTGCTGAAAAGGGGAGGACAGGTCGTCTCTAGGGCCCAGCTCTCAATAGGAAATCCAAATTCAAATGGTCATCCTTAATCATAGATACATAGAAGCAACACTAGCTGGATTCCATAGGTTGTATTGATTGATACATACATGTGAGTATGTATATGTGCATATATATATCACTAATAATTAAAGAAAAGAGGATTTTTGAAGGGAATAAAGACACAGAGAGTTGAAGGAAGAAGGAGAGGTGGAAAATATAAATGCACATTTTATGTATGAAATTATGAAATTATAAAAATAATTTAAAAATATAAAAAGAACTAATAGAATTAACATGAATTCCAGGGGAAATTTAATAGGTTGGCTTATACAATATGGGTTGTCAATCTTAACAATCACTTGCATGCTGGAAAGGCAGAAAATCCAGACTGCCCAGTTCATGAGGCTTGGGTGTAACTTCTTCATAGTTTGGCAAATTGGAAGGAAAAAATATCTTCAGAAGTCAGGCCAGGCCCTAACCATCCAAAGTACTCTCCCTAATGTCCACCTTTACCAGATTTTTAATAATTTTAATATATTTAATAATACTTTTTAATACATTGCCAAAACACAAGAAGCCACATCTATTATAAAGTGACTCCTAAAGCAATAACAGCTAACTCACCTTTTCAAGTAAGTTAATTGAGATCTACAATGGAACAATCAATGAAAAAGGGTAGGTGGGTGGAGGAGCACCCTCATAGAAGCAGGAGAGGGGGGATGAAGTAGGGAGTATCCGAAGGGGAAACTGGGAAAGGAGATAACATTTGAAATGTAAATAAAATACCCAATGGAAAAAAAAAAGACATTATTAGTTTTAATATAGAAGTACATGGTACAGTATATGTTATTTCTATTTTTAGAAGCCTCTAGTGCATAAAATATTACTCTTCTGTGCTTTTGAACACTGAAATGTTTATAAACTTTAAAGTTGACATCCAGTAAGATACCAAGTAATCACTTTATTTTTAAATAGTGTTGGACAGCAACTGGTTGTATTAGGTTTTTTAATTTAATGGGGGATTTCTATCCCCCAACACCCTTGATCATTCAAAGACAGATAGATAAATTGCAATTTTGACATTTATAATAAGTCTTTAATGGTCTAGAGTTGGGCAGTTATCTAACCTCTAAGGTATAAGAGTCTACTTCCCTATCAATAACTCCTAATTATAATTTGCCATGTTCCATCTGGGCAGCCCTTCATTCCAACTGACAAACCCTCATGATAATATTTTCACGAATCATGTACCCCATGGTGTCTTTTCTTTTCACCATCTCTACTTGTGGTCCTCTTCAGATCTCAGAACTAAAAACCCCACCCACCTCTCTTCTACCCAGCTATAGGCTGTCCACATCTTTATTCAACCAATAGGTTTTAATTAAGGAGCAAGGAAACATAGCATCACTAGATGTATACGAGGTTTCTCTTTTCCCTAGGCAACCAGGGCCAGTGTTCATCATTACATTACATAGCAACAAACCAAACCTCAACAGCAACTCACATATATGTCACATGTAAATGCTATCATCCTCAGGGATAGTTTAATGAAATAAATACTATGAGCCATCTATTATCTGTGTGATTAAATTATCTCTTTTGTTAAATACACCTATTTTTATAAAGCTTAAGTGTTAATCAATAATGCACTTAATGGAGTTAGTAAAATATTATAGAGTGAACTTATTTCGTGATCATTTTAATTAAGTTAAAACCACATGAATCTGCATATTTCAATTCAGTTCAAGTGGAATATAAAATAGGCATATATTTTCAGACTCATAGGTAAATTCTTCATTACTTATTGAAGCCAGTATGTTTACTTTCTGCAATTATACCTTCAGTAAATAGGTAAACAAAAATATAGAGTTTGAACCCTCACAGTCAGAAGAACTTCACAACACCTGTATTTGTAGAAAGAAATGGTATTCAGTATTATTAACCCATTTACATGCTTTCCTATTACTCTGGAGAAAGAGAAATCATTTTAGAGGAAATTTATTTGTATTTTTAAATTTCAGGAATCTAGCAGTTAATGAAGTTTTAAAAGAACATAGAACCTAATAGGAACAAAAAAATTTGTGGATAACCTTGATAATAAAAATTGATACTATACACCATTTTTTAACATTATTATTTATTTTCCATCACTATAGATGGTTTCATGCACTGAGAATGTCTTGATGTATGATAATTTCTGAATTCATATTAATTACATATGTACATAAAACTAATTTGTTCAAAAATATTAAAATTTCATTTTTCATTTGTAAAAATGCTTAGGTTCTATATAAAGGTTGTAAATCCACTGCTGTCTACTCTGGTTGGTGATTTAGTCCCTGGAAGCCTGGTAGAGTCCAGTTAGATGGTATTGTTCCAGTGGAGTTGCAATCCCCTTTAGCTCCTTTAGTCCTTCCCCTAACTCTTCCATTGGAGTCCCCAGGCTCAGTCCAATGACTGGCATCGAGTATTGCCATCTGTATTAGTCAAGTGCTGGCAGAGCCTGTCAGAGGACAATTATACCAGGCTCCAGTTTGCAAGCACTTCTTGGCATCAGCAATAGTGTCGGGGTATGGTATCTGTGGATGGGATGGATCCCTGGTAGGGCAGTCTCTGGATGGCCTTCCCTTCAGTCGCTGCTCCATTTTTTGTTCCCGCATTTCCTTTAGACAGGAACAATTCTTGGTTAGAGATTTTGAGATGGTTGGCTGATCCCATCCCTCTACTGGGGGCCATGTCTACCTACTGGAGGTGATCTGTTCATGATTTATTTCCCCTGATGTTGGGTGTTTCAGCTAATGTCATCATCATTGTGTCCTGGGAGCCTCTTGCATCCATGGAGTCTGGAAATGTATAGTGCACCCCCACCACCATGTTTACATATTTCTATTCATTCTTCTGGCCCTCTGAACTTCTCTGTCCTCACACCTGGTCTTGCCCCCCTACGTTTTCCTCCCCTTCCCCTCCCCAACTCAGGTCCCTTCCTCCTTCCTTCAATATTATTTTATTCAAAACTTTTTGGCCTTCCTTCTTGTTAAACTTCATATGGTCTGAGTTGTATCATGGGCATTCTAAGCTTTTGAGCTAATAATATCCACTTATCAGCCAGTAGATATCATGGATGTCCTTTTGGGTCTCGGTTACCTCACTTAGGATAATATTACCTAATACCATCCATTTGCCTACAATATCCAGGAAGTCATCGTTTTTTTAGTAGCTAAGTAGCATTCCATTGTGTAAATGCACCACATTTCCTGTATCCATTCTTCCATTGAGGGATATCTGGGTTGCTTTTAAAGCTTCTGACTATTTTAAATAAGGCTGTTATGAACATAGTAGAACATGTGTCCTCGTTATGTGTTGGAGCATCTTTTGGATATATAACCAGGAGTGGTATAGCTGGATCTTCAGGAAGAACTATTTCCAAATTTCTGAGGTACTGTCAGATTGATTTCCAAAGTGGTTGTACCAGCTTACAATGCCACCAGTAGTGGCATTGCACATCTTTTTCCAC
Source organism: Rhabdomys pumilio (assembly GCA_030674055.1). Taxonomy (NCBI): domain Eukaryota; kingdom Metazoa; phylum Chordata; class Mammalia; order Rodentia; family Muridae; genus Rhabdomys; species Rhabdomys pumilio. The sequence goes on from JANHMN010000015.1 coordinate 32,232,146, forward strand.
GTCCTTGCTAGCATCTGCTGTTGCCTGCGTTTTTGATTAAAGCCATTCTGATTGGTTTGGGGTATAATATCAGGGTCATTTTGATTTACATTTCCCTAATGACTAAGGATGTTGAACATATAAGTGCCTTTCAGCCATTCAAGATTTCTCAGTTGAGAACTCTGTTTAGCTCTGTACCCCATTTTTATTGTGTTATTTGGTTTTCTGCAGTCTAACTTTTTGAGTTCTTTGTATATTTTGGATATTAGAACTCCATCAGATGTAGGGTTGGTAAAGATTTTTTTCCAATCTATAGGTTGCTGTTTTGTCCTATTGACAGTGTCCTTTGCCTTACAGGTTTTCAAGTTTTATGAGGCTTCATTTGTCAATTATTGATGTAAAGCCTGAGACACTGGTGTTTGGCTCAGGAAAATTTCCCCTCTGTTGATGTATTTAAGGTTCTTTTCCACTTTCTCTTCTATTAGATTCAGTGTATCTGGTTTTGTGTGGTTTTATGTAGCACTTTTTAAACCACTTGGACTTGAGCTTTGTACCAGAAGATAAATATGGATCAGTTTGCTTTATTCTACATGCAGACCTCTAAGTAAACCAGCACCAATTGTTAAAAATGCATTCTTTTATCCACTGTATCATTTCACCTTCTTTGTCAAAGATCAAGTGACCATAGGGGTGTGGGTTTATTTCTAGGACTTCAATTCTATTCCATTGATCTACCTGTTTGTCTTCGAATCAATACCAGGTGTTTTTTTATCACTATTGCTCTGTAGTACAGCTTGAAGTCAGGTGATTCCCCCAGAAGTTTTTTTATTGTTGATAATTATTTTTGTTAACCTGGGTTTTTAATAATAGTGCGAGACTTCAACACCCTACTCTCACCAATGGATAGGTCTTGGTATTTTCTAAAAAACAAAACAAAAAAAAAAAAAAAAAAAAAAAAAAAACTGTTTTACTTTTGTAATTAACTTGATGTAATATTCAGGGGTTCTGACAGAACATTTCTGGTAGCTTAGCATATCTCTCATGGTTTTATATGTTCTAAATTCTGTCCCTATAAAACAATATTATTTAATGAATTCTGCATATGTTTTTGTATTTTGGGGGGCATTATAATTATATCACTCGTTTCCCTACCTCTAAGCACTGCCATATATTCTACTTGCTCTTTTTCAAATTCTTGGTACTTTTGGTTTGTTATTACGTGTGTGTGTGTGTATGTGTGTGTGTGTGTGTGTGTGTGTGTGTGTGTGTGTAGATGTGTAGAAAAGTATATAACAATTTTCAACAAGATGATACTTCCATGGAATGGCAGTGGAACAAAGGATACAAGAATAGGTTACTGTCTCTAGCAAATAATGTATCTCATATGTTATATACAATAATTTACTAAATATGACATAGTTCCTAAAATAAAAAAAGTCATTTTCTTATATTTTTTGAGCAAGCTGGGTGATTCTTCTTATGTTTTGTTCGGAGCCTTATCTGAAACCCATTAATCACCCATGTTAAAAATTTTACCTGGTAATAAATGGTCCAGAATAAATAAAACATATGACAGTGCCTAGTTCAGCACCTGAAAGCAAAGTGGTGATTTCTGATATCTGGAGATGCTGACTGTGATGAAAGTTCCCAAACGGCAACCTCCAGTAAAGCTCTAGCCTCACCAGATACTTAGACATCATAGACAAAAAAAAACAAAAACAAAAACAATGTCCTGATTTTACTCACCTGCTTCTACAATCTTGATCTACCAAGAAGACTCTTTTAAATTTATTTTTAAAGAAGTCTTGCACTCTACTGATAAATTTTAAGTTATACAGGGATGCCTTAGTATTTACAAGTGACATTTTAAGGGACGTAACAGGCACATTGATTCCTTAAAGTTTACTAAAGAATTTCTTAAATGTTTATTAATCATGAGTCATAAATTATTTAGATGATATTAGCATGGTTTAGGCAACTGATACTTTAATATAAGCTGTATGCCTTTCCCGTATCCCTTTTAAGCCCTTTCAAGACAAAGACATATACACTTTCACTCTTTTGAGATCCAAATACAAAGCAGGATGAAAGTTGCAAAATTTTTTTTCTAAGAGAGAGGAGGCAGCAGCACAGAGAGCTTTGAATCCAGAATATGTATAAAGTTTAAAAAACAAGTATAGAACCTGCAATTACAGTTATAATAAGTCACAGTGGGTGATTTTGTTTTTATCAGAATATAACTTTTTAAAGAAAAATCTTTTTTTTAAATTAGGATTCAATTGAAAATGGAAAAATATTTATAATTCACTCAAAACTGCAGGTCGGAAAATACTTTTCTAAACTGTTAGGGTCTGGGTTCCTTTTACATTGATTGTGTTTCCTCAAGGACATCTGATCTCTTATGGTGAGTTTCTATGGCACAGTGAGGGTTATGGCACCTTTGGCGTGGTTATCAAAGGTATGCTTAATCGCTGTGATTGGACTTAGTGGTCCCTGGGGATAGTTTCTTTGGGAAGTTAAATAGAATTAATTTTCACAGATAAATGGTCTCATAAGACCAATCCCTCATAAAACCCCAAGAATTTTCACAGTGTTCACTTTTCACTATCAGCTATTAAAGGTCAAAAATTTAACCTGTAGATGGTAGGTACCAATTCTATTACTGTAATACTTCTTAAAACTGGGTTATAATATTATTACAAAATCATGATTGGGTAGGATTCTAATAGATTTAACAACCAAGGGCACATTACACCTAAATGGTAACTTGATATCAGTAGCGTTTGTTTGTTTGTTTCTTTGTTTCTTTGTTTGTTTGTTTGTTTTAACCCATGAGGTTCCCTGAAGTCTACTCACTGATCTATTGCACGGTTTTAAGGACACTGGTGATTTAATAGGAATTTTATTATATCCAGTAAAGAAGCACTAAGTTATGAGGGGTTTGAGTGACAAAATCATTCAGAATTATGAGGCAGGGATATCTTAGCTGCAACCTCAGACTTTTAATTCAGGTTTCAAGAGAGCATGGGCACCACTACCTGAGGTTGAGATGAATTCAATATTGGAACTTCAGTGCTAAGGTGGGTGAATAACTAGAGGGCACCTTTTGACTATTTTAGATTGACCGACATAAAGAAGTTGTGCTAAGAAGCAATGATTCACCTGTGACAGTTTGACGTCTGAGGCCAGACATGATCCTAACCATGAACCATTTTAAATTGTGTTGAATCAAATGGAAGTCCTGAGAAGCTTCAGAATGGCATTAGATACAAGTGGAGGGAGAAAACGGAGAAGAAGGATGAGAAAAAAGATTGGAGAAGAAAGGCTCCTTCAGAGTTTACCTGTTCCCAAGTGGAGTGGGGGGAATATAAAATCAGTCTCTGGATTTTCAGGTTTGCAGCTACATGGCATGTTGGGGTCATCTTTAGTTATATCTATGTCTATATTTATAACTAGATATAGATGCAAGTCAAAATGCATTTTAGCTGCATTCAGATAAATCTATTGCAGTTTGTAAATATACTCCCTTTTGTTGTAATGTAGTTAATACTACAAGTATTAACTATTAGTTAATTCATATTCCTATCCCTAATGCTACTATAGAGGTACAGAGAGAGAGAGAGAGAGAGAGAGAAAGAGAGAGAGAGAGAGAGAGAGAGAGAGAGAGACAGAGAGACAGAGAGACAGAGACAGGGATCTATGCTTGCTTGAAACAACTTAGAATAGTTAATGATCAATAAATTTATCAGGAATACCAGAATACCAGATATACCAAATTGAAAAAGAAAAGATTATTTTTGATCCTATTAACATTGTTTAGTTTATAAAAGGGAGATTAATGAAGGAAGTGCCTGAAACACTTGACTAATCTCTCTCAAGTCAAAATGCATTTTAGCTGCATTCAAATAGATCTATTGCATTGTGTAAATATACTCCCTTCTGTTGTAATGTGGTTAATACTAAAAGTATTAACTTTTAGTTAATTCATTTTCCTATCCCTAATGCTATGATTTAGTACTGAGAATCAGATCTGTGTAGTACATCTGACTTTTCAATTATCTATGCATGTTCAGTCAAACTTCTTCCCATTTTAATTTTTTAATTTTGAGATTATAATATAATTACAACAGTTCTCTCTTCTCTTTCCTCAAGCTTTTCCCATGTTCTCCTCAACATTTCTTTTAAATTCATGGTGTCCCTTTTAACCAATTGTTAGAGTGTGTGTGTGTGTGTGTGTGTGTGTGTGTGTGTGTGTGTACACACATATATATTCCAGGACATAGCCAGTTCTGTCTGTACAGTGTTATTTTTCATGAATGTCTTTAATTCTGTTTGGTGCTTGGCCATGATGAGCTCCTTGCTTTCTCTGCTTTCCTCAGTGTACTCTACTTCACTCTCATATGCCAACCTGGATGGGAAAGTCCATGATACCTAAACCCCACATATAGATGTGAAACCCACAGACTAGTGTAGTTTTCACCAGGATCATGAAGACTTCTCTTTGTAACAGCTAGAGAATATTGCAGAAAACTCATCAAGGAAACTTCTCTTTGTAACACATGGAGACCATTCAAGAAAACTAAAACCACACAAAATAAAGACTTGTGAAGTCAAGTCCCAGTGTGTAGGTTTACAAAACAATGCAGAGTCTAAGACTAAGGGAGCACTGCAGACTAGAAGGCAGAAAGACTATAATGAGATAGAGGGTCAGGAGTTGACTATAAGATTGTGTCGTCTAGTGACATTGGAAGCTATACCCATAAAGTCTCATCATGTCTACCTACACATGAGCTGAACAAGGCTGATACCAATAGACACTTCCCATTTTAATCCTCAGTAGCTGTCTTCATCATCTTTGTCATTTTGACATAATGCTGACATAAACAAATTAAGAGTGAAATTACTTATTGTGGCTCGAGGTTTCAAAGTGTGAGTCCATCAATATGGCAATGCAGAGAGGTTCACATCATGGTATCCAACAAAGACCAATGTAAAGGCTTATAAATAAATCCCCAGTGACATACTTCCTCCATATGTTCCACCTCCTACTCTTCATTATCTCCCAACATCAAGAGATTAATGTACTGATAAGATCAAAGACTTCATAGTCCAACTCTCTGCAAAATAGATTTGATTTGTTTACACAGACATAACTATACTTTTTTTTATACTAAACTATATTTTACTATTATAACAATGATGGCTTGGTCCAATCATGTTGACAATATTAATCACTTAATGTGTAAAGTGAGAAAATATTCATCAGCTTTCTATAACTATGATGACACAACAAGACTACAGGAAAAATAGCTTATATATATTGCATTAATAATTAATATATTAATATATTGTATATATAAATAATGTATAATATATAAAGTGTGTAATTTAACATTATAATTTATAATTAATATAATAATTTATTATATAGAATATAAATATATATTATATAGAATAAAATTAATAAAATATATTATTTCTCTGTCAAATGTATGATAAAGTATTTTTCCAGTTCTCACACAAATTATATATATATATGTATTATATATAATATATTAAAATACATGTTAATATATTACAAATCTGCCAATTGTATAATAAAAAGTGCTTTTACAATTCTCAAGCAAATTTTGTCTCAGTTGTTAGATCACATTTCTTATATTTTTAAGAAGAAATTTTTATCTTCTTGTTACCCATATCTGAGAAGAAATGTGTTAAGTCAAAAAATCTATAGTGTCGACCATGAAATTTTACAACATAATGAGAAAATTTGTTAAAGGCCATTTGAAATGTGATATTTGAAGATCTGACAAATATTTTAATTAACCTTTTCTTCAGACTCCCCGAAGTCTATTCTTGTATTAAGTCAACATGTCCTAAAATACACTGCCCAGCTTCTCTCTCTCTCTCTCTCTCTCTCTCTCTCTCTCTCTCTCTCTCTCT
>JANHMN010000015.1:32238077-32262825 GCA_030674055.1 Rhabdomys pumilio
TCTCTCTCTCTCTCTCTCTCTCTCTCTCTCTCTCTCTCTCTCTCTCTCATACACACATGTAATAAAATCTTTTCTGACTTAAGATGTAAGATTGTAGTAACATTCAATACATAAGTATTTGTTGGAGGCAACAAGAAATGTTGATTTAGGTCTTCTATTTTCAGTTTAGAGTTCTAGTTAAGATTATCTCTGACTGCCTCAAATACAATGTCTGTGAATTCCAGAGCAGTAATAAAAGTCTGCTTATAAAAACTAACTCTGTATTTCTTCTTCCTTTCATTTCTTCAATAATTTATCCTCTGCCATTTCTTCATTTTCCTTGGGCTCTTTCTTTCTCTACCAAAATTAATTTTTCTTCTTTTAAAGTTCTAGAAAATTAAGAGTTAAGACCAGGAAATAATTAGGTCATTATTGCCAAGGCTCCTGTAATATTCCTTTGATTTAATTATTTAAATTATTCTTTCAATGTATCTGTATGTATTGTATAAATTGACTCAAAAATTTTAAAGGAATATATAACATACTGTTATTGACTGGATATTGTGTCATTCCATGTTCATGTTTTAATGTTGGAGTTAAACCTCATATGATGCTATGTTTTTGATATACAAGCTTCAGAGTAATATTGTTGGTAGACAATGTCGTGATGGTGGGGTACTACATATGCATTGGGAAAAAGACTTTTGCAGAGCTCAGTTATCTCTTCACAAGAATAGGAAAGGCCACGGGGTAACACAGAGAGAAGATGGATGTTGGCATGCATGTAAAAGAACCCTTCCGAGAAACAAACTCTGCCAGTATGTTGGTTTTAGATACCTAACCTTCAGAAGTGTGGGGATGGAACATTGGTTGTTTAAGCTAATTGGACTGTTGTATTCTGTTATGGGACTCAAGTCTCACTAAGACACATACCACCCACAGACACTAATTACAAAATATGTTACAAGTTCTACCTCCATGATAAATTCTACAAAGAACTTATTTCCTCGGTAATCTCTTACATAGTATCCTAAAGGCAAATATTTTTTTTCTCTAAAGTGCTTACTCAAATTACATTGCTGCAATTGGAGAGGAAAGCCTTTAGCTCCTTTATTCTAATGGCATATACTTTCATTACATCATTTAAAATGACTTGTCATGCTGATTTAATTAATATTCCTCATTCCTTACTGTATTCAATTTTACTCTAAAATGGCAAGGCTGTGTTTTCTAAGCCTTTACAAATAATGTGTTTTAAAGGATGTCCTTCTCCAAATGGTATAAAATTGAATATATTCCTTATCTACCCAAAATTTACTGGTATACCTGTGTTTAGACCCTATCTCCTTCATCTCCATTACTTAGTCAAAAAGTACAAATATAAGAAACTACTTTATCTTCATTCCCACCCCTCTTGTACTCTAGAATACATATCCATGGTTATCTCTTTTACAGCCTATCATTTCTTTGTTTGTTATATAGTTCTACCCAGCCATTTATTCAGTGAACATGATCTAATAGTCTGATGTTTTCTATATATTCTTCAAAGTATTGGCAGTATAATATAAAAAAAAATTCTTTACACAAAATGGACATGTTTAATTGAGTGCTGTAGATAAATAAAAGACAACAGACAAAATCGTGTATGTTCTATGGTATGATTATATATACTACCACATCACTTCAAAAATAGAAACAGTGAATTATAAAACTGGAAAAAAAATTAAATAATGTGGCCAGGGTAAGTCCTAACAAGCTATTATTATTTGTTTGTTTTTGTTTCTTCATTTATTTATCTACTTATTCATTTGACCTAAAAGAGAAAAAAGCACATGGTAATAGAAGAAATGCAAAGAGACAAGAATTATTGCCTTACTGCCTCTATTTAAGGAAACAATAGCAGGACAGTCTGGCTGGTGCAATGTTAGAAAATAACAGGAATTACAAAGGTAGTAAGACTGGAATGAGCAGGTCCATGAAAAAGGATGACATAATCTTCACTGTCCTTGAAGTAAGACAACATAAAAGGACCCTGAAGTGATGTGATTCATTAATCTGTAGCTGGATCCTTTGGACTGTTGTGTGTATGCATCATTGATAACCTTGGCAATGTGGTTTCCCTGCAGTGGGAAAAGAGAAGAATATGAGTGGAATATATTCCAGATGTAATTGGTGGAAGAGAACTACTAGTACTGAGTAACAAGTACTCCCTGCTTCAAAATCGGATGCTTTAAGCCTATCTTTTACATGATCTCCGGAATAAACCTTTAAAAGTAAGAAAACATCTTGCCAAAACACTGATGAATTTTTTTTCAAGTGGCATCTGACAGTTTTTGCATTACTAATACAATGTGTATGAGCTCCGTCTGTCGACATCTGTATGAAGGGAACTTTGCTGTGTCTTAGCTACACTGGCAATACTGTTTGTTGACTGTGGCTGCCACTCTTCTGCCCCTTACCTTGTTGTCCGTTCTGTTTCCTCATAGCTAAAAACATAGGAGACACATCACCTAGTTTCAGCAGAAATGTGCATTGATTTACTGTTTACTGTCTGGCCGTTGGCTGAATAACAAATTCCTAGAGCACATGAACTCACTTTGCTTTGCACAATGTTTTAAATACCCGGATTACTATTAGGAACGTGTAGACATTTCATGACAATTTGAAGTCTCTTGTGAGATATAATATCGTGTAACTATTGCAATAATGTGTAAACAGTAGAGAGAATTTATCAAAAAAAATTAAGTTTTCATTCATCAGATAACCATTTTAGAAGTAATTGTAAACATGAATGAATATACTCAAAATATATTTTTAGTCAATAGACTATTTTACATGAATTCCTAGTAGTGTTTTTTATTCTCAATATGAATTTTTCCATAAAACATGATTTGAATTGTTGGTAAGCACTAAGATAATGGCAAATAATTGGGTAACATACTGAACCTGGAAAATTTAGAAATGCAAATACACTAGGATTCCAAATAAAAAATAATCTAAGAAAACAGTAAGTAACCAGTTGAACTCACTCTTTTCATGACTACAAATATTTCATTAGATAAACTCATGAGTTTATGTGCTTTATGTTTAATGTGACGAGGTTTGCCTTTTATCTGGAACCATTATAAATCATATATATATATATATATATATATATATATATATATATATATATGTGTGTGTGTGTGTGTGTGTGTGTGTGTGTGTGTGTGTGTGTGTGTACATGTATATACATACACATATATATGTGTGTGTATGTGGAGGGAGAGAGAGAGAGAGAGAGATGTAGGACTAATGCTTTTCTGTGTCATTTTATAAATTTATAAATGTTAGTTGAATATCTTCTTAGTTCAGGAATCTATTGCTGTTATAAAGCAAAGCAACATGACCAAAAGTAATGTGGGAAGAAAATATTTTATTTCAGTTTATAGTTCCACATCATAGACACTGGGGGTAGACATGGCTAAAACTCGGGTCAGGAACAGGAAGCAGGAACCAATACAGAGACCATGACGTGGTTTTTATTGACTTACTCCTTCAGGACTTATCTGTTTGCTTTCTTATAGGCTTCAAACCAACTCCCTAAGGGCTGTCAGCATTCACAGTGGGTGAGGTCCCCACATGTCAGTCACTAACAAAGAAAATGCACCCTAGATCTGACCATGGGGCATTTTCTCATGGGGGCATTTTCTCAATTGAGGTTCTTTCTTCTCAAATGACTGTAGTTTATGTTCAGTTGACATTAAAAGTAGATAGCACTAGTAATACATAGGAAATTAAATGCAATGAAAAACTTTGTTTAGGATTTATTTGGTACTTATCAAAAGTTTCTGATGTATCAGTTTTTATGATTACAAACTACTACCAGTAGTAGATGAAGGGCTCTATTGGCCAGATCCTTGTCAAAATATCTAGATACTATCAGACTGACTCCCTTGTTCTGTTTGTGGCCAGTTATATCTCAACTTGACATTTAATTTTTCAACCATGACTCCTGACACTGTCGCACTGATGTTTTTATATTTTCACTGTTTTTAGAAACTATTATTTTGAGATGTGCCCAGCTAAGCTTTTTCTCACTTTTCTATTGTGTTGTTTTGTTTTCTAGTGTGTGAAGGAGTTCTTGACATTTCTTCATGAGCCTAGCCTTTAATGGTTGAACTATCTCCTTAGCTTAACATAGGAATATTCTTAATAAAGCATGCTTGCTAGTCTTGAGTGAGAAATACAGATTTCTAATATCTTCCTTCACTCTGTCCCAACAATATAGTGTCTAGTGTTGTCACATTTTCATACATTTATTTTGACACGATTCATTATTTATCGATTCTCCATGCTTTGTAAAAATAATATACTGAAAAATACAAGCCAGGAATTTTACAGAATGTCCTTAGTTTTTACTTTGATTTTTGTATGATTCAATTGGGATCAAATATACTTTAGTAATATTGCTTCATGTGAGTGTTTTCTTAACATATTATATCAAGAGACAAATCATTGATTTGTCTTATGAATCTTAATGTTAACTTTGATCATTTATTATGTTGTGGACAGGTCTCAGGTCTCATCATTGTTAAGCTGTGATTTTTATCCTTGATTATTTTTAAAATTATTTAATTTTCTCTCTGTGTCTCTGTTTCTCTCTGTCTCTCTGTGTCTGTCTGTCTGTCTGTCTGTCTCTCTTTCTTTCTCTCTCTCTGTGTGTGTCTGTGTGTGTGTGTGTGTGTGTGTGTGTGTGTGTGTGTGTGTGCGCGCACGCGCATGCCCGTGCCTGGCTGTATCATTTGTGTCATGTGCATGTAGGAGCAAGCCAGTGTCAGAAGAAAGCATCAGATCCCCTGAAACAGAAGTTACAAACAATTTGCTAGAGGTCTAACCAGGGTTCTGTACAATAGCAGTTAGTGTTCTCTGACCCCTAGTCATTATACTTGATTAATAATAAGTCCTATCCAAAGGAATATCTAGATTATGTAAACATGCTATTATTATTAATTCAGGATACTATTGTTCAGTCTTTATTAGGACAATTGTTAAATTATTGATTTCTCCTCTTTCTTTTTCCCCTTTTTCCCCTTTTTTCTTTTTTTTTTTTTGACTAGAACCAAATAATGAATAAATTTCTAATATCATCATTCCAAACCAGAAAACATCAGGTATTTATGTGATATTCTTATGCACAAGTCATGTTAATCTTCCAGGTGTCATCCTGATTTAGTATGCATTCTGTAAACTAAGTTCACTATATGTCTGTTTTCAAAAGAGGTATTAGAATTTCTATTCAAATAATTTTTATTCAAATGCTCGTTATAGCGACTGGTCTTTTGTGCACATATACAGTCATAATTTCTGCATTTTAATCGAAAACATTTTATATTGTTTTCAATATACTTCATTCATAAAATAATAGTACTCTTTCTTCACTCAGAATTTTATGTAAATATTTGGGCAGTCTTTTGTTTTACTCTACTTTTCTTGGAATCTTAACTCTGCATATATGTATATATGTAATGGTTGCATAGCTTTGCTTCTTGTGGGTGTCCTAAAAGTAGAAGTGGGTGCTGTCTCTGACTCTTTTGCCAGCACTCCAGATCGAACCGGACCCTTTTCCTTCTACTGGGTTGCCTCACCCAGTCTTATATGGAAAGAGCTGCCTAATCTTACAGCAACTTGAGCCACGTTTGGTTGAGTGATTGATCCTCTAGGAGGTCTGCATTTTTCTGAAGGGAAACAGAGGAGCAGTAAGTTGGAGGAGACAAGAAATAAAGAGTGGTGACTGGTATGAGAAGAGGAAGGGGATGCAATATATGAGAGAATAAATTAAAGCTATTTTGGCTTAGGACTGCTAAAACTTTTAAGAGTAAAGTTTGCAGGTCACAAGAATAGCTCTGAGCCAAGACATTAAGTAGTAGTAACAACAGAGGTCATGCCAGTAGTTACAAATGTTGTCACATGATGCTTGTAAGTTTCTGATATTTATGTCATATTTCTTACTGATATAAAATTAACTTATTAACATTAAATATGAAAATGTTATTTTAGAGACATTTCTTTTTTTGATTTGAATTCTTTTATAAAATAGCTACACTTACAAAACCTGAAATACCAACTAATATTCCTTCAATCATAACACTAAACATTCATTATTATGTATAAGTAAATATAAATAATAAACCTCTTAGAACTATGAATATGCAATTAAAGCAAATTTTATATTTTGTGCATAAGAGCCAATATTATATTGCTTCTGTGTTTGTATAAATTAAAAAATGTGCTTCATCTTGGAAAGTAGAAGAATAAAAGAATTATATAATTCAATATTTTTATTTCCTTTTAAAGGAATGTTACTTACATTTAAAGAATTCATTGAACTTTTATAGCATAAAATCTTACTTTGCAAAAGAATAACCAGAAATCATAGCTAGTACACATGTTAGACCTTCAAAATTTTCTTCTTTTTTATGTTTCAAATAAACACCATAAAGCATTAAAGGCTAACAGTCCTTGTACTGGAGAATTTTAAAATCTACTCAGGAATGGACAGAAACTTTTCTATTAATATGCATAAATTGCTTGAAGCTCTTCAGTTAATAAAGATTGACTTAAAAACTAGAATGTTCTTCTAATTACTGAGGACAACTCGATGACTATTTTGAAGATCTTTGAAAACAAGTCAATGTAAACAAAAGTCTAGGAAGACAGCACCATCAGGAAACTAAAAGAAATATCCTGAGAATTTCTAAATGCTGTGTAGGTATGTACCAATGTATGCAACTGCATAGAAAATGAATGAAATGCAGCAACTGTGAATGATGACATATTGGCTGCTTCCTAAATGGCCACACAAACACACACACACACACACACACACACACACACACACACGGGACAATGAACTTTTTAAAGGCTTCACTATTCCATCTGGGCATCAAGAACAACCTATCTGTCCCAGCATATTTCCATTTACTTCCATAAACCTGAAATTTCTAGCCTGCAAAGTAGTTGATCTTTGGTAATTTGGTTGCTGTGAAAGACCTTTGTGTAGAATCACTGGGTGACCAGTGACAGCCTAAAAAGGCACTAGGACTTACAAGTATTTTGTTGACAAAGACAATGAATCTGTTATTAGTTGTCTAAATTATAGTGAGCAGGTTAATACAATCTGAAGAATGTTTGAACCTTTAAGGCAGCCCACCTGTACACAACAGATATTCTGAAAAGCATACATACAAATTTACTCTATAAAAGTAAATTTTCTTTCAAATACATCCATTCAGTGGTTCACATTTTCAAGAAAGAGCTTGATAGACTTCAATTCAGTTTATTAAGGTTAATACAAGTTCAAAATTTCTAATCCAAATCCCTGGTGGAAAATGGCTTTTAGTTTTAAGCTTTGCATATTTTAGAAAGTTAATCCTGTGCAAATGCCATGTATGTAAGTTATACCTCAGGGTCTGAGGTAGCACCCCATAATCAAATACATTAATATTTATGCAGTGGATTGTAAGATCATTCACTGGAATGGAAGAAATGAAGACGAAGACTAGCTTAATGTCAACTCAGAATAAATTTCATTGGCATAAATTACCCAAAATTTATTGCAACATTTATGACCTAAAAAGCCTTTAGATATTGGAATTGCATACGTATAATAGTACAAGATCACCACAGGGAGTATGAAGTTACTCCACTTCCCACTTACAAATCAACAGAAAAGTAATGTGATGTCAAAAAAAAAAAAACGTTGAAAAGGCTCCATGCCAAAAAGTACACTCTTGTGTCAAGTGATGATAGAGATGGTTTAAAAGCATCATTTGGGGTAAAGATACAAGAGAGATTTAAACAAGAGAGATTTAAGCTTTAGTGTTCAGTTACCTAATACAAGATTGTTTTATAATACTGTTTATTATATATCCAGAAAATATAATGGGTTTAGACATAATGATAAGTAAAGGAAAGTTTCTAAGGCTTGGATTATATCACAATGGGAGAATATTTCTCTCTAATTTCTACTTCTCAAGTCTATGTCAGACATTTGCATTTCTGTCTCACCTGTTATGGAGACTTACAGAAAAGTTTGAGAAGATTCAAACATAATCAGACCTAGATTTCATACAAGTCCCCCAGCATCATTGTCAACAAACAAGCAAGATAAAAGATTGTCAGTTGAGAGACAAAAGTCCTTATAAACTATAGGCCATGTTCGAAGTGTCCATAAAGTAGAACCAACAGGACTTATGATTGTTTGGATGAAGAGCTAGTACAAGAGAAAACTTCTAGTTGTTCTCATAGAAAAAAATGGTATTTTTCACAGAATCAGAACACAAAAAGAACAAACAATTGTATGGGATATGGATGCATAAAAACAGAAGTGCAGTTGATAATGAACACAAGGTTGATCACATCAACCTTAAGATTACTAGTGACCAAATAAAAATATACATGAAAACATTAGCTAGGATATGTGAAAGAGCAAAACAGACTTGTAAATTACTGATGTCTGTTGACGTTTGGTCTCTTGCTATATATTGTAATGCTAAACACTTCAGGTTTCTTCAGGGATGAGAGAATCCTCATGTATACCACGTGATGCTATATGACATTGCTTCTTAATTTAAAACTATTGTTTGAATAAAGATACCAACTGCCTAAAATCTTTGGACATTTGACTGAGGCATGGCCTTTGTTGGGGAAATGTCAGTATTCCTCATGGTGTGTGGCCTCCTAATGAGATGTGCCAGTTTTGGATACTTAATATAATATCCTTGTTCATAATGGCTTTAACTCATAAACAAAATCAATCTCCTATGTAGCTCTATATGGTATTATATAGAAGGTTTGAACTAATCATGAAAAAAATCTTTACTCAATACAGGCTAGATTGGACATTGTCACTAATGCTGGGAATCAACACATATTATCTAACACAGAAAGGCAGAAAGAAAAAGAACATAAGATTTTGAGTTAAAAACTACAGATTTTTATTCAAAAAAAATCACTTGATTTAAGTCATATTGAAAATGCTAACAATGGTTCTGCTCTTCCATTCTCTAACCTTGAGGAAATAAAGAACCTTAGGCTTTGTAAGTTTTTTTCAAAATCCAATCAGGAAAGTCTTTCTCAGTAGTTTTTATCCCTGAAAAACAAACATTTTGTTAAACTCTGAAAGCCTCTCTTTAAAAACTCACTGTCAGAATATGACACTCTGGGAGTTGGCACTTGTGGCTTCTAGAAAGTAATGTTGTTTAGGAAATGTACTCAATTAGATGTGTTTCTTTCATTACAATGTGCAAAGGGAATACAAAGAGAAACTGTCTGAAAAGTTATATGCTGTATGATTGGGACAGCTGTTGTCTAAGCACATCATGAGGAAAGGGGGAATATAAATGTTCTCTTTCTTAGGAAAAGAAATAATTTACAACATAGCTTAGGTACTTAATTTTCGTGTTCATGTAGCTTGAAAATGTACTAATGAAACAAATGCATTACTTGTAAGATATGGAAGACAAATTTAGTATCTGCATATTGACTTTCCAAAATGAATAAATACATACATGGCTTAAAATCTGTCATTCTAATATGTACTGCATGGATTATATTATAAAGTTCTTCCATTAAATAGAAGCAATCTGATAACAGTTTTGAAAATGGGAGTTAGGTGGAAGATGAGGGTCATTCAATGCTTTATGTTCCAGTTGAAGTTCCTCCTCTGCTAAGATTTAAGAAGAAGAAGATCCTGACATCATGGATCAAACTCTGTCACCAGGCATCTTCCACCATGGACCATACCCTCTGACACAGTCACCCAAAGAATTTTTTTTCTCTCAAATTGCTTCAATTAGACATTTTGCCATGGCAACAAAAGAGATGAGGCTTATAGCCACTGATCTTTACACTTTCTTTTCAATGTTGGCAAAACTGGTGTTTTTGTAGTGAACATTACCACATAGATCTTGGTGGTGATTGTGCACATCTTTAATCCCAGCACTCTGGAAGCAGAGGCAGACAGATACACAAGTTCAAGGCCTGCTTGGTATATAGAGTGAGTTTCAGGACAGCCAGGACTACACAGAGAAGCCCGATCCTTAAATCTCAAAAAGAAAAAAAAATTTAAAAATCACAAATATCTTGCAACTCTGTAATTCAATCTAAATTCTTTTCTTTCTACCAATTCTTATTTTGTGACACCAATTAATAAAGTAAAGGGTGACTTTCCCTTTAGAGAAAGATTTAAGCATCCTTCCTTTGGCCTTCCTTGAATCTTGACTTCTTTGGGTCTGTTGATTATAGCATAGTTACCCTGTAATTTATGGCTACTATCTACTCATAAGTGAGTACATATCATGCATATCCTTTGGGGCCTGGATTACCTCACTCAGGATGATATTTTCTAGTTCCATTCATTTGCCTGTTAAAATCGTGATGTCCTTGTTTTTAATGGCTGAATAGCATTCTACTGTGTAAATTAACCACATTTTCTTTATCCATTTTTCAGTTAAGAGACATCTAGGTTGTTTCTAGTTTCTGGCTATTATGAACAAAGCTTCTACGAACATAGTGGAGCATGTGCCCTTGGGATATGGTAGAGTATCTTTTGGGTATATGCCCAGGAGTGGTATAATTGGGTCTTGAGGTAGAACTATTCCCAAATTTCTGAGAAACAGCCAAATAGATTTCCAGAGTGGCTATACAAGTTTAGTAGAGGGGATGGGGAGGGGAGTGGAACATGGGGGGGATCAGATGTGAAGAGAGCAGGGGAGAAAGAAGGGAAATCAGTAGGGACTATCTCTAAGATAGAGGGAAGACTCAGGGAGTCTATGGGTCAACTCTAGCTGAGACTCCTAGCAGTGGGGGATATAGATCCTGAAATAGCCACTTCCTGTAGCCAGCCAGAACTTTCAGTGGAGGGATAAGGACAGTCACCCACCCACAAAACCATCCAAAATGTGTCCTGCTTACAAGATGTACAGGGACAAAGATAGAGCAGAGTTTGAGGAATGGCCAACCAATGACTGCCCCAAATTGAGACCCATCCCATGGTCAAGAACCAATTCCTGACACTATTGATGATATTCTGTTATGCTTCCAGACAGGAGCCTAGCATAACTGTCCTCTGAGGGGCTCCTAGCAGCAGCCAATGAAAAGAAATGAAGAGACCCACAGACAAACATTAGATGGAGCTCCAAGAGTCTTATGGAAGAGTTGGGAGAAGGATTGAGGGACACGAAGAGGACAAGGACTCCACAGGAAGACTAAAAGAGTTAAGTAACTTGGACACTTGAGTGGTCCCAGAGACAAAATCACCAACCAAAGAGTGAGCACAGGCTGGGCTTCTGACCCTGCACATATGTAACAGATGAGCAGCTTGGTCTTCACTTCATGCAAGTCCTCCAACATCAGGAGTGGGGTCTCTCCCTGAATCTCTTGCCTTCCTGTCTATTGATCTGGTTCCTCTAAATGAATTACTTTGTCTGGCCACAGTGGGATAGGATGTACCTAGTCCTGCAGCTACCTGGTGTGCAGAGGTGTGGTGGTGGAGTGGTACCTAGAGGGGGCCTCCCTCATCTCAAAAGAAAAGGGAGAAGAACTGGAGGTAGGTTCTGTATGAGGGGTTACTGGCAGGAGGTGGTGCTGGTATTGGGATGTAAAGTGAATAAAAGCCAAAATAAAACATGACAAAACCAAACCGAAGAAACATCAAAGGCAACTATTTACAAAGACCTGGCAAGAGCTGTGCAACTCTCCTGGCAGGAACGAAGATGTTCTAAAGAGACAATTCTGATCCTCCTTTTGCTATCACAGTACTGACACAATGAATCACCACCTGCATCCCTACATAAATGTTACCTAGGAGTCTTAGGTTTGGTAAAGGAAAAAGCCTAAGAATCTGGCGTCAAGAAACGGAGGAGCTAGGCACCACAGAACAGATCGACAACTTGCCAGTTCATTCTGCAAGAGAGATAAGAACCGATGCATTGAACACCGACGGGACCACACACCACCTTGACCAAGAGTGCATAATTACTCATAAGTCCTGCAATGCATTTAAATCTAATACTTATTATGATCCCATAGATTGACTTGGGATGTTGCTGGACCTTTGCCTCTTCTTTTAAATGTGACCATATTAAATAAACATTTTTTGTTTTGCTAAAAATGGAGAAAAATGTTGTAAGTAATATAATTTTAGTACATTTTCCTCAAATACATAAATGCTAGCAGTACTTATATTTGCTGCTTAAAAATAAACATCTTCACTTTTATTTGTTAATTTTCAGCACACTGTTACAAGTCAAACTATGCTAACATGCTATATCATATTTTTATTAGATGTTACTTTTTGGCCAAAGTAGTACTTTAGGGTGGTCAAAATAGGTTTATTTTAGTGCAGGTTTATATAAATATTATTCCCAATATAAAAAGTACCAACTGTATTTATATGTACATAAACGGAGTCCTAAAATACAGAAAAAAACTAATCTTAGCAAATAATTTTTCTTATGTTAATATTAACATTGCTGAGACAGATCAGAATATTTTAAATTTTAATAACACTCTACATAACTTTAAAATTTGAGGCACATCAATTTCTCATTTATTTTAAATACTGGTGTCAGTGTTTACTTTTCCAATTATACTTAAAGTGCTAAAATTCACATTTAGTCTCAATTTTAATTTTGGCCAATACCTTAAAATTCAGAAGAAAAAAGTGCCCGAGATCCATGAGGATCCCTTTTAATTGATCAAAATTAATCAAAATACATTCCTAGGAAGAAACCAACGCCTGTACGTATCTGTACTTTTTCCTTCATGTATCTTTTCACCATGCATAGATAAAGACTGGGAGCTGAAGATGACAATTCTGAATGTTTGTTACCCTTTATGAAACATCATAGTCTGGCAAGGTGGCTTGGGGGCTAAAGATGCTGGAAGGCAAAGTTGACTGATGTTAGATCCATGGACCCTTCACTGTGGAAATAGAATATCAGACTCCTGAGGGTTGGTCCCTAACCTTCACATGGATGCAGCTGTGCATGTTGACATGCATGGGTGTGCATGCACACACACACACACACACACACACACACACACACACCACTTCATATAATAAATAAATGTAAAATAAACAGAAACAAAACATAATTTGGTAAGACCATTTTTTCACCAAACCTAATAGATTTTTCATCATAAACCTAATAGATGAAAAAGGACACTCCCTTTGTATCATTTTAAGAGTCAATAATAATAAAAACAACAAGAATTATTCTTGTTGAAATTATATTGCATGTTATCATTTTAATTGCCCAGGTAATTAAAAATCTTCCTTTCAAGACTTGCAATGAAAGTAAAATCACTGGACCGAAATTAGAAAATTATGAGCAAAGATTTAGAGAAAACTAATCTATATAGAAAGAAGCAAGCCTGATTGAGTAAATAAAGCAAGAAGCTTATTAAACACAGGTGACTTTACTACAATTTAAGCACATGTGTCTGGTACAAATGGACTAATCCTGAAAACCACCCATTCTCCAAAGGGCTGAGAGTCTGCAACAAAGAACTTATCAGTCCTGAGTAAGTTCTCTCTGCTCTAGCAGCAAGTGAACACCTACAAAGCAGGCCTTTCATTTGAAGAAGATTCCATCACTTAAAGAAACTCTATCGTCGTAATATCATGGTCACCATTGCCTACTTTCCTCTCATAGAAGACATTCAGTATTAACAGACTGTAGAAAGCCTGAGGTCGTTTCTTCAGCATTATCATCCTTGCATGCTTTCTTCAGACTAAGTGATGTTTCTCATGAAGCTGTGATCCTGCCCAGGACCTAAGTACACGTGATATGTGCATTCAAATCATATATGTATTTGGTTTTCCACAGCTCTGAGACAGCATCACCATCTTTTTTTTTTAAAAAAAATTAATTTTTATTGGATATTTTATTTACATTTCAGATGTTATCCCCTTACCTCATTCCTCCATCCCAGAAACCCCCTATCCTATCCCCCCTCCTCCTGCTTCTATGATGATATGTCCCCACCTACCCACCCACTCCCACCCACTGCCATGCCCACAAATTCGTCCACACTGGGGCATCCAGCCTTCAGGGGACCAAGGACTTCCTCTCCCACCTTTGCCTGATTAGGCCATCCTCCCCTATCTATACAGCTGGAGCCATGGGCCCCTCCCTATGTGCTCCCAGGCTGGTGGTTTAGGCCCTGGGGAGCTCCAATTGGTTGGTATTGTTGCTCTCCCCATGGGGCCTCAAACCCTTTCAGTTCCTTCAGTCTTTTCCCTAACTTCTACATTGGGAATAGATCAGGGTAGAGCATTTAACTGCACCATTTTTTAAATACAGAATATTTCCATATTTTAGTGCTCATATTTCTGCTAAATCATTGTAAGAGCTTTTTGGTCTCTTTTCTTACACTTCAGCAGGTATTAGCCGCGATATTTGAAATAACTCTGAGGTCTTAAGAGTATGTTACAGTTTATCATAAATGCCTTTCTATATTAGCATCACTACGAGTAATTCAGGAAGAAAACTGAAGGTGAAAAATTGGTTGTGAAAGTCACACTTCTCAGCAAAGTTTAGCTCAGCTTCTTAATCCTAATATAAAATAAACAATATAAGCTCCTGGTATTATATGACCATTTAAATGCCTTGTTTTGTGGGGAGATGTCTGAAAATATGAACAAAATCTTAAGCAGATATGCATTCTTTCATAGTCTTACTGAAATGATAGACACGAGGGACTGAGGATTTATTCTTAGGACTCAAAGCAACTGTTCAGCTGGTCCAATTGTTTCGTTTAATGTCATACCATTATGCTCAGATATTATGTCATACCAAAGCTAAAAGTAAATAAAAATACATAGGACATATGAAGGGCTCAGCAGATACAGGTCCTGCTGCCAAGCTGGGAGACCTGAGTTTGATCTCAAGAAACAGAGGTTAAGGGAACCAATTTCCTATAAGTTTTTGTCCTCTAACTTAAACTATGTGCCATGGCATTGTGCCCATACATATACACATGCATGAACCCACATAAAAATATAAGTTAAAATGCAATACAAATTAAAATCAATTAATAAATATAAAAGGCAGTGCAATGACTTAGTGGATAAAATCCTTGCTTCACAAGGTTAAGTTCAAACCCTGGAATCCACACAATGGTAGATAAAGAACTCACTCCAGAAAGCTGTCCAGTGGCCACAGTGTGTGCTATGGCATGTGTCCCCTCTGTAACATCTACCCATATAATAATATATTTTTTAAAAAAAAAATTTAAAATAGTAAAAGACATAAAAAGTGGAAATTATCTCTCAAAATTGTAAAATTTTGCATTTATTTCATGATTTTGTTTTATATATAGGTCTTTAACAAAAGGTTTGAGATATAGATACAAAACAAAGGATTTGAGATACATATATATTTATGTCTCTATAAGTATCTATATAGAGATACATAAATATTTGTCTCTCTCTTTCATATATATATATATATATATATATATATATATATATACATATATATATATATATACATATATATATGTGTGTGTGTGTATATATAAAATTCTATTCTTTAATGTTTTCTTTAATAATTAAGATTGTGACCTGACGGTGAAAATTTAAAATTAATATTTCTACTGTGTAAAATTTTTTAGTTTCATTAGTGCCAGATAATCATTTGACAGTTTGTTGTATTACTAGTGGTGTTGTCAAAGAATCATCTGAAATTTTGTGAGCAAATTACTTAGCAGAAACTGCAAATACTGGCATTGTATAAATGTGATGGTTTTTTTTTTTTTTGAGTCATAACTGTAAACAGCATAAGACTACAAGCTCCTCTTTAAAAATATACCCATCCTCCTTATCTGGCATCAATCAGAGGAGAGACCCTTGGTCCTGTGAAGGCTCAATGCCCTTGTGTAGGGCAATGCCAGGGTGGGGAAGTGGGAGAGGGTGGGGGAACACCCTCATAGAAGCAGGGAATAGGGGGATTTCTGAGGGGAAACCGGGAAAGGGAATAACATTCAAAATGTAAATAAATAAAATAACCAATAAAAATATACCATCTTATGCAAGGTAGAAATTCAGAAGATGGATGAAAGACATAATTCTGAAATAAAAATACCTGATTTTATATCCTAACATATTTACATTTTTTAAAGATTTATTAAGTTTTATTTTATGTGTTTGAGTTATTTGCCTGCACATGTATCTGTGTACCACATATATGTGCAATAACTATGTAGATCTGAAGAGGATGTTGAATCTTTTGGAACTGAAGTTACAGATAGTTATTAGGAACCACTTAGGAGATAGACCCTCTGAAAGAGCAATAGTGTTTTTAATTTCTTAATTCTTTTGGGGACCTTTCCTGTCCCCAAACACGAACAATGTTGCTTTTTTAAAAGTAATAATTTTAAGTAAAAAGCTTATAGTTTTTCGCTGTGCAGCTCTCATCAAATACCAAGTAATAGTTACATTTCATTGATGAGTTTGTGAATTAAAAATACTTAGACTCAACTCTTCAGGTTCTCAAGACTATAAAGTTATATATATATATGCATATATATATATATATATATATATATATGCATAGATCATGTTAGCCACAATATTAAAGCAGTAGTATGTGCTCTTGTCATCTATAATACTTCTTAAAATAAACATTATATCCATGTAAAATGGTGGATTTGAGATAGATATGAAGTAGTCTTTCTTTTATTCCTTAATACTTAAAAAGATTAAGTGTTATATCCACTTACCATGACAGTTTCTAGACAGGTCCACAACTGGCTTTAACTCTAACAACTTAATTTAAGTAATACATGTTCCTTAGAATTAAATATTGTTCCGAAGTGCTTTTACAAAACATTTATTCTTCTGGCATTCATAGAACCATCTGTTGTAAGTAAATCAGAGCTAAATCTAACATTATTCTCCCTATTTTTTCTTCCTCAGCACATTTTACATAATGTTATAATCAAGGGTGAGTGGAGAGAATTTTCAAAGGAGCTCAGATCCCTGGAAAACTATCTCATATCTTTCCTGACCTGTTCTCTATATTTGATATGGCTTGGAGAAAAAGAGTTGATGCGTATTTTAGAGTTAAATGTATCCTTCCATGAAGTCAGATTTTTGTCTAGCCAGTTGATAATTTATTGTATCTCTTAAACATTTTTTACTCAGTCCCACCACTGATCTCTCCTTGAGGTCTCATATACTCCATGGCTTTCATATATTTCACTCTGATGTTGAAATGCATCTATCTATGTGCCTCTAATCATAAGGGTTCCAGTTCTAAACCTCCTTGATGATGTACTCAATATTGGCTTAATTTGGGAAGCTTCAGCTAGTGGTTATGATAACTCCTCCTACATTTCCCTCACAATCAATTCCTCTGCAAGCTATAAAGATGTCAGAAGCCTTAGCAGAAGGAACGTCTCAGAGCAGAGGAGGGATGATGCATTAGAAGCTAAGCCTCTCTAAGTATTTCTGTTCACCTTTGCCTTCTCATCTTCAGAAACTCAAACACTTATCAGAATAGAAGGCGAAGACTCTGTACTTCGATAAAAAAAAAAATGGGGCACTAGGCTTGATTAAAACAATTATATCTTCACTATCAATTTTAGCATGAAGAAAAAAATGACTAATACCAAAGGACAGAACACTCCAACAATTTTTTATTTATCATCAAACAATGTTATTTCCTGATCCACCGATCCATGAACAAGAGATGAATGTGTGTTCACGACCTTATGTGATTGTTTTCTACCCAAGAAGTTCTACAGAAGTTTCTGATACTTGAGGATGCATATAAGGCTTTGATTTCTTGTCCTGTTAATTATGAAATTTCCTTTTAGGAGACAGTCATCATGTAGTCTTCCGATTTACCTAATTCACCAAAAATGTGCATGGATTATGCAGATTTGATCACAAAGAGTTCCTTTGCCAATTATCAATTCTTAAATAGCACAAAGAAATGTTTATATTTCAGAAAAAGTGAATATTTTTCTTGGTGCTCTGTTGTACATTTTTGAAATTCAACTTAGTCATAAAAATATTAACAACTCTACCATTGATTCAAGTTTGTATATTCAGTTTATTTTAAAATTTTCAACTTCATTAGGGAAAGTAAGTACATGAATGTACCCTTTTCCAAGTAATTGTCATAAAATTTTGGCATTAACCTCCTGTATAAATCAAAAGCAGTGATTGTTGGCTCAAAGAGTATTTTGGCCACAATTAAACAAATATTTACACAAATACCTTCATAATACTACACATTATTATAGTGTGTGTTTTTGTGTTAAAAGCAACAGTAGGCTTCTGAAACTGCTTTTGTCAAAACAAGTTGTTACCTCTTCTTTGTATGTTACCATAGTAATAGTTTTTATTTTGGTATATTATTTAAAAGAAAAAGTTAAAATCAAATGATATTTGCAATTATGTATACTTACCATACAAATAATTATCTCAAGAAGCATAATATCCTAAATCTTACAGATTCGGTGGATTAGATATAAATACTTTCAACTTAGAGATCTTGTGTCAAATGAATAAAATCACACTTATTGATAAGTTGACTCATGATATTGTGATGTTGATATTTCAGAGATTGGTTTCCAAGAGTTTAAACTTTTCAGTATTCCATTATCAAATGAGTCATCTGGAAAAGCAATTGGGTCATCTTATCAAGACCTGTTAACCAACTGACTTACTTAGAAGTAAGCAATTCGATTAGCTTCTTGTTTATACCCGTTGGTGAACTCGTAGGACAGTCAGCTTTTCAAAATTCTTTCCTTTTCATTTTTTACAGGTAAGCTCAGTTACCAGCCAAAGAAACACAGAGTATATCTACACAAGAGTGCCTGCAATTTAGAAGGTTCTCTATGAATTTTTCTAAGCGAACCTTTTCAGTCACCTCCATGAAAAATTCCTACCCATGCCAAATATCTGCTCTAGTAACTGCTACATAATGAGAACCTGTCTAAAGAAAAAATAAATTTCCATTCTCTTAAATCATCTAATCAACATATATGAATGAATGAAAATTCCTCTCATTACATGAGCACACATCTTTCTTTGTTCCAGAACACTCTTAATCTCTTTTCTGCTAACCTGGTTTGAAAGCAACACTGTCTCCAGTGTCCCTCTTTTAAATTTCTTTGAGGACACTCTCATTAGTGAGTTGCAACCACCCTCCCTACTGAAGCTCCTGTCAAGATCAAACCTGACTTTATGCTGCTAAAGATGGGTTTTCAGCCATCTTGCCCTTCCATACAGTTGGTCAAATTTGTTTATTTACACACAAACACATACACACACACACACACACACACATACACACACACACAGAGAGAGAGAGAGAGAGAGAGAGAGAGAGAGAGAGAGAGACAGAGACAGAGACAGAGACAGAGACAGAGACAGAGACAGAGACAGAGACAGAGAGCACCTTGGTCATGGTATCTTAGCAAAGCCAGAGGAAACGAAATAAAACTAACAATAACACTGCAATAACTACGATGTGACATCAGTGAGTCAGGGTCAATAGAACAAGTGTTAAATCTGGAAACCATCCTCTTTTGATTCTATGATGTTCTGACTATAAATACCTTCATCTGATATACCCGTGCAGAGGAGTCAGAGAAACTTCAACAATTCTCACAAATCTTTAAATACAAAATCCCATGTACGTTGTTGTACCTTGCCTGGTTCATATTTGACCCTATTGACCTATTTATATATTTTCTTCCCCAAATTAACTGCTTCAACTGTTAGATCACAATAACTAGCGTGGTAATTAACACCCAACTGGCCTGATTTTAAAATATTACTGTTGTTGAATATTTTTGTCTTATCTAAATGAGTGTTATAGTTTCTAGAATTTAATTTTTAAAATTCTGTGGTGATTTCAATTGTGTTTTAAAGCAAGTTCATATTTTAATTTGTAGTGCTTTGATTCTTTTGCAACAGGAAAGAAACTTGCTTCTATTGAACTATTTAGACTTTTGTTAATTATTTTATAATTTTAATGGTTTTCATAGAGTTCATAAATTTCTCTCCCTCATATATTTTATTAAATTTGACCTCATTTTCTTGGTATAATCTTGATTAACCTAGTGAGTAGGACTTATGTTTCATCTTGATTTATAACTGATTTTGCTTTATTGGAGAAAATTATTAATTATCATATTTCAATGTAGCATTTTTTCCATTTTCCTTAATTACTTCATCTTTATCAGTGAATCAGTTCAAGAGTTTCAAATTATTGTATAAAAGAGTCTGATGTTCCAACTACGCTCTGCTATTCTACTCAAAGAGCAGAGGGCAGATAGTGGTTGCCAGGGATTGGAGTGGTAGCAATGGAGAGATTATAATGAATAGGTGTGGTGGATCGAATATGCTTAGCCCAGGGAGTGTCACTGTTTGGAGGTGTGGCCTTGTTGGAGTAGGTTTGGCCTTGTTGGAGGAAGTGTTTCACTGTTGGTGTGGGCTTTGAGAGATTCATCCTAGCTGCCTGAGGATGCCAATCTTCTCTTGGTTACCTTTGGATGAAGGTGTAGAACTCTCAGCTATTCCGCCCCACATCTCCTAGATGCTGACATGCTCCCACCTTGATAATAGACTGAACCTCTGAACCTTTAAGCCAGCTCCTATTAAATGTTGTCCTTTATAAGAAAAAATAGATTTTCAATTATATGATTTTAATGCAAGTATAATTTTGTCTTATTCTTTTATTTATTTTCCCAGTGTATTATATATATCATTGATTTTAGTAATATGTTATTATTGGTGTCTGTTTATGCTTCTAATCTAACAGTTAAAAATATTAGACTATGATGTGGGGTGCTGAGAGATGGTCATTATCAAAGCAGATACAATTCTTTTACAAAAGTAGGTTTCATTCATAATTTTCATCACTATTGCATTGCCACAGTAAGTTTCAGTTTATTTTGCATAGTTTTTTTATTTGATTTTCAATTCTATTTTCCCTTCTGCTATTTTATTTTTTGCTTAAATTCTATGTAACTCTTTCATTGTGCAAAGAAATTTCATTTTTCTTAAATCAATCTAGGTTTATATTTTAAGAAGAGACTCACTTTCAAATTTCAATAAGCGTGTTAGTTCTGTTTACTGGAGTAGCTCCTTTTTTCCTTTGTGTCTCTTTTTCTTTTTTTATTGAATTCAAGGACATTTAAAATGTTAGTTATTCTAAATACTAACAAATTTTGATTGGTGTTATTCATAGGTAAACGTTACAGTGGTAACTATTTCATCAAACCAAGTAAACTGACTTCACTAGAATTAATGCATAGTTTTATTTTGGAAGATGTTTAGTTGATTTTCTCAATAGCAACAGAATATATTCTCTATACTATGTCATTCTTCATGATATTAAGCTACAAGCATAACATCTTAGAGATTCAGTTTCTTATTAGAGAATACAAAATATTAATATATCAACAAAATTAAGGACATAGATTGAGATTTGAAAGGCAAGCACTCAATAAGAAGAACTTTGAAAAACACAATTCTAGATTTCCCCAAAGGATCAACTTCATTAGTAGATTAATACTGAGAATTATTTCCTATTTAATAAAAAATTTGGGGTACCATATTATGTGGCTTTCCAACGAGTCCCAGATTTTCATACATACTCTCATCAGGCTCATCACTGGACACCTCAAAAGACATTTCATTTTTTCTAGACATGGTTGTTCATGACTGTAATACTATTTACTCTTCTCTGTGAGTTTGAGATCAGACTGGATTACAAGGTGAAGCTCTGTCTTCCCAAATTAAGCAATTTAGGAAGGTTTCTGGTTTTTGTTTTCTTTTGTATTGGTTAATATTTTTTCATTGCTTAGAACTTTGCTAATAACCTTAGTTCTGCTAATTTTCACAAAGTTTACAATATCCTTTTTTATTGTTTAACGTAAGAATGTACCCATAAAAAACCTGAATTAGTTTCACAGCCATTTACAAGTGACATGATTATGCTTATCATTAAAACATATGTGCCAAATAAATATCTTCATCTTTTTTATTTAACTCTAGCTGTTATAGAAGTTGGCCAAAATCATTGTATATACACTATTTAGTCACACATATCTCTTTATTACATCCCTGCTTCTAGTCTATATTCATCACTGGATATCCAGAATATAGGTCAATGTATTCTTGAATGATCTAAATATTAAGATGAATAAATTGCAATAATTATAAATGGATACGTCACACTATTTTTGATTTACTAATAAAATCTTACTGAAATCAAAGTAAAAATGTAAACATGTAGATTTACAGAAATGGAGAGAATGAGGAGCAAGTGATGAAAGACAAAAAAAAAAATGTTGTGGTTAGTAACTGGTTGGAATGCTAGAAAGGGTTAGAAATAGCATCCTCCAAGTAGGCAACAGGGAAAAATGAACTGACAAGTCAGGATACTAGCCAGGTTCATTGCAGACCTGAGGGAGAGTCCACAGAGTAGAAGAGCTAGACTGAACTCTTGCACACAGAGTGGTTATAGACTGAAATTTCAGATAATTTCAAAGTTTCTGATGGAATTCAGATTTCCTGTCTCTACTGTCTTGAACAACTGACAAGCAATAAACCATGTGCACATAGGGGGTTGATACAGTGGGATTGGAATTTGGGGAGGACTCAGTAAGACTCTCCATGAAGACAGTATCTAAAGCCAGACTCACAGTCTCATCCTTGAGTAAAGGATTTACTTTACTCATTAACATTGGCATGGCCTTGAGATACTACAGGTACTATAAGTTGTGATTTCCAACAAGAAATAGGCTAGACATCACCAAATACGCTATAGAGAATTCTATTACGCTGAAAGTCTCCGTAAGTCTCCAGAGTTGACATTGATGTTTATTTATTATCTCATTATTAACTATTTCCTAAAGCCTAAATATGCTAGGCTTTAATGAGGTTGGTTCTTAGGAAAAACAGAGGTACTCATCAAAATGAAACTGATACTTCAGGGAGGAAAACAGAAAAGCATAATAAAATGATTTCTAAGTTGAGAGGTATTAAAAGAAAATAGATGAAGTATAGCATTAAATTAAAAAGGATACTATCATTTTTCAGAACTGCATTCCTTACATGTTATCCACAATTATGTTCAGAGGTATTTGTATGTATAATCATCTATGGAAGCAGGGAAATATATATATATATATATATATATATATATATATATATATGCTTTGAAATAATAGGTACACTGCAAGATACATCTAAAATACCAGTATCCTTAAACCAGGACTTTCCTTAAGAAATGAGGAATATAAAGTTTTATTGAAAAATTGGACAGAGAAAACTTCTCAGGACACTCAGAGAGGATACTCTAAGTGAAAAAAATAACTTTCATCACAATGGAAAGAATAACTTTCAAATAATCAAATCACCAAGATTGGAGACAACTGTTTTAAGACAGGGAAGATTTCCAAACTGAGTTTGGAAGAGGCATCTAATCCTATAGTCATGAGATCCAGTATGGCAGAAATGCACAGTAAAGCAAAGCCTTGACTTTCTGCCAAAGCAAATGGAAAGACAACATATATTTGTGGGTGGACGTCTAGTTACTGCTACATAGTGTCTTAAGTTTTTTGTTTTTTGTTTTTTGTTTGTTTGTTTGTTTTGCTTTGATACTCTGACAAAAGCAATTTAAGGGAGAAAAGTACATTTTAGCTTACAGTTCAAGATACACTCTACCATGGTAGAATCTTCAAGGCAGCATGAGCTGGAAGAAGCTGATCATACTGTATCCACAACTGGGAAACATGGATAAGCACAAATAATATTCAGTGTACTTTCTCCATTTTATAGTATGTGATTCCCACTCCAGGAAATGACCCCACAAAAACAGGTTGATATTCTATCTTCAATTTCTGTGATCAAAAATCCTCCAAAGACATTCCCAGAAATCGATCTCCCAGATTTTTAATTCTACCAAGTTGATATTTGGTAGAATTAAAACACTAGACATTACTACTCCATCCAGCAGCAATATTCCCCAAGTGATGTGCTTGCTAATGAGGTTAACTTAAAAGTCACATGGAAATATATACACATCAAATATCTTGAAAACATTATCAATAATAAATTAGCAGACACAATATCAATTTCACAAGTTACTTAATTATAATCATTATCATATTCAATGCAATAGAATTGACAATCAAAAATATATCCATGTTTTTATGGGCAAGCGTTACTTGAGAAATTTACCAGGACAACTATCAAAGAAAGGAAGCTCTTTCTAATTAATTATACAGAAAAGAAATCAGCATTCATACTCAAAAGACTCACGGCATTTTATCAACATACAAAATTGAACTCTAACTAAATTAAAGAGCCAAACATAAGGTACAAACTCAAAAAGCTTATGAGAAAATGATGAGAGGCAAAAATCTTTCTAATGTTGGATTGTGTAATTTTAGAGTTTTGCTTTAACTTTAAAACCAAAGCCAAAAATAGAGAAAAATAGACAAATTAGGAACTTCTATGCCAGAGAAGACCCATTAATTAAGTGGAAAACAAGCACAAAATGGTACAAAATACTTTCACATGAGGCAGACAGCATAGAGAATAATCAATCTAGGGACCTGGAACAGCATGTCCACTGCACTATGCAAATATACCTTCTCTGAATGTGTTTAGAAGCCAGAGACCCCTATTTCCATGTATTCTCTCTCTCTCTCTCTCTCTCTCTCTCTCTCTCTCTCTCTCTCTCTCTCTCTC
>JANHMN010000015.1:32262835-32279844 GCA_030674055.1 Rhabdomys pumilio
CTCTCTCTCTCTCTCTCTCTCTCTCTCTCTCTCTCTCTCTCTCTCTCACACACACACACA
The DNA here is from genome assembly GCA_030674055.1 of Rhabdomys pumilio. Lineage (NCBI taxonomy): Eukaryota > Metazoa > Chordata > Mammalia > Rodentia > Muridae > Rhabdomys > Rhabdomys pumilio. The sequence goes on from JANHMN010000015.1 coordinate 32,262,896, forward strand.
CACACACACACACACAAACACACACACACATACACACACACACCACACACACGTGCATGCCTCGTCTCTGCAAACAATGTACTTAGGAGCTTGATAGCAAGTTAAGACCACTGTAACCTGAACTGAGCCTCACCCTATCCCACTTTGAACAATAGGATGAGATTTTCCTGCCCTTCGTGACCATCAAACTTAGAACCATTCTGTTCAATCCTATCTCAGTTGTGTCTGGGGATAGATGCTAATCTGGCCTGAACTGGTTATGAACATCCTCAAAGTAAACTCTTTACTTTGAATTTAGAAGTCTCTATTAAAAATTTTATGCCAATGCATAATTGTGAATGCATTTAATTAAAATAAGAGGCTTACGGGGTAGGACATACCCAGAAGAAAAGAGGTTATGGCATGTAAATATTTACTTTTATTCTTCTCAGTAACAACCAAACTCCTCATAGACCGCATAGAAAAATAAATCCTAAAAAATAATGAAGATTTTTGCATACCCACATTTATGAGAACCACTGTCAGACTTAATACTTATTTATTCACACAGTCTTAACACTATTTCTGGTAAATAGTATTACTTCATATGAAATAAAATTATCTTGCTATTTTTGTATATCTATGTGTTCCTTTATTTCAGTCCTTTGAACTGACACCATATGAGGCCATGAACATGGAACACATGTAGACACTGACTGCTGGTAATTTTCAAAAAGTGGATCTATTAATTTTAAAGAATGAATATAAACTATAAAAATTGGTAGAGCATTTTCTGAATAGATACTTTCTTAACAGGATAAACAAATGACCCATAGCACAAAAAATATTCTAATATTTTAACAATATGATGAATAAAAATAAAAGCACAGAGACTCATACATGCACACACACACACACACACACACACACACACACACACATGCATCCATAGAAATACAAATTGAATTAAGTGTACTCTCTAATTTGGTGAAATCCACAAGTTACTGCTAGCAGTTGTGGGATTTCCCTCTGAGGTGATTAAACTAATAGACAATCAGAATTTTGTGATGTTTGCATAATGCTGTAAATATACTTAAACCCCTGAACATTTACTTAAAAATCAACTGAATTACACACTGGTAATATTATAGAATATAAATCACAACTTCAACAGGCCACACCTTTTAAAAGTGTTCCAGAAACAAAAATAAATTTGACCCTTATGCTACAGCTTCTGAACGGAATATAATATGGTGTATTCCGTTGAATACAGTAAAGTTGCTTTCAGCACAGAACAGTGAGGAAAAGATCTACAGCTTCTAACATGATGTTAACACCTTTCTGAAACCATATTTTAGTGTACAATACTTCATTCTCATATTAGGTCCCCACATTTGTGACAGCAGAGCCTTCCCTCTGAATGATTTTTTCCACATAGAATGCTTCACTGAGTGGTTATTGATTCAAATACTGACTCTGATTTAACATGCAGGCTCCCTGTGAAATTCACTTTCAGATGTTTATAAGGCATGAAATGTCTTTCACGTTATCATATTCTCCTTCATTAAGTGCATTTGAGAAAATGCAACAAGGCATGAGAGATCTTCAGGTCTTGCTAAGTTTTCCCATGTGATAACCCACATTACTTCCTTACAGTGAAAGAAGTCTTTGAGCGTGATGAACACTCACCACCTAAAGCAGACAGCTATTTCCTCCCCACATGTAAAGAAGTTTTAAGAAGACTGAAAGAGCCAAATGTAATAATAACTCACAATACTCACCTGAGAAGCCCTAGCCTCACTATGGATTGGATAGCTCTGGCCATCTCTTAAAGATTCATGACACTGCATCTTCAATGAGCCCTTCTTATATGCCAGCCAGTCATCCATCTAAATATTTTTAATCCTCAAACAAAATCATAAGTATTTTTATTACTTTTCAAGTGAGGAATACAGTAAATTAGCAAAACACCAATAATTTTTAAAATGAACAGGTAGAAATACAGACATATTAAACACTATCAAAAGTTTGATAGGACTGAAAATATGTCTATTCCAAACTTTATACTATCAATAAAGTAGATTTTACATAAGGTCAAGTTAGTAGCTTTAAATTATTCAAATGGAAACATTGGCATTAACTCTTATACTTCCATTGGCGTGAAAATGTATACTTGAGATACCACTGTCTACTGTGGCATTGGTCTTCAATGTAATTCTATGAGTTAAAGTAAAAATTAAGACAACTTCATCAGAGAAGGAAGGAGGAGAACGGAAGACCTAAGAAGGAAAAACTTAAAAATATGAATGATCAAAAACATCAGATAATTGAAATAAGTGGTAATTGAGATTGTACAAAATAAATGTTTTACATATAAAAATAAAAGCATTCCTCTCCAGGAAGCTTCTGTCCCACCAGACTAACTCCCATAGTGATGAATGATATTGTATACACTCATGGAATAGAAAACTTGTCACCAGTCTTTTCCTGCTTGAATGCTGTGAGGTACCATAACAAGTGAGCTGAGTAGATTGCAGACAGATACCATAGACGAAACTTATACGTGGCACCATTATCAGGCCAAGAATCTATAGATAGGTCATAGGCATTAGAAGAAAACTTGCTACTATTTCTGCTAAATTTGTGTACAATTAAAGTAACTCCCATTAATGAAGATTAATGAATCCCTTAACTCTCATCAAAACCTTTATTTACAGTAAATTCTGATTAACATTGAAAAAAATCACACCTTATCAAGGTGTAAATGACGAGAGACTGGGAAATGTTAACCACTAAATGAGACATCTATATCATATACCCTTGACCCAAGACTCAAGAATTCCTGCATAAAAGATTGTTAAGATCAAAAATCCATTTATGATTTCCAGGGAATAATTTTTCAAGACACATCAGTGTCACTGCCCATATCAATTCACCATGCTGGTAATGGCATGCACAAGACCTCTGCAAGTTCAACTCAGACTAAATCCAAGTATGATGAATAGGGGTGGGTACACAAAGTTGTACCCTTAGCTGAGAAATTAGTGGCAATTGATAGGTGCTGGAGAAAGGGATGTAGGGAGAAGGATGTAGGGAGAGGAAGAGACAGAGGGAGAGGGAGAGACAGAAGGAGAGGGAGAGACAGAAGGAGAGGGAGAGACAGAAGGAGAGGGAGAGACAGAAGGAGAGAGAGACAGAGACAGAGAGAGAGGGAGAGAGCGGGAGAAGGAGGGAGAGAGGGGGAGATGGGGAGAGGAGGGGGAGAGGGGGAGGAGGGGGAGGAGGGGGGGGGGAGGGGGCGGAGGGGGAGGAGAGGGGGAGGAGGGGGCAGAGGGGGAGGAGGGGGGAGAGGGGGAGGGGGGAAGGGGGGGGGGGAGGGGGGGGGGGGGAGGGGGAGAGAGAGATCATGAGAGCCTTCTTTTTAGTATAGCCCCTGATGAACCATATGGTCAGCCATACCCCAGTGGAAGACCACACACCCAATATTATGTGGGCAGCACAAATTGGTTTTGGTGCATTTAAAAGGGAAAGGACAAAAAGTTATATGGGAAGAGAGAGAGGAGTGGCTCTGGAAAGAATGAGGGGAAAGGATGAACATGATAAAACACATGCTATGAAATTCTTAAAGAATAAAACTTAAGAGAAACCTGTTTCCAGTGCATATCACAAACCTTGCTCATTATTTTATCATTAATGCTGTATACTCTAACCCAGCAATTGGTTAGTGAAAATGTGATGTACAAGCCGTTCTGTTACAATGAAGACTGTATTTAATGTCAATAAGGTTACTCTACTAATGATCTATATTCTTTTACTTTTCTGAGTTAAGATAATAGACATTCCTAGATTCAGGTCTATGATCATGATGATTATTCCAAGAAGTTTCATCTTATCAAATTGTGGAATGAAGATCACTTCTGAGTTGTAATGTGAATGGATGTTTGAAAATTTTTTACTAGTTTTAGTTTTAAGATTTTTTTTTTTTTTAGTTTTAAGATTTTTTTAAAAATAGGTCTTAAGGTATTATTCTCAATACAATCAGCTTTTAGTTCCAACTCTGATTAATTCAGATTAATCAAGATGCAGTGTAATTACTATATTTCATTTAATTATTGATAAAAATAACTGTGACCTTTGAAAGCCCTCTGTCTTTGTAGGCCACTAAAGATCATGTCCAACAAGGAGAGTATACAGAAGTGTTCTTCCTGGTTATGTTTTCATCGGCACTATTTATGTTTTACCCCTAGGGGAGTATTATTTTCTTTACTAATTTCTGTTCATAAACCAGCATGTATCTATAGCATGCACATAGCAGATATGGCCTTTCCTCCTGCTTTGCTTTCAACTAACCAAATATACTGGGCAGATCATTAAATCCTCTGCCTTAGACCCATGTCTGTGTCTGGTTCTCCTGCCCCAGTCAGCAAGGATACTGTTTCAGAGGACAGATTGTTTATTGAAATAGAGAAGCTAGTTTATGAAATTCCAGTCAGCAGGGAGTGGGAGGAAAAGAGACAAGCAAGAAAGTGCTGTCTCCTTCCTTCCAAGTATATCAGCTAGATTAGCAGATTGCTGGTCACATGATTTCTGAGCAGTTCAACTGGCTTTATCATGGCATGACCTTTGTCTCCATGGAGTTATGTAGGCAAAGCAAGCCTGATTTGGGAAGAGAGCAACCCCACTCCAGCAGTGCTCTCTGAGACAGTTCCCTGGTGATGGGCAACTTTCTACCAGTTCACATCTGGCTTGGGAACCTACATCAAGAAGGTACTTTGGTATTATTTATGACATACTTATCAGAATAAATATTTGAGTGTATGCCATTTGCTGACCATCGAATTCACAGCAGACTTTATCTGTCTACACTTTTTTTTAACCCCAGTTTCTCTTTCTACCTGCAACGTCATGTGCATTTGTAAATTCACACAGATGGGACTATTTCTTAGGGTGATTATAAGATCTAATTAGAGAAATACTCTATAGCATCAGATAAGAAAATGACCAGCAATAAATAAAATTAATAAATTCATATGAAGTAGAAATTAGTTGATTTTAACAAACCATAATGACTAACATATTTATTTCAGTTAAGAAACAGAGGTAATGGTCTTGAACTCCGCTTGAACCCCAATGATTCCTTTGGGATTAATAAGAATGTCTGCTCCATAAGACATTCTAAATAAGAGATACAAATATTTACTGAAGATGAAGAGATATGAAAAGCTGCTAAACCTCATTGATTTTGACAATAAAGCCAAGTTGAAAATAGAGAAATTCCTCCCTCAACATATTAGCAAATATCAAACATTTATCAGTTCTACATCTTGGATATTGTAGATAACACCAATTTAATATCTTTTGGACATGAGCAGAAATAATGTTACCCACTGCAGACAACAATCTGACAACGACAACATATATATCTTCTAATGCGTTTATACTATCACATGGTAATAATGATCTCATCATCTGCCTTGTGGAGTTTTATTCTTTATTGTGCAGTATTAAATCACCTAAAAGACCATAATTATATAGTTAACGGTGGTCATGGTGAAAATAATCATATAAAATAATTTTAACTTTGAGAAGGATATAATCATAATAAACTGCACACATGTACACACTGATCTCAAACAATTAAATACATTTTTAAAATGAAAGAATATGAAAATATTAAGCCATTTATCTAACTATGAAGTAGATTTGTAAAAATTTAAAAAAAAGAACAAAAAATATTCTTTGTTTCTGGTAAATAAGGTAAAATGCAGATATCATGGAAGTGATCCAATTTTATCAAGGGAAGCCTTTCAATTATTTTGGTATATGAATGCATAATCAGCCTAAGGAAAATTTGAGAAAGGACAAGAAAAATTATAAGAATGAAGAGAAAGGGGTGGAGCTTAAATGTATTCTGCAGTTACATAGTTATGAGGCAGAGTCAAAGGCAAAGATCCTCATAAAATATTGGAAAACAATATTAGAATAAACAACATAGCACCAAAAAAAGATTCTGTGTTCACTAGTCTAAGCAATACAGGCCAGCTACAAGGTCTTATAAGAGAGTTAAAGGAGAAAGTCTCCTTTGAGGTACTGCAAACATTAAGTTGAGTAGTGTAGTCCAGCTAACAGGTACTGTATTGATTTAACACTTGGAGATGTGGTCAAGGTTTCCCGACTTATCACATTAATATTTGATACTTGTAGAGAAAGAATTACTGGCAAAGCCTGAACTATTTGCCATGGAGTATTTTAGGACTAACATTTATTTTTGTTTAAAATGTCAGTGTAATAGAAGGTCCAGGTTAAGTTCCCTCCATGGCATATAGTTATTGAACAAAATAACATTTTTATTATATAACAAGAAATACTATCTCTTTTTGCTAGTGTTTCTTTCTTTAACTTTGTCTTTTTGGGTTTGAACTAGAGTTTATGTTGTTGTGGCTTATTTTATTTCCTAGATAAGAAGTTGTATTTCCTTGAGTGTTAGAAAACATATTTTTAAGTTATAAATCTGTTGAGGATAAGAGATCAAGCCCATGTTAGTTTAAAATAATTATTTTATTAAAATATTTTAATAAATATTTATTGCTTATAATTTTAAACAAATTAACAATATTCAATAATTAATATGCTATATTATAATATATTACTGTATAATTAATATGTTATAAAATATAATTTATATTATATAATTTTATATTAATAATATGTAAAATATATTTTTTGTACTTATTTATTATTTGTTATATGATTATATTATTATATAGTATAATATTTAATACTATATTATATTTGTATAATTATATCATTATATATTATTATATTGATACTATATTAATATTTCATTTTTTTAAATTATTTCAAAATAGTCTAGAAGTTCAGGAGATCATTCTGTCACTAAAGTGCTTGCCATGAGTTCATGAAGGTCTAAGTTTGAATCTCTAACACCACATCATGAGAGTTAGTGGTTAGTAGCACATACATGTAACCTACCTGGAACATACTGGTCAAGTATCACCAAATTTGTTAGCTCTAGAGACCGGGGGAGACCCTAAGTAAAAATACACATAAAAGCTAAAGAGAAATTGAATAAAATACCCAGCACTGATCTGTAGATTTCAAGCTATGTACATATAGCTGCATACATGTCCACATGCACATTTGTAAAAGTCCATACTGACATATATATACCACACACACAACTGCACATACACCAGAAAGATTATGAAAAATATAGTTAACTACAAACATGACTTACAAGTAGGTATAATCAAAAAATACACTATATTGACAAACTATCTTCTGGAAATATGATAGTTTCAACACTATTATTAATGAGTTTATGTTTTAATTTTTAAAGTAAAATATAATTACATTACTTCCTCTCTCCCTTCTTTTTTTAGACCTTCCAAGGTACCCTCCCACAAACCCCTCCCAGGACCCTAACTTAGTCTATAGCCTTTTTTTCATGTTTTATTTGCCACATGTATATGTATTCTGCTGAATACAATTTTATTGCTTAAATGTCTGGTTTCAAGGCTGATCACTCTGCGATGGACAAAAAGTAGGAACTCCTTTCTGGGACAGGCTTATTTTCCTTCTCCTAGAAGTCAATAGTTGCCTGAAGTGCTTTGCCTAGGGGTAGAACTCCTGGAAAATTTCCCCCGTTGATATCAATATGTCCATTAATATTGACACCCCTCCAGTCTTGTTTATGCAGCCATTTTTAGGAGACTGTCTCACAGCAGTTTTCCTGCTCTTCTGCTTTTACAATCTTTCTGCCTCTTCCTCTGCGTTCTTCTCTGAAAATCAGACATAGGAACCATGTTGTAGATAAACTCACTGGGGATAGAATCTCCATATGTCTAGTTGTGGTTTTGCCAATTTTCCTTAACTTTCTCTTGAATATTTCAGAAACACATAAAATCATAGAAGTAGCTGCAACTTACAGATTAAATTATATTTGATTATTATGCAAGCAGTTATAGCAATACCTAAAGAAATAATTGCTCAATTTTACCAATAAAATTTCATTTTTTTTCACAAGACACTTGGTCTGAAGATAGCTCGTGTATTTCACTTCTCATAAAAACAAAACTTATTAAACACAAAAATTATATTCTATAATCATTATATAATTATAATTATCTTTGAAATTTGATGTTTTCCTACAGTATATTCTGATTAAAGTTTCACGTACTCCAACTACTCCTTGTTTCTCCCTAGTTCCTCTTCCATCTGGATATACAACTTTTTATTAAGAAACAAAGAATCATATAAGAAATAATGAAAAAGAAAAAAATAGTAATAAAAGAAAAATAATTGGAAAAGGACAAAACAAATAAACAGAGAAAAAAAAGTAGTGAAAGGAAAAACAAGGAACACATAGAGACATAGCGATCCACTTTGTTTTAAACTCTATAAAAAACAACTGAAGTATGCCACAGCCATCATAGATCAGAAATCTTTACTCCCTTCCTTCAAGGGAACATTTCAGGTGTAGTCAGTTTGATTTAATTTGGGCTGACTCAATAAAAAAGTTCACATTATGAATGGACTCAGTACCTTTTCACTCAGGGTAATATTCTGGGCTAGAATGCAGTTAATATATGAGTGTAAGTTTCTTTAAATACCTTTGAGCCCTCAGGGAAAATACGAGTAAGATAAAACAACCCTTTACAACTGGATTATAAAATTCCTGTTGGAAATAGATGATCTAGAAATCATAACCAATAGATATGATTGTAATAGGAATGTGTGGAATTCTAAAACTGGCTAAGGTAAAATAATTCAATTTAGAGAATCAAGTTCTAGCATCCGCTAAAATTGTACCCCTGGCAATTTGGGTTCCAAATTATTATGGCTGATTATTTTTAGATATCTATACTTTATAATGGATAGCAAGTGCTTTATTTTATTTATTGTTGTCTACTCCTTATGTGTTTTCTGTACCAAAAAAATAAAAGTCAATTAGGTCTCAAACATGATTCAGCCACTGACTATCAAAGCCAGACAACCTTAGTTCCATCCCTGGATCAGACATGGATGACAGAGAGAACTGACCTCTACAGATGGTCCTGTAACGTAAACACATATGCTGTGGTGTACTCCCCCATACATACACAAGTAACAAATAAATGTAATAATAAGGTTAATTTTCAAAGGAAAAATTAATTTTCCAGATTTAGCATATTATGAGACTATGCTGGCAAGTACTTTTAGCAACTTGACACAAGTTAGAGTCATCTAGCCTCGAGAAAAATCTATGTGGGTATTTTCTTGATGAATGATTAATTTGGCAGGGTCCAGCCCACTGTGGGAGGTGCCATCCTGCAGTGTATATTCCTAGGAAGTATAAGAAAGCAGGACGAGCAAGCCAATAAACAGAATTCCTCCATGGACTGTGATTCAGTCCCTGCTTCCAACTTCATGCCTTGAGTTTCTTCTCTGGATTCCCATAACGACTAAATAAACTATAAGGTAAAATAAATACTTTCCTTCCCAAGGTGTTTTAGGTCAGAGTATTTAATCATAGGACAAAAAAAAAATAAAAATAAAAATAAACACCTAGGGGGAAAAAAAACTGTCTTAGTCAAGGTTTCTATTCCTGTACAAAACACCATGACCAAGAAGCAAGTTGGGGAGGAAAGGGTTTATTCAGCTTACACTTTCCACATTGCTGTTCATCACCAAAGAAACTCGGGACTGGAACTCAAGCAGATCAGGAAGCAGGAACTAATGCAGAGGACATGGAGAGATGTTACTTACTGGCTTGCTTCCCCTGACTTGCTCAGCTTGCTTTCTTATAGAATCCAGGACTACCAGCCCAGGGATGGCACCACCCACATGGACCCTCCCACCCTTGATCACTAATTGAGAAAATGCCTTACAGCTGGATCTCATGGAGGCATTTTCTCAAGGGAGGCTCCTTTTTCTGTGATAATTCCAGCTTGTGTCAAGTTGACACACAAGACCAGCTAGGTACAACTGACTCCTTGTCAATTTGACACACAAACACATCCCTATTCAGCCTCAAATCTTACTTTCTTATTCATCCCCAAGACCTAAATAACTTTAAAAGTCCCACAGTCCTTACAAATTCTTACATACTAATTTTCATCCCTTTAAAATATCCAATCTCTTATGAAATTCAAAGTCTGTTTACAATTCAAAGTCTCTTACCTGTGGGTTCCACCAAAATACTTTCTTACTTCAAGAGGGAAAAATATCAGGGCATTGTTACAATCAAAAACAAAGTCAAATTCTAACCTTCCAATGTCTGTGATTCACTCACCATTTCTGGGCTCCTCCCAGGGATTGCATCACTTCTCCAGCTCTGCTCTTTGTAGCATGCACTTTGTCTTCTAGGCTCCAGCTACCTGTACTCCACTGCTGCTGCTGCTGTTCATTGCTGAACCTTCACCAATGGCTTTTCCTGGCCTCTCACAGTGCCAAGTATCAGTTGCTAGCCCTTCATGTTTTAAAATGAGTACCACCTGGGTAACTTTTATATATTACCAAGTCAGGTTGCCAACACAAGGTACAACCATGGCTGCCTCTAGAACACAGCTTCTCTGTGCTCTCAGGAAACACTTCCGAGAAGATTCCACATTAGTGATGATGCTTTCTTCTTAATCACTGCTCATTTTTAGCTCCAGCTAACCAGCATCAATTGTAGTTCTGGTATCTTGTTAATCACAGCTGATTCTTGAGCCCCAGCTCACCAAAACCACAGAATCTTCACAATCAAAACAGCAACAACCTCGATAAGAGTCTCTAATCTTCCCTCTGAAATTTCACAAGCCAGGCCTCCATCTTCTGCACTGGTCTCAATATTATCTTCCAAGCTCCTACCAAACATCCCACAGAGCTCTTAACATCCCAATGGCTCTTCTAGCCCAAAGTTTCAAAGTCCTTCCAAGTCCTCCCAAAAACACAGTCAGGATGACACAGGGATACCCACTATTCTGGTACCAGTTTGTCTTAGTCAGGATTTGTATTCCTGCAGAAAACATGACCAAGAAGCAAGTTGGAGAGGGAAGGGTTTATTCAGCTTACACTTTCACACTGCTGTTCATCATCAAAGGAAGTCAGGACAAAAACTCACACAGGGCAAGAACTTGGAGGCAGGAGCTGAGGTAGAGGCCATGGAAGGGTGTGTTATTTACTGGCTTGCTTTCCTTAACTTGCTCAGCTTTCTTATAGACCCCAGGAATACCAGTCCAGGGATGGCACCACCCACAGTGGGCCGGCCCCTCTTCCCTTTGATCACTAATTGAGAAAATGCCTTACAGCTGGATCTCATAGAGGCATTTTCTCAAGGGAGGCTCCTTTCTCTGTGATGACTCCATCTTATGTCAACTTGACACACAAAACAAGCTAGTACCCATGATACAATTTAACAAACAGTACCATTTATATATTTAAAAGGCTAAAGGATTTCAGTATAAAACTAGAACATTGAAAGTAGTAATATAAGAAGAAACTAAGATGTAAATAAAACATTTTCTTAGCATTTTGTTGTTTGTTACTATGCCACAGCATGAAGCCACAATTTTGTTGCAGGCATATGTTTAATGTGATTTTATTAACTAAAATAAAGAACTAAAAATAACTGAATATCAAGAAAAAAACAGCCAAATTTTAAAAATGAGGTCCATGCAATTTTCAAAAGAGTCTAGCTTCTTGAGTTCTTTATATATTTTGGATATTAGTCCTCTTTCAGATGTGGAGTTAGTGAAGATTTTTTTTTCTCAATCTTTAGGTTGCCAATTATTTGATCTGTTGATGGTGTCTTCTGCCTTACAGAAGCTTTTCAGTTTCATGAGGTCCCATTTATCAATTGTTGATCTTAGGGCCTGTGCCATTGGTGTTCTGTTTTGGAAAATTTCCCCTGTACCAATGCCTTCCGGGCTATTTTCCACTTTCTCTTCTGTTAGATTCAGTGTATCTGGTTTTATGTTGAGGGACTTGTTCCACTTGGACTTGAGCTTTGTACAAGGAGATAAATATGAATCAATTTGTATTCTTCTACATGCAGACCACCAGTTATACCAGCACCATTTGTGGAAAGTATTTTCTTTTATCCACTGTATGATTCTGACTTCTTTGTCAAAGATCAAGTGTCCATAAGTGTGTAGATTTATTTCTGGGTCTCCAATTCTATTCCATTAATGGATCTTTCTGTCTCTGTACCAATACCATGGTTTTTATCTCTACTGTTCTGTAACACAGCTTGAAGTCAGGAATGTTGATTCCCCAATAAGTTTTTACTGTTGAAGATTGTTTTAGCTATGCTAGGATTTGTTTTGTTTTGTTTTGTTTTGTTTTGTTTTGTTTTCATTTGAAGTTAAGAATTGCCTTTTCCATGTCTGTGAAGAATTGTGTTGGAATTCTGATGGGGATTGCATTGAATCCATAGATTGCGATGGTCATTTTCACTATGTTAATTCTACTGATCCATGAGCATGGGAGATCTTTCCATCTTCTGAGGTATTCTTCAATTTCTTTCTATGTAGTATGTGGCTGGCTACCTTGTCTGGCCTCAGTAGTAGAGGATGCACCTTATCCTGTAGAGATGTGATGCCCCAGGGAAAAGGGAATGCTGTGGGGAGGGTTAGACCACCCTCTCAGAGGCGAAGGGAAGGATTTGGGGTGAAGAACTCTGAGAGAGAAGACCTGGATGGGAGAGAACATTTGGATTGTAAATAAATAAGATAATTAATAATAATAATAATAACAACAAGCAATTTTCCAAAGAGGAAACCGAAATGGCTGAGAAACACTTAGAGATGGTCAACATTCTTAGCTATCAGGGAAATGTGAATCCAAACTACTTTGATATCTCATCTTTCACTCATTAGAATGGATGATATCAATAAGCCAATCCGTTTTCAGTAAAAGAAAAAGTATTTGGAAATTCTAATTTTGTAATAATATTTAATGTGAAGTAGCAAGTTGTAAAATCATGCCCAATAATACAAAAAAAAGCAATAAATGAATAAGGCAATAAGAGAGCAGAGCCAGTACAATGAAAAAACAGTGCTAATTTACAGGAGAAAAGAAACACATAAACAAACAAGCAAAGCAAAAAACTACAGAGTTCAGTAAAATCTGTTTCCAGTAACAGATGATGAACACAGAAAGTGTTCATATGAAACTATGAACCTGGAAAGCCTAAACTGAAATGTAAAAGTAATTTCTGAAATAGTATCAGTGGCATGATATCTGCACCTGACTCCCAAAATTCTCTTCTATACACAACTTGGTCGATAGGAAGCTAGTTTGTTTCCACTTTTAACTCAGCTAATAATACAATGTGACAGGTTTTTTTCATTGACTCATTAACAAACACTTACTGAGAATCTACTTGAAATACATTATTTTCCAGCATCCAGGAGGACAGAATAACTGGAGAAAGAAGTCTGTAGAAAGCAAAAACTGTAAATGATGCTTTTATTTCCCCTGATAAAGGGATGAGATGAGAGCCATAACCAATCTGTGTATACACACAGGTTGGACTGAGCCCAGAGTTTATTTCTGTTATAACTTTCCTTAAGGCCTCTGCCTGGATGTTTCTACCTCTAGACAAACTAAATCTTCCAAAGTGACTGATTCAACCTGCTTTATCTCAGCTTCTGACTGAATTGATCTGCTTGGCCTCACATTATCTTTGGAAATATGTTCTGATCTTCTGACTCTTTTTTTAAAAAAAGACTTATTTATTTATTTTATATAAGTGAGTATGCTGTCACTCTTTTCAGGAGGGTATTGTATCCCATTAGAGAAGTTTGTGAGCCACCACATGGTTGACAAGAATTAAACTCAGGATCACTGGAAGCAGTCAGTGCTTTTAACCAATGAGTCATTTCTCCAGCTCCCAATCTTTGGACTCTTTCTGATTCCCTGGTTCAGTCTGTCACTACCTGTGTCTAGTTTGTTGTCTATGCAACCTGTCTATGAAACTATGCCAGTAAAACTACCATACACACACCATATGCACCTCTCTCTCTCTCTCTCTCTCTCTCTCTCTCTCTCTCTCTCTCTCTCCCTCCCTCCCTCCCTCCCTCTCTCCCTCCTTCCGTCCCCTCTGCTCTTAAGTAGCCTCTTTTTCTTGTGATATTCTCATGTGAGTTGGGCATATCCTATTATCCTATCTCTGACTCATTTCTGTTCATTTGATTTGTTACTTTGTCTGACTCTCAATTAGATATCACTTTCAAACATGGCTGCTTCTGTCTACAAACTAACCTTACCTTCATTGTTTGGGATTAAAGATGTGTCAATATTCTAGCCAGATCATACTGTAATCCAGGGCATGTCTGCATTCCAGCCAGATAATATAGAAATAGAAGGTCCTTAGATCTCTTGCCAGAGCATCCATGTTGCTGGATTAAAATACCTCTACAGAATTTCTGCTTCATTCAAAAGCCACTTAGATCATAGATGCTACAGAGAAAGTCATTGTCTTTGGGGGGGGGGCTTGATTTGTGTTCTTTTGTGTCCAAATGGACTCTAAGGTCATTTCTTCCTATAAAGGAGTATTCCTCTAACCAATCATGAGTTAAGGATTATAAAACTGATAGTTTTTAAAATATCATGTTTTTTTTTTATAATGGACTACTGACATGGGGTATGGGGGTGCATACCTATAATCTCAACAGGGAGAATACACACACACACACACAGAGAGAGAGAGAGAGAGAGAGAGAGAGAGAGAGAGAGAGAGAGAGAGGACTATTGCACAGTTCTTTTTTACTTGGAGGAGAAAATTATATATGGTTCTCCCACACTACATTAAGTAATGTTCTCAGTCCCTCTGCTTATACAAGCCAGTCATTCTTAAAGCACATAGGCAACATTTAATAAGTCAGTCCTCCCAACTGTAAATGGCCTTTTCACATTCAGTTGGTCATAAGGTCAGCAATGAATCCAGTCTTTCTCTTCAGTATGCTAGAATGCACTTTATCTCCAAGAACTCACTCAAGCAAGAAGATGCTATGTGCTATAGGAAAGTAAAAGAAATCCGGGAGAAACAGTATTATTGAAAAAGTTTCTAGACTTATAATTAGATAAAAGTCTTTAATTCCTATTACTTAGTCATAAATGCCGGACAAGTCAGTTGGTAAGTTCCTATTTACTATGTCATTTCTTGGTCTTTATTTTAGACACCTGTACTTTATTTCTGAAATTATTTTAACCATGATTTCCAATTTCTTTTAGGTTATGAGTAACATGCCTTCATCAGTTTTCGTAGTTTGCCTAGTTGCTCCTTGATTAAATGTAGTTTATACAAATAATGCAGGATTTTTCAGATAAAATTAAAATTTTGTTACTCAGGGATTATGTACACCAAATGTATTGGTTTTACATGCTGGCATATAAAAGTCACTAGAGTAAAATTTTTTCCTGTAATGTTTTATATCAAATAGAAATAATGTGACATAGTCCTCTAGGAACAATGAAAATGACATAAGAATTCAAAATAATAGAAAACACAATACAAAAGTTTGTAAGAAGATTTAAGTTCAACCATAGTTACTATTCCCACTCATTATATGAACCATAAATAGGGGGAAAAAAGTCATGTTTCTATGAGAAAACTCAAAGCCACTCTTACCTTTAAGAGTTGTACATGGCATTAGCAATCTTGGGATTATTAGTGATTATTCCATGTTGATTAAAATTTTAAATAGACATTTGTAATGTAGTATCTCCACTTCTTAGAGTCTGCCACACAGAAAAAGTTTCTGCTTTAAATATCTGTGTATAAAAGTCCTCAAATCAGCATTACTCATAATATTAAAAGCCTGGACACAGTGGAGCATCATGATGTAACCATAATCTGAGCTATTTCTGAAGTTGAAGGCAGAAGAATTTTGAGTTCAAGACCAACCTTGAGGAAAAATGAACCTAAAAATGAAACACATATCATTCATGTAAGTAACTAAGTAAGAAAAAAAAAGTCAGAAGAGTCTAAAATGTATAATCAATTTTTTAAAAGAAAGAACAGCAGTGTGGTTGTTTGAATAAAAATGGCCTACACAGGCTCATAGAGATTGCTAGGATGTGTATTCTGTTGGGGTAGATATCTTCTTGTTAGAGAAAGTGTGTCAGTGAGTGCAGGCTTTGACGTTTCAAGTGCTCAATCCAAGCCCAGTGTCACTTTCTCTTCATGCTACCTGCAGATCCAGATGTAGAAACCTCAGCTGCCTCTCCAACGCCATGTCTGCATGAATACTGTCATGCTTCCCATAAAATTGACAATGAACAAAACCTCTGAACAGTAAGCCAGCCTCAATTAAATGCTTTTCTTTATAAAAGTTGCCTTGGCCATGGTGTCTTTTCACAGCAATAGAAACCCTAACTAAGACAAGTAGTACTTTTATGTTTATGAATGTTTTTATTTTACATATGACTATATCAACATGGAGAGACATGTAAAAAATAACTCTCTGTAGCCTGAAAATGCAGACACTCTCTGCATTATCTCTTGCTATGGGCTATCTAAGCAGACCATAGCAGACTTAAAATACTGACGTTGGAAATGCAGTGCATCAAATCTACATATAAAATGAAATATCATAGTCAACCATAAATCTTACTGTAGCATGCCAGCTACTGCCCCCATAATCGGGTGACAGGCTGAGGTTGTGGCTCAAGGGCATAGCCTGTGCAAATGTGTCATCACTCCCATTCTCTTGTGAAGTAAATTAAATGGTGCTGATTTCACATTTTCTCAAATGTATCCTGTTACTGTTTACTGTTAAAGTAATTATACCCAGATATATAAACATAATGAAGGAATGTAGGCAGTTACAGAGAAACAAAGTTTTTTCCCTACTCTGACATTCAACATTTAGCCTGTAATTTTCTCCTCTGGCCACTAAAAGTGTTGTTTTTTGGTTTTGTTTTTGGTTGTTTTGTGTGTGTGTGTGTGTGTGTGTGTGTGTGTGTGTGTGTGTGTGTGT
>JANHMN010000015.1:32279854-32349749 GCA_030674055.1 Rhabdomys pumilio
TGTGTGTGTGTGTGTGTGTGTGTGTGTGTGTGTGTGTGTGTGTGTGTGTGTGTTTGTGTGTGTGTGTGTGTGTGTTGTTTTGGGGTGTTTTTTTTTTTTTGCCTACAACCAATCAGGCATTCGTAGAGAGCCCTATAATTTAGTGTTGCGATAATCTACCTGAAGACTATCTCAGATCCCACAGGTTAGAACTCAGTTGTAGCTGGTACACCTTGTTTGGCTGATGTATCTGGGAGGCCTTATCTTATCTGAGAGGAGTTGGGAGGCTTAGGATCTTGGGGAGAGGAACAGTGTGGGTAGGGATGTTGGAGGAAGAGGAAGGAGGAGAAACTACAGTTGAGACATAATATTTGAAGAAGAATTTTAAAACTATACTTCAAAAAGAACTTAGTCATATGAGGACCTCAGCTCACTTCAGATTTCAGGCACAAGTCACAGTTTTTAACTTGTGCCATTAACAAATTGGCTATAAATAGGTTTATAGATACACACACACACACACACACACACACACACACACACACACACACGCACACAGGCACACCTCACAGAAACAAGGAAAACACTTTCCCTACATTTACTTATTTATTACAAAGGACAGAGTTGAGCAGCCAGATCGAAGTGATAATTGTTTCATCGTCATCCATAGAACACCTGATAGAAACTACTTAAAGGGGAGTAATTTATTTTGATTCATAGTTTACCATTCACCATGGCAAGGAAGGTATGGTATCAAGCAGCTCTTGTCCTTGACAAGAAAATAAAATGCCTTGCTTACATCTCACTGGCTCAGGATGCAGAAAGCTAGGACCAAACAAAAGTAAAGTTATAAACAGAAAGTCTTGTCCCTACATTGTATTTTTCTTAATTATGCTCCATGTGCCCAAGGTTCCCAAGCTCTCAAACACATATGCCTGTAGGGGGTGTGTCACCTTCAAACGATAACAGAATTTATTTATAAAATAAGAGTTAGAGAAGGACTGGAAATAGGCACCTTTCGGGCAGACCATCTCTGCTGTATACCTTGTGCTCAATAAACAGGAAGACTCAGAATGCTGTCCTTTGAGGTTTTATGAAGATTTCCACACATAGGTCTGATTGAATACATTGTTGGTCAGTAACTTAGAGCTTCTTTCCCTTGAAATTAAAAGGATTGAGCTGGAAGCCTTTGATGGATGTTGGTCTTTCTGGTGAAAAGCCTCCTTCTGAAGCTAATTATGGTCCACTAACTTCAGTCATCTTGCTAGCTTACAGAAGACATATTTACTACTTTGGTGATCCCAAGAACTTTTTAATGCGTGCCAGAAACAAGAGGCAGAAACCAAATACATATTTCCTATCATCTCTGTTCTGCTTTAGAGAATAATTGCTATTGTGGGGAATAACAGCTCTTAGGTAACTTGGAAAGAAACCAGTGGCAGTGCTTAGTATCAAATAAGTGCAACAGGAATCAAGAAAAAATTTAATTACAAAGCACTCCTGGGAAGAGCTCCCTTGGCCCATTTCATAGGTAGAAAACATTAATGTGAGTCTAGATGAAGTGCAACTGGCTAGTGTTGGATGATATTAAGCAGGCTTGAGTGCTCAGTTACTATGACATTTTTGGGAGGGAAGGCTGGACACATTGAGGATAGTTATAACCTGAGCATGAGCTGAACAAAGACTATAGAGTAACATAGAAGACAGAAAGACAAGAATCAGGAGCATATTCAAGTAGAAGAGTATTTTCCTACTCAATATTTTATGGACATTTCAAGATCATGAAGTAGTAAGGTGCAAATACTATTTCTAACTCCTAGAGTGAGAGTGGCATGTGTTCCTGCCACTGTACAAGGGGATAAAAATGGATTGATTTGCATTCTTCCACATTCTGACCTCCAGTTGAACCAGCACCATTTGTTGAAAATGCTGTCCTTTTTCCACTGGATGGTTTTAGCTCCTTTGTCAAAGATCAAGTGACCATAGGTGTGTGGGTTCATTTCCGGATCTTCAATTCTATTCCATTGATCTTCCTGCCTGTCTCTGTACCAATATCATGGCAACTCTTAAAAAGGAAAACATTTAATATGGGGCTGGCTTACAGTTTTGGTGGTTTAGTTCATTATCATCATGGCAGGCAACATGGCATCATACAAGCAGACCTGATGCTGGAGGGGGAGCTGAGAGTTTTGCATCTTGATCTGAAGGCAGCCAGAGTGAGACTATCCGCTACAGGAAGCCAAGAGTAGACTCTCATCCACATTGGGCAGAGCCTGAGCATATGAGGAGAGCTCAAAGCCCATATACACAAGGACACATTTCTTCTAACAAGGCCACACCTACTGCAATAAGGCCACACCTACCAATATTGCCACTACCTATAGGCCAAGTGTTCAAACACAAGAGTGTATGGGGGCACACATTTTCAAAGCATCACAGTGCCTTAGCATAGATTGTCTTGATGGCAGCTTCAGACTTTCCTAAAGCTAGACTAAGGATGATGTAAGTTCAAGACATGGCAAGACTATTTGTTATATTCATTGCTACTCATTGATATAATTGCTACAGTATACATTACCAACATTCCCTTAAGTCACCGTGCATGAAATGAAAATGCGCTACACAAATGATTCACTTATGTCTCACGTAGTTGCTTCAACAGGGGAGGAATAGGGGTGGAATCAGGGGAAGGGGTAATTGGTATGGGAGGCAGGGATCAGGATTTAAATTGAATAAATAAAAATGAAAACAAAAAAAGAGGAAAATGTAAACTATAACCAAGGAGTAATAATCTATTATTAGAACCTACTCTTTGAAATTGAGAAATAGGTAGGGATTGCCTCCTAACTTAAAGTGTATCCTACTTTTAATATCCACTACAATTATTGGCTAGTCCTCAGTCATTGCCTCATAGTCTGTATTTGTTTCAAACATTCTACACATAGAAATCCTGAGGAACATTTATAATTCATATCTCACGTCACTCTAGTGAATCAGAATGACCATGGTTGTAGCCTGGATATTACTAAGGATTTTGTTTAGTGCTCTGCGCAGTGTAAGGCAGCAAGCACTCTTGGCCCTAGGCTGATCTGTGGACTGCCTTTAGAAACCAATGAAACTATAATACCATACCACGGGGACTAGAACACAGTCATTTTGGTGCCAGCCTGCTTTCTTTCTTAAGCCTGCCCTGGATTACCTTTGTGTCTCATTGTTCACACAGGCAAGAAGAAGCTGAAGTGGGGTAAGGGTTTCCTTTGACTCATAGCTTGAGAAGATACAGTCTGTCATTTCAGCAAAGTCATAATGATGTGTGGCTTGGCGGTGGCAGGAGGAGATGGCACTGCTTGCTCACATCTCAGTGAGTCAGAAGGCAGAGAAAGGGAATACTAACTCAGCCATCTCCCTTTATTTATTTATTTTTTTGTTATGCAGCCTGAGAATCCAGTGCATTTTGTCAGTTCCCCTCAGTCAATTCTCTCTGGAAAAGCCTTCACAGACATACCCACAGGCATGCCACATGAATATCTCCAAGTACACCTTTTTCCAACTGAGCTAGTTGACAGTCACATTCAACCATTGTAGGCCTGTTTTATCTACAGGCTTCTTCCTCTCTCCTTCTCTCGTCACATCATAGTACACCTTACCATCATCAAACACTGCCAGTAACTCCGGCTCAATTCTGTTTGTCTGGTAATCATTTTCCAGATGCCTAAGATACCTAGCTTGTTCATCATTATCATTCACATTAAAAGACCTGAGCCTGCCGGGCAGTGGTGGCGCACGCCTTTAATTCCAGCACTTGGGAGGCAGAGGCAGGCGAATTTCTGAGTTCGAGGCCAGCCTGGTCTACAGAGTGAGTTCCAGGACAGCCAGGGCTACACAGAGAAACCCTGTCTCGACAAAAAACAAAGAAAAAAATAAAAAAAGACCTGAGCCACAATACAAAAATCACAAAGCTATAACCTAACAGAAACATAGCAAATAGCAAGTCTGACACTTACAAATAATGAAATTAAATAGATATATTGTGAAAGTGACATTATTGTTTACATTGAAAACCAGGAGAACATATAAAAGTTAGTGTAATCCAGGAAAAATGGTCTCTGGTTCTTCCCACCAAGACTGGTTTTGGGTACTGTTTTATTCTTAAGACACAGGACACACACATTCTAAACCATGATCTACATGGACTAAACAATAAATCTAATCTGTTTGAAACTGTGCTAATGAATTGAGACTTTAGAATATCTAGCCTCAGAAAATTTAAGCATTTCACAAAAGATCACAAAGTTGAGAGTCTGGCCTTTATATGAATCCAGATTTGATAGCCTCCAAGTTCATGCTAGAAGCAGTTAACAACCTAAAAGCTTGAACTTTCAGAGAAGATAAAGTCCATTTATCAACTGTTTCCTTATTAGTTTAAATCTTTTCTTAAAAAAATGTATAAAGTTCAAACTAGCAAAATAGCTATGCTAAGTTCTAATGAAAAAATATAACGTTTTAAAGGACTTAGACTTCTTACAATGGAGCTGGAATCCTATCTAAGAATAAAATTGTTTTCGGTTTTTAATAGTGGTGTAATGTGTTCTTTTTGACCTTATTAAAACTGTGATCCACAATATACTTCATACGGCATCCAGGACACAGAAATAATAAAGCCTGCACATATTAAATAACCCTCCTGAACCTTTCCTTTGCAGTAGTAGGAATAGTTTTCTTTTGCTATAATGAATCTTGCATATACCTATACATTGTTGCAGTGACTTGAAATAATTTTCACTGTATTCATTATCTCTTACTGTGTATCAAAGCATTCAAAACAACATCTTGTTGCTCTTGTTATTGTTGAAATTCTATTGGTTCTACAAGTCAACTGAACATTTCTACTGCTGGCCTAGCCTCTGCTGCTATTCCTCCATGTACAGTCAGCAAGCAGCAGGGCTAAAGAAGGGTCTCAGGCTACCCCACTACTTTGATGTTGGGATGGCTGAAAGAGTTAGTTCTCTATTTAAACATGGCCTCTTATCCTAGGCTTCTCTACAAATTGTCAGAAGCCACCCAAGAAAATGAGATAGAAATTTGCAAGCCTTCCTGGTGCTATTAGTGAAGTAATACACATAAATTATCAAAATACGTTTATAAACAAGCCCAGGTTCAAGGAATAAGATGTTTACATCTCCTAAAGGATGACCTGAGGAGGCTCGAGGTCACATTCAAACTTATAGGGTACCACAAATATGTTACCCTGTGGCAATATCCATGATAACAGGTGAGGCTAAGTTGTATAGACAAAAGAGTAACAAATGTTGAGACTAAACCTAATACAGCAGATTCAGTTTGTCTCATGACCTGGCTACTTTAAGCATTGATTTAACTTGTTGTAACCCCAAACTTTTTTCTTCAAGTGTAAAGTAGTATTTCCCACATAGAATAATAAAAAAATATATATTAGGAGGGATTGTGAGATCTTATACAAATTCTCAGGTTTTAAAAAGTTGTTGGTATGGGTTTTTTTTTTTGTACCATTATCAAGAAAGAATTTAATTGTTCTTTACCAGAAGCAGGAAGGAAATGGGAAGAGAGTTTGGGGCAGGGCTTCAGACACAACTGAGAGAGAACAGAAACTCAAGCACACATTTAGTGACTGGATTACAGAGAATCATTGCTTTTGGTAACGTCTGCTAATTTCACTGGATGCTGGTTGAATAGGCATTTGCATATTAGGTTTTTATTATTAGGGTAGGATAGAATACTATAAATGTGTATCCCCCAGCATCAGAATAATGGGCCTTGTAAACGTGAGCTCATAGTAATTCCCAGAAATCAGCAAGAGCTTTCGATCCACTGTTGCTGTGCAAATGCCTGATTCAAACCTAATTCAGTTCCCTATCAAAGGGCAAGGATTTAGCAGTTGAGTCCTAGATCACATCCCAACAAATCAAAAGATTTGCTTGATCTGATTTCCAGCCATAGATTCAGCTAGACAAGAGTTTGCAACTTCGGTTTCCTTTCTGTGCTAAAACTTAGATTGCATTTATTAGAAAACAGATGCTCTTGTGCTTTCTGGATTATAAAAGAACATTTGTGGCTCGTCCTTCATTCTGAGAACTGAGAATAAAGGCATAACTTAGACACCACCAAACTTAAAAGGCCAGCTTCGGGTGTATCATATTTATGTTACTGAAACTGTAGTAGTCAGTGTGACTAAGACAAGTCTCACTCACTGCCTGACATTGAATTACAGAGCAATGAAGGTTGCACAGAAACCAGATACACGTGTTACTGGTACAAAGAGAGCAGAAGGACAAATTAATGACTCCTGTCCCTTTAAATTATAGCTGGCAGAGATTTGTACCAGCCAGGCAATCTCATTCTAACAGCCTATCAGCATCGCCTCACTACCATAAACCTCAGCATCATTTTTGACCCCTACCCTCCTTTGGTAGGGCCATCTCTCTGGGGGCATTTCAAAGCTTCTGTCTTTGTTCTGTGTTATCACTGTAAAATATTACAAGATTCACAGTGGATGTTGGATTTCTGGTCTGTAAGCTAGCTTGTTTACAGAGAAAGATTCTAGGTTTTCTCAAAACTAATAGATCATATAATTGACCAGAGACCAAATATAAACATAGTTTCTACTTACTACAACTTTGGGTCTTAACTTTTTCTGATCCTCCAAGGCATCTAGTTCATCACGCTGATCCTCGGTCAATCATGGCCCTGACTGGCCCCCTTCTCCTCTATTTTCCATTCTACTACTCATCTTCCTGGCTTATACTCCAGATCGCTTCCATCTTCTTACTAGGAATTCTGTTAGTAAGATATAACTCAGTCAAATTGTTAAAGAACATTTTAAAAAATATATGCATGATATTTGTGAATGTGAAGTCAGTTATCTTAAAGACTCTTTCATACTGATACTAATATTGGCCAAGCTTTCATGAAAAAAAAAAAAAAAAACCTAAGCAATTACCTAAGAAATCAGCGAAGGAAAATTCACTGTAGTAGACAATGTGATATAGTCATGTCTATATAATACTGATAATATTGTCAAACCTAAGGTTGCAGTTGTAGGAGTCCCCGGGATATTTTATTTTTCAAGATGTCACTTGTTCTGGTCATCTTCTACTGCTTTCTTGCTCTAGCTTATCTGCTTAATATCCATTTCTTACAAATATGCTCAATGGATAGAACCAAGGATGTTTCTGCAGTCTACAGTCCTTACTAGAGCGTCATTGTCAATGCTAAGGGCATATAATCTACGATGCTCCCTTCACAGGACCTTGGTTTGGTTTAGCATTACTGCTACCTGAATTTCATAGATGCCTATCAAACAGAGCCTTTGTCTTCAAGGCTTCTTTGTCTTCAGGTTCTTTTTCCCATGCCCTCATGTGTAATACATACATACATACATACATACATACATACATACATACATACACACACACAAACACACATACACATCAGAAACATGGTACAACGTTTGGACTCAAAATTTTTCCTAATCTTATAATAAAAAAGACAAAACAAAACAGCAACAACAGGGGGAGAAGATCACTCTAAGAAAGGAGAAGGATACAAAATACAGTTTTGCGTGATCGACAAATACCACTTCCTATTATTACAGAGAGGACTTTCTTCATTGTGATTATGGTGTATCTGATCAGTCCTTGTCTCTCACATATCTTGGTATCCTCATTCTTAAGAGAAAATTTATTTCTCATACTTAAGCTATAAGAAGGAAGAAGCTGAACTCTTGCACAGTAACTCTTAGAGACTCTACTAAGATATTTAACTAAATAATCCCAATAATTGTTTTTGATAAATTCTTGCTATATTCTTTCACTTTGGCATTAAAGGAATTCTGGTGCCAACCACTTTCAAATTGAGACGCTGTGTTAGTATACTCATCAAAAAGCCCATTTTGCATCTCCATTAGTCCTTAATTTGTAGCTTAGATTCACAATGCAAGCGCCTGTGGGAAGCAATAACAGGTAACCCTAGACAACCAAGAACGCAATGCTCTACTGCACGAGTGACATTTGGTTGTTAGAAAAGAAACCATTCAACAGCATCAAGCAGAACTAAATGTTTTACTTCTTATTTTAATGACTTAAAAAACAGAAAAATCAAAAATCAAAGATCAAGGACAGAAGACAAATCTGTAAGTCATCAAACAAAATCAGTAGTTTTCAAGTTTTTAATGCTTCCTTTGTGATTTCATTTACTGCTAAAGTCAATCATTCAAGATTCAGATAGACTCAATACAAGTAACTGTAGTTAATAATTGACAAAAACTGATGCTGCCTCATATAGGTTTTACAAACTCAAGAGTTAATTTTTATCCAAAATCCAAAAAACAGTCACATTTATTTCAATTATGGATACAGAACAGAGAAAAATCTCTTTTTTAGTTCTAGTGACAGTAAGTTTAAACTGTCTGCTTTAGGCAACAACTTTTTGTCACAACCTAGTGTTTCCAAATGAACACAGATAGTTTTATTAGCAAATATAGTATTTCTATAGTTAACATATAACATATAGTCAAATGATATAGTCAAAGCTAACATTATTTATGGGAAGCATCATAACAAAGAGCTGTATAGAGATATTCAAGATTATAGAAAATAAAAGAGAATTTTAAAAATAAAATCTCTTAAAAGTAAAAGTATCTGATCTCAGAATGGATTCTCTACTGAAGACAAAAATAAAATCAATTATACTGATAGTTCTTTTGGAAAAACTGGGTTCCTGCTGGTAGATACTATTGTTTAGCAATCAATAGAGTATGCATCCCAAATTTTCTTCCATGGATGTTTGTCATCCAGTATGGTGATATCAGATGCAGTAGAACCTTTAAATCTCTGTAGCTAATAAAAGTGGACAGTGCAATTACCCTCAGAAAGAATTAGTGTAGACCTGGTTGAGACTTGACTCTCATGAAAGACTTTTAAGAACAATTAGCCTTGATAATCTTGAACTTCTTGTCTTGCAAGGTCATTTCTATTTTTATGTATTAATGTATTTATTTATGTTCATACATGATCTCACCATGTAGGCCTGGCTGACCTAGAACTCACTATGTTGATCAAGCTTGACTCAAACTCACTTGCAACTGCCTGCAGAATGCTGAGATAAAGGCATGAATCACTGTGCCCAGCTTCACCTTTTATATGGGCTTCTAATGGTTTCATTCTGTTTCTGTCTCTGTCTCTCTATCTCCTCTCTCTCTTTTTCTCACTCACTTTCCCACTGTCCACTATTAAATATTTTGATGAAGCAAAGGAAACACCAAGTGGGAGGAGAAATAAGATTAAAGGATTCTAACCAGGCAGTGATGGCACATGCATTTAATCATACAGGAGGCAGAAGTGAGCAGATCTCTGTCCATGGCCAGTCTAATCTACAGAGCAAATGCTAAGACAGTCAAGATTACACAGAGAAACATTGTCTTGAGAAAACAAAAACAAACAAAACAATCACAAAAAACAAGTAAAAGCAAAGAAAAGAGTAAAAGATAATGTCCATAAGATAGTAGAAAGCAACGTCAAATGGGATATAAATACTATGAAAAAGGATGAATCTATGAAATTATGTACCTTATAGTTCTGTGTGAAACTGGCTTGGTTGTTACCACTCTACTCCAACAAATAAAAGCCTGAAATAAATTGAGAAACTATACTCAGATCTATAGAGGAAATGAGATCATAGGTCAAACCATACCCCAAAATCCAAAATGAAGAGAGAAATGATAGAAGCAAATAAGTAAACCACAGAGGAGCAAGACTGTGGGAAGGAAGTCTGGGAAAGGAACCAGAAGTATAATCAAAGAAATGAGTGGCTGATGAGACCACAACTAGGTACTAAGAGTTCCAAAGAACCAGATACAGAAAACTCCCACAATTCTGCTGGTCATACTTCATGGAGGAGGGAAATGATTCCCAAGCTTGCAGCAGAGGGTATAATTAAGAAAGCATTTTGAAATGTGGGGGTACAACTCTATTTGTTCTCCCTAAGCGATATTAGCCAATGGGAACTGATTTGCTGGAAATTCCTTACAGTTTAACTGCCTGGTTAAAAAAAAAAATCTTAAACTCCACCCCACTCTATCCTGACAGGTGGGAGAAAAGGCTAGCTCATTGTAGGGCATGGAGGATTTCTGTCCACTCAGTGGAGGAAAAAAATACTTAGAGACAATTGTGAAATCTATAGTCCTGGAACATACTAACTAAAACCATGATATAATTACATAATTTTAGATGAGTTTTTTTTCTTCTTGTACCATCTCATTATTTTATTAAGGCCAATTTTCATGAGTCCCTTTAATCTTAGACAAGTTTGACTATAATTTTGGGATGGTATAAGAAAGAAAGCAAACATAGTTCAAAAGAAAAGAGCAAATATCAGAACCAAAAATTGTCATGAATGTTAAAATATTAAAACAAGAGGTTTTAAAATATAAGTATTCTAAATGCTCAAATGGATAAGGTAATACAGTGAATAATAATATGGAAAGGCTTACCAAGACCCTTGAAGCCCAGGAAGGAATTACAAAGCTTGAACAAAAACCATTTAGAACCTCCAAAACTGAACAGCAAAGGAAAATAAAGAGTAGTTAAAAACAAATTTGGAAATGGTGTGACTACTACAGAAGGCTTAACAAATAAGAAATTGAAATGCAAGAAGAAAAAAGAGGGAATTTTTAAAAAGATATTTGAAATAATACTACTTGGGACTGCACACCAAATTATTGTCAAGTACCAAACTCAAAGTACAGGAAACTTAGAGAATGCCAAATAACCTAGTAAAAACAATCATGAACAAGTACATAGTATTTAAAAACTACTGAAAATTATACACCAATAATATATTTATGATATATACCCTGACTCTTCCACAGGTCCACACTGCTCCTTTCAAATTCAGGATTTCTCTTTTTCTCAATTATTCAGGAATTATTGAATTATATAAATAATTATTTATTTTTTCTTGTATAAGTTTGTACACACACACAAATATGTCTTCAGCAGAATCCATTTAATATTGTTCACAGAAAAGTCAGGTGGTCTCAACCCTCTCTGTATGCAATGAGTAGCTAGAGTCAGAGAAAGGTTACATTGCATAAGGTGAGGAAACATTGTTGCTCAAATGACAGCTGGAAGAAGAGAAAAGAAATCCAAAATTTCCTGTAACCATGAACAAAAAATGGAAGGCAATCAGGATTCCCCAATGAAGAGGATGTTATAACACAGCCATGAGATTTTTCAGCACCAGGGATCCAACCTAAGGCCTGATGTGTGGTGAGAATTGCTTGGTCACTAAGCTACATCTCTTCATTTTAACATTTCTTTACAATCACTAATACAAAGTTCTCAAGCAAGAAAAACAAAATTCATTTGTAAAGTCAGGAAGAGAATGCACTTCTCCTGTTTTACAATCAAATGTGCTTCCCAAAGGGGGAACATGATTGATCTAGCAAACATTAGTGAAAAAGAATGAATACTATTACACAGTATTTTTCAACAGCACATTGAATGGGAAAGTGTTTCCTCTTTCAATGATCATAGAGATACTAAAAAAGTTGGAAGACATTTATCAACTATCTATAGAAAAACTTAGAAAGAGGTTGTTCCTAGACTAGCATTCTTTGAGGAATTTTAAAAGACTTTGAAGACAAGGAGAAGACATCATCATAACAGATACCTTGAAAAGCTAGGCATGGTAACATTGCAGTGCATGCCTATAATTTCAGAACTCTGGATGCTAAAACAGGAAGATCACATGTTTGATAATAGCCCGGACTCCTAAAAAATAACTGGAGCAGCCAGGTTATGAAACAAGACCCAGACTCATAAGATCGGGAGAAAGAAATATTCAGAGTTCATTTGAAAGAATAAAAAGAAAGAAAGAAAGAGTGAGAAGTAAAAAATTAAGCTAATACATAATTCCCTTCATTTTTTAAAATTGATTTTTAAGTCTCATTTTTTAGGTTGTTCATTGCAAATGAGAAAAAAAGAAAAATGAAAGATAAGTCCCTAAACTGTTGAGAAGAAAGTGCTTCTCACTGTAGTAGAGGATCTACTTTTAATATCTTGTTAAAATGATGAACTAGTATGTCCAGGTTGAATTATTTGCTGTTGTCATTGACTATACCAGATCAATGGATTTATAAAAACAAAGATTTTTGACCTAAATTTCATGATAGATAAATAAACACATTTAATTTTGTGTAAGATCTATAAAAACAGTATATCAAAACACATTTACTCAGAAGCCATTTTTTTAAAAAAAAAAGTTATTTTCTTCAGAAGCTAAGGGTTAAAAATATCTATAAAAGAGATAAAGCAAGGCATATTATGTGATCTTCTGTATCCTCCTATACAACTTGAAAGGGACAACAAACTGTTTTATGTGATTTTCTAAATCCTCTTACACAACTTGTAATGTTATTTTTCTCAGATACTAAGAGTTAAAGGTATCTATGAAGACATACAAAAAAAAGTCATTTTATATGATTTTCTGTATCCTCTTAAATAACTTGCAATGAACCACTTTGCTGTGACAAAAGTGTTAAAAGAAAGGCAAATAAATTTAGCCTGTCTCTATGCTGTTCATATAAAGACACTGGGCTTATCTAAAAATTTCCTTTATGTATTAGTAGGGAGAAGATACACCAAGTGTCTTAGATCTGCTGTTATGGAAATGTGTAAGGATAATTTCAGGGGCCTTATTGAACATGAACAGTGGATAGCCCTAGTCTCAACTCTAGAACATGTTTAATATTATCATATATCATATGTACCATTCCATCCTACCATGAACATCTGTCTTTTCTCAGATTAAAAAAAATACATATATTGAATTCTGACTCCTTGATTATATACTCTTGTTTCATAAAAAGTGAGTCCATGGTACTTTCAATGTGGAATATAAAATCAATAAGCAGTCTTTCTTATGCATATGTGGCACAAGGAATTCTGAACACGTACCCTGAGCATTTGAAAGTAAGCTTGACAAGTCCAAATGTAGAAAACTAAGAGGACAAGAATTAGAAAATATAGAAGTACTAAAGTAAGTGAATGACACAAGAAAAAGAAGTGAAAACAAGTAGCAATGCAAGAAGCATGGAACACTGAAGATATACAATGTTTTATCAAGCAGAAGGTATAGGTTTTCATGGAACACAAAGCTTCCAAAAAGACAATGGAGGTGTTTAATAAAATCATCAGAGAGCTCTTGGAGATCATCATATATTTCTAGCACTGTGCTACAAAGCAGAAAAGTAGTAGAGATAACAGCACTGTTTGGGGCTAGGACAGAACAATGGTGAGAGGAAAATGTGAACATTTTATGGAGATAATTGGCTGAAATTCTCAGCTTTTGTCCAGGATTTCCTCAATATGTCATTTTGGAATGATAATGTATATCCTGTGATGTTGGAGATATATGATCTGCTTTTTGATTTTAGTTTTACAAGGGATTACAGTTAAGAGATTGCATGAATCTCAGAAGAGATTTTGAACTTTGGACATTTAACATTATTGAGACTGCTATAGACTATGAGGACTTTTGAAGTCTGAATAGATGTATCTGGTATGCTTAGATATGGCCACCATAGACTCATGTGTTTAAACAAGCCTATGGAGGACAGAAAGTAGAATGTGGTGGTTTGAATATGCTTGGCCCAGAGAGTGGCACTATTAGGAAGTGAGGCCTTGTTTGATGAAGGGTGTCACTGTGGGAGTGGAAGTTGGGCCCCTCCTTCTAGCTACCTGAGGACAGTCTGCTCCTGACTGCCTTTGGATAAAGATGTAGAACTCTTACCTGCTCCAGTGCCATGCCTGCCTGGTCTCTGACAACAAGACCACACCCACACCTCCTAATTTAATGCTACTGCCTGGACCAAGCATATTCAAATCACCACATTTCTCAATCTTGAAATTTCCTAGATAAGAAGTATCAGAGTGTCAAACAAATAAATTTTAAATTGCTTTAATAAAACTCCTGAATTATTTTTACATGCTAACAAATATGGTTACTCAAAAGCACCATATGTTATGATTACAAAGATTTGGTTTATTGACATTTTTTTCAGCAGGAAAGCTATATTTGACTGTGTTTCCTTTTTAAACTGTGAGCTTTTAGGAGTTTATTTAAAATAGCACAACAAATAACTTTTTTAAATTGCAATGTAAGTTGTCACATTTTAATTGTGGTTCAATTTAATAGTAATAACACTCAAATTTCTCATCAGAAACATTTATTCTTTAGAGTGCATGTGAACACATATTTTCGGTTGGTCGAATTTTCCATCTCTTAATAAAAAAAAATCCAATAGAAGTTAAT
Source organism: Rhabdomys pumilio (assembly GCA_030674055.1). NCBI lineage: Eukaryota > Metazoa > Chordata > Mammalia > Rodentia > Muridae > Rhabdomys > Rhabdomys pumilio. The sequence continues at coordinate 32,294,183 of JANHMN010000015.1, forward strand.
GAGTAGTTTTCACGTTTTATTCTGATTTGGTTTGTTTTCCAGTGACAATCTGAAGGGAGTTCATGGTATTATTAGTGAAAATATACTGGATCATTTTCTGGCTAGCAAATTGAAGTCAAGAATGCACTAGCTCTGGATTTATTTTCTTTTTATATATAGTTAAGAGCCCCTGGCAAAATAATAACAGCAAACACACACACACACACACACACACACACACACACACACACACACACCACAAAGCATAGAAAGATTTTCTTGAGTAACAGTTTTCCTTGCATCATTCATCATCTTGTGCTGTGTGCTCAGCTGATAACAGTAATGGAAGAACTGTGTATCTTCGTACTCAGCAAGCAAATTTGGGCCACGTTATTGTGACAATCACACTGGGAACAATCATCAGCACGCAGAAGCCCGAGGTCATGTAGCAATTTACATTACACGCATCTTCTATTATTCAACATATGTTCACTAGCAGGAGAGTGGCAAGCATTGTCATCAGCTTGTGTCATCACAGGAACACAGTGTCTAATAATCTGCTGATTGAAACATGATACAATAAACCAGAGACAGGATACTGTTAAAGAGCTCAGCATAATATGGTGTCAGTATTATACGGGGTGGCTGCATGAGTGCCCCAAACTGAGATGACACCGACAGCTGTGCAGTGGGCTTTGCTCCAGATGTCACATTGTCACTTTGAACAGTGTATCATGTCATTTATGAGTCATACTTAGCAACAAAATTCAGAACACAGTCACCAGCAAAGTCATTCTGGAAAGCTGGCGATGAAAGCATGGTTAGTGAAGCTGATCCTGCTCGCTATCACTGGGACAGGTGTCTGTTGCATCAAGTGGTAACTGATGATAGATTTGAAACAGAAATGAGCATGTGGCAGCTCTTCTGTGAGAAAGTATCATGTCTGCAATAACGAAGAGGGAAGAAATGAGGAGGAGGTGCGTCAAAGCAGTCTCACTAATGTGCAATGACAACCTTGACTTCTGACAAAGAGAACGGCAGGCAGGTGACTACAGCCAAGTCAGAAGTAGTGGGGGATGCTGGAGCGCTGTCAGTCAGTTGACTCTATATCTGAAGGCTACTGGTGAGCAAGCTCTTCCCTCCCTTATATTTAAGATAATTGGTATCTCTCTTGTTCTGTTTAGTGCTACAATAATGAAATACCACAGACTGGGCAAGTTAGAATAAACAGAAATTTACTGTAACTAAGAAGTCTTATACCAAGGATCTGGCATCTAACATGTCTTCTTCCTCATTACCACAGTGTGGTAGGAGGGGTTGTATGAGAAAGGGGCTCTAGGAACTTGGAAAGGGAGAGAGGCCTGAGCTTATCTCCATTATCGAACCATTAATCTCAGTATAGACCTGAGAAAAGAACCCACCTAATTCACCATTCAGAGGTGCCCAGTCTGCTAATGTCACGGTTCCAGTTAAATTTCAATGAGTTTTTAAGGACACAGAAACTCAGAGCATAATCACACCTGTTACCAAGAATCAACCTTTCTCTTGACACTCTCCCTTTGGTAAAGGCATTTTTACTGTTTTTGTCGCATGCTTGCTTTATCTCTGACAGCCTGCAAGGGAGCCTGGGAACACAAGAGGAGACTGACAGAATTCTTCCTTTATGGATTTGAGTGACTTTGGAAATACATGATCCATGAAATATTTGGAGAATAAACGACTTTACTTGTGTTCGTTCTGAAATTTATTGTACCTTCAGATATGACAATGATAGGAGAAAAGCATTAATTTTCTATTATGAATAAATTATAGGTAAGATTTTTCTTCTTTACTTCTGGTATGATTTCATATACGCATACTAACAGGTTAAGTGGGTTTCATAATGTGAGTCTAGATGAACAAAAAGTTGTCATCACTATATTTTTGGGATGCTGCTCAGAGTTGATGAGGAGAAGCAAATGGTATAAAATCTACAGGGAGAGAGATGTGCAGAGGAAAATGAAATGTCAGAAGTCTATTCTTGTTTATAAATAGTATCTCAAAAAGAAGGAGAAGAATGTACATAAGAAACATCCTTAAACAAAGCTTCCACACCTGAAGATATCTCCCTAGAAAATTAAAGCCTGTGGTATCCAAGCAAGAATACCCAACCTCAAACTGATTTGTTTTGTTTTGTTTTGGTTTTGGTTTTTTGTTTGTTTTTTTTGTTTTTTTTTTTTTTTTTTTTTTTTTTTTTTTTTTTTTTTTTTTTTTTTCGAGACAGGGTTTCTCTGTGTAGCCCTAGCTGTCCTGGAACTCACTTGGTAGACCAGGCTGACCTCGAACTCAGAAATCTGCCTGCCTCTGCCTCCCAAGTGCTGGGATTAAAGGCGTGTGCCACCACCGCCCAGCCCAACCTCAAACTGAAATCACCTCCTAACTAGATAAATTCTACCCTCCACATCTAAGACCTACAGAGGAAAGTCTGAAAGGCAGCAACAGTCACTGGCTGAACTAGCTCAATTTGACATCTCTCTGACTCTCCTTTGACCCTTTAATATTTTTCCCCTCTGGAGTTCCCCTCTTCTACTAGTATATTGGAGTCCAGAAACAATAGGATTCAATGATAAGCCTTTCTGTGGCTAAGGATCAAAATTATCATAAGGAACAGGGAGCCCCCAAAATAGACCACCTTATAATGAAATTATCCTCCATTGAGGAGGTCACCCATGACGGTGAGGCTATGCCCTTGACTAGATGTTATCATGTCATTGTATCAAGTAGCTTCCTTCAAGGATAGAAGCATCACCAAGGAGAACCAGAATTGAGATAATATCAATAAAACAAATATCCTGGCCAACGTTACCTGCTATGCTAACTATGCCAAGCCCAATATCTTCCTTTGTTTCCTTTTTTCTGGAAAATATCAAGATTACTATTTACCCCACGAAGATGGTCTCAGTAGGGTTATTATCCCCTGTATTTGTTCTTTCCAGTAGACACATTGATTAACATCCTGTACCAACCACCTCCATTTCTTCTTCACCACTACTGTGACTGCACATTGAGACAATGGCTAAGGCTAGCCTGTTGGGATTTACCGACTTAAGACTTTTACCCTAAAACTCTTGGGACAAAACCTTGAACCTTTTCAAGGGATATGTGTTCCAAGAACTGTAGTGGATGATTGAAACCTTGGAGAGTACGGTTCCAGTGTAACAACAGCATTGTGATTCTGCAAGCTGATCTAATGACTCTGTGTACTCTTTGGTTGGCGGTTTAGTGCCTGGAAGCTCTGGGGGTCTGATTGGTTGATTTTGTTATTCTTCCTACGGGGTTGCAAACCCCTTCAGCTCCTTTAGTCCTTCCCCTAACTGAAAGGCAGTGCCAGAACCTGACCAATACAGATGCAGATGCACGCACCCCTAAATCTTCTTAAAACACACACATGCAAATCCTGCACACTGATTTTCCGGGATCTGGATTTTGCTAGACAGTAGATGTACACTGGCATTCACATATTTAAAGCCTTACATAATGATTCTATTGTTTAACTAAGACTCTGGACCAAGTTATAAGTCATAGGTAAATTTAGGATTCTATCTCAGGCAAATTAAATCTAATAAGATGTAGCAGAGAATAGGCTGCCATTGCTAGAAGAAAAATAAAAGGGTAAAATGAGATTTCAGACAAAACCAGAGGAGAAAACAATTGCTTATATAGACAGCTCTGATAGGCTATCAGTCTATCAGCAATATACCAGTTCTGCACGTGGTGTAAAGGTTGACTCTTCTCGGGTTAATAGGAGGCTAACTCCAAACTTCCACAGTAGGCTCATACACTCAGGATTCCAACAGGCTCACCCATGAAAGGAGTGAATTGTCCTGAGTCAGGCTGACTCCATGACAGACTGCAAATTAGCAGTTTAGGAGACCAGGCTTGAATCTCTATTTCCCAGAACTGGGAGAGTCAGTTACCAGAACAACCACAGCCTTAGGTCAAGAGGTATCCCACCCCAGCTTGTGAAAGGACAGTTAGCCAAGCTTACAGACAAGAGGTAAAGAACTACCCATTCTGGGCATGAAGCAAGAATAGTTTGAATCATAACATCCCTCAGACCCTCAGAGATAGAACCCGCCAATCAAAACATAGACTACGCCCCCCCCCCCCCCAATGTTCCTCCTTTGGGCTTTAAAACTGAATCTGAGAGAATTCTGTCGGAGTCCTTCCATCCTGAAGGAATTGGGTCCCTGCATGAAGGAATAACTGCATACTATTTTTGTCGCCATTCTTCGTAGATTCACAGACTCTAACACCCACAGCTGCTTTGTCTCACTGAGGTTCCTCTGGTTCCATAGCTAAGACAAAGGCTGCTGTGAAGATCCAGCTCCTGGACACTTGCTATTCTTTGATCTCGTAGTTTGCTAATCTGCAGTTTAATGTTCTTCCAACTGAGCTATTATGGCCTGAAGTTTGCTTATCTCTAAGCCACCTTTAGTATAACACAATAATTTCAGGCTTCACAAATGGAAGAATCCCTGTTTTAAAAAACTCATGGACCTTCTTTGAGTCATGTATTACTTTGGAAAAAACAACTACACAAGAAACAACTAAAAAGGAAGAAAGTTAAATGTAATTGGCAGAATGATATATTAAAAACCCCACAACAATTATGACATTAAATAAACACAAAATAATCATCTGTGGCACAATTAAAAATATAACTAGCCTTTGTCCAGTCTTCTGGCACAAGGAAGTAACAGTTGGGATTTCCTTGATAATAGGAGCTCAGGGAGAGGTAAATATCTAGTTAGTCTGTCTGTTTCTCTGGATAGATTATCATGTGGGCTCCAAAGAATGCCTTCTCTAAACTGGGCTAGGATAGAGCAATGAGCTCGGGGCAGCAAGGTGGATAGAAAGATCTGTGGACTGACCTGGAAGATGGGAGCAGAGAGAAAGAGGTGGTCTGTAAGCTGGCATAAGACTCAGGGTTTGTACCTGTAAAAGTCAGGGGACAGGTGAAGGTCTACTGTTAGCCTCCCTACTTCTCTGACTGAAGTGCAGGAATACAACAAAGTCAGTTAAAATATCCTTAAAAATAATTACAATTGGCTCCCGAGAAAAACGTCTGAGAGACTTATAATAGTGACTGTGACAACTTTATTTAATAAAGTAATGGGTTGTTTACTGGAACGATTTATTTTTCAAAGACAAACAAAATATTTGCTATGTGAATTGGAAATAATTTTTTGTAGTATGTGAAACATCTCAAAGTTAAGTTGTTTTAGGTTCTATAGACTTTTACTGGTTAACAAGGCTATTGGGCTACCAAAGCTAATATGAGTTAGTGTTTGTAGCATTTGACAAATTGAAGTGAGTGCAACCATAAAATTGATGAAATATGAACTATTTTTAGGAGCCCAGTGAACAGATCTGGCTACTTTCTTTTATTAATTATTTTGTGGTTGATTCTCTTGGATGTCTTAACCTAAAACACCATAAATATGGGCAGAATAAAACTTTACAAGTTTTATTTGTAAAGTTTTTTTATTTGTATTTATTTCCTTTGGCTTAATTTTTTTAAGCTATTCTAGAAGTACAGTGTCACAGTTGAGATTTTTGGGACAATCTTCATGGGAGTGTAAAGTCCACCTTCTGGGCAGGGATCAACAACTTTGTACCTGCATTAAACTTTCTAAATCTTTATAGCTGTTTGCCATCTATAATGAATAGAACAAGCTATCACTCTGGAAAGTAACAGCATGAAAGAATATTGGTAAATAAAGCTCACTATGAAATTTGAATTTCAAACTGCACAAGAATTTTTTTTGAGGAGAATTTATTTCATTTTATTTCCATGCTTCTAAGAAGCATGGTTGTTTTCTTTAAAATCTGTTCTGCCTATTTGTTTATGTAACAATATCGTCTGTGTTTACATGAGTCAAATGAAAATCCCCCGTTCGAAAACTGAAATAAATTGGAAACCCTTTGGATTTCAGCTGTTAGCTGAGAATGTTTTTTTTTCCCCTCTGGCTTGATGATATAGTATGCTAGACATATTATATTTGAGCTAAATTGACATAAATATTTTGCTTTATATACCTAACCACCTCACTTCTGGTCTTTTCTTCAATGCTATAATTTTCTGACTCTCTGTAAACATATAATTCACAATAAAGTGTAAAGGCATAAATCAAAACTATAAAATAAGACAGGAGAGGCCAGGGGCACATTCATCTCACATAGGCACAGGGGTCTAGCAGAAAGCACATGAGAATTGATTGAAACTTAGTTCCCACATGTATTAGCTGCAATGTGAATCATAAGTAAGTATGTCTACCTTTTTTCATTTTCCTCTTCAGCCAACATGTAACTAAAAATGCATGAAATCAGTGATTGCTCTAAGACCTAATGTTGTTAGAATGTATTAGCTAAAATTGTAAAAACAAAAATGTAGTTGCCTTTTTATCACATCATATGAAATAGATGATATTATTATCCCCATTTTATAACTAAAATGGAAGTTGAAGAAAAGCAACCTTAAGGCACTCGTCAATATACTTCTGACAAGAATAAAGGACTTAAGCTTGGGCAGTTAGAATCAATGCCCCATTCTAGCCTCTGACAAGACCGTCCTCAACACTGTCCAAATTAATAACAAATTCTCATCTTATTTATTTTTCACTCTAGCATGCTCATATTTTTATTGCCATAATTACTCCTATTTTTTTGTGAAGAAAGCCCACTAGATACTACTACACATATACTCTTAGAGCTATAAAAGTCTTTTTTTTTTTGCCAGCCAGCAGCAACACAAGACCTTGCCCAAATCATGCTGCCCTAAGAATACAGTTCCATTGTCTTTTATGCACAAAAGACATATCCTGGTTGTCCCACTTCAGAAGCAGAAATATAGAAGCCAAAAAGAAAGATTAATACATTTTGGGACTTTCCTAGAACTGTGGACTAGGTCTTTGATGGATTGGGTCTTTGTCCTGTTCTGACAAGGGTTGAGGTCTGCATGCTGGGTTTTAAGGTCAGAGTGGTGTCTTTAACATGTATCACTTGTGCTAATGTCTGAAGATCTGTTACATTTACCACCAGTTCTATGGGCATAGGTCTTGGGCAGGGGGGGTATATTGTACTCTTAGAACTAACGATTTAATAGTGTTTAGTCTTTGTTTTATATACTGAAGTTGAGCAAGTCTTATCAGGAGAACTAGGAGCAAAGGATTAATGGTGCACCGTTAGCCATAAGTAATTAACCAGGGAGACCAGGGAAACAAGGATTGGTACCAATTGTCAGAATTTTGGTATCTCTGTTCTCTTTCATTAAGGTTATTTCTGAATATAGATAAACTTTCTCTAATATCCCTGACCGGTTGGCATAGAAGAAACAAGTTTCTTCCAGTGCCATACTGAGACCTTTTAGCTTCATGAAAAGGAGGTCTAGTCCTCAGCATTTCAGAAGAAAAAAGACCCCTGCTAAGAAGTCTATCCGAGCTTACAGACAGGAAAATGTATTTTCCAGATGACCAAGGTCTTTGTCTCCTTGAGCACTCACTGAGTTCCTTAAGGTTTTCATCCTCCTACAGTTAGGACTGAAATTTCAACTGCAGTGGAACCCATGATACATGTCTCAAACAAAGGGGGTTAGGAGTATCAAGATGAGGATGGTCTTTGTATACTGGGAAACACAAAATCTAGATTTAGGTGGGCCCTACCATTTTATCCATTATGGATGAACACCTGTCATATGACATACACAAAGGAGTGATCTCTCCTCCTGTGCAAACAATTCAGAAGATGTACAGTGAGTAAACGTGTTAATATAAGCAAAGTAGGGTTGTCTCTGGGGCCTATAAACACGCCTGATCACGATTCCTGAAGTTAATCTGCTCTGTATGGCTACAGGAATTTGTATAAGGGAGCTACTGAGAAGGTATCTTTGTGACATTAAGCATGCACCATTTCCATGAAGGCCCCCCAGGATGGGGTTACACCTTCCTGATATAGGTGTACTTAGGCCTTAGGGAGCAAATGACATGGAGCTGGCCCAATTTTTTACAGCATGAAGAATTATTTAATTAAAGTTCCTTTAAGATCCTCGTCATCCTTTTTACCTGTACTGGGTTTTGTAGTTTGTAATCAACATGTATGGCCTTTGCTAGATTTGGAGAAACTTTGGCTGTAACAGATTCAGGTGACTTTCTGTAATTTCTTGTTTAAGGTGGAGGCAACAGGAGCCTCAGGAGCCTGAGGAACAGAACTAGACATGGGAAAAGTTCATGTCTCAGGATGAACATGCCCTAAGAACTGTTTGTTTTCTTCTCTACTCACCCAAAGGGAATCTTAGAATCCCAGTGTCTCAGCATCTCAGTTTCTGGGATACTTGCTGGCACCTCTAGATAATGTGAGGTAAGCCCAACAAAGCCACCACATGGATATTCTTAAAGTCAAAAGGAAAGTATTGCTAGCCAGTGGCTTCATGGGGGAACTTATGCAAATCACACACCCCCAAGCCTTATAATCCTTTGTCATTTGTGCCCCCAAACCACATCCTGACTGTCATACTCAGCTGGGCAAGAAGTGAGATAAAAGAAGCGAAAAAGCACAGCCAGTACATTTGAGGACTTACCTGGACTGGTAGACTTGTTTCCATTTCTCCAGGTTTGGGTTCATTTGCTGCATTTTAAGGTCAGAATAGTGCCTTATGATTGTACTAGTTGTGTTAAGTCCCGGGGGATTGCTACACTATGAATTCAGAATTAATAGAAATTACTGTGTAAAAATTATTTGGCTTTATAGCCGAATTATAATTTCATTGTGTCTCCATTCTAAGTTTTTTTTTCTTTCTTTCATACTGTCTGTGTTCGCTATGTTTTGTCAACATTACACAAATTAGAGTCACCAGAGAAGAAGGATCCTAAAAATTACATTGGAAGCCAATACCTAGCAGAAAGCGGTTATCATCTTTGCAGCCATCTTGGGCCACATACTCTGTCAAGAGACTTAGTTTCAACAGCCCACAAGAGCTGAACACACTCTGATAAACATCTTGTTTTTCTCACATATCTTGTTTTGTTGCTTAGTGCCCCCAGCTGCAAGGCACACATGGTAAAGTGTCTTCAGATGCATTCCCTTGATTGTGCTTACCCGTGATTTCCTTTCAATAAACTCTGTCTTGTCTTCATTTTTCAAGTCTTTTGCTCCTCCATCCTCTCTCTCTCTCTCTCTCTCTCTCTCTCTCTCTCCCTCCCTCCCTCCCTCCCTCCTTCCCTCCTTCCCTCCCTCCCCCTCGCTCGGTAGACCCTGTTGACCGACCCGCATGGACCGAATCACCTAGCTAGCCCTCAACATGGGGCAGTGCGGGCCGGGTCAATTACCTCTATCAGATGGACCCGTGGGTATTTTCTTAATTGCCAGTTGATGTAGTGGGAACAAGCTCACTGTGGATGATGCCATTTCTGGAGAAGTTGGCCTGGGTTGTATAAGAATAGAAGCTGAAAAAGCCAGTAAAGAGCTTTCTTCCATAATTTTGCTTCAGTTCTCACCTCTAGATTTCTATCTTGTGTCCAGGCTTGCTTCAATGATTCACTACACCCTGTAAACGGAAATAGACTTTTTTCTCCCCAAGTTGCTTTTGATCAGTGCTTAAGTACAGCAACAGAAAATAACCAAAACAGTAGCCTAATGTAGAGAATCAAGCAAAAGAAAAATTCGCCATCTAAGTCTAATTATGTTATCGATCAAACGCAATGTCAGGGAAATGTACAATTTAGAAGGAATATAAAAATGATAAGCCCAAAGGAAATAATCACTAATGCCATTTCTGAGGCCCAAATAGAAGAAAAAAATTTGAAATTTCAGGAAGGAAAGGAAATACATTTCTAAACAACCTTGACGTCAAATTTTGCTCTCTTTGGACTTTTATTTAGGATATCAGCACATTGTAATTATATTTACTGAGTATGAAGAAATGCAATGACAGCTATATCTATGCAGGAGGAAAGTGAATTGGATTCACAGAAGAGGAGAATAGAATGATGTTTATCAGGGATAAAGACAGGTAGACAGAATGAAAGTTGTTTAAGGATATAATGCTTTCTTCACGAAGGAGGAACAGTAATTCGTATGTTAAGGAATGTCTATTGAGGCTTGCTTAGTAATGATTTGACATATTTTATCATAGTCACAAGGTAGCTCTTTAACTGTGGGGAGTTGTCCTTAGGCAATTATATGCTTATATTTTAGGTTGAGCCAATACTTTGGTCCTATGTAAAATTAATTAAAAATAAAAACTCAAGTCTTGTGAGTTTTTGTCTTTATTATCTGTGACACAGATATCACAAGAGATATGTATTATAAAATCAGTAAGAGTTTATCAGTTTTGAAGAATGCAGCTCTCTTGAAAGAAGCCTGAGATTTGATGCATAGCACTTCTAGAAGAGTTTGTGTGTCCTAGTCAGGTATAAAATGGTATGCAAGTAAGGTACCACTGCCTATGTAGAAGCAAAGATTAATGTCTCAGCTAGGAACAACTGAGGCGCATCATTGTCCTAGCTTATCATTCTTTATTCCTTCGTATCCATGAACCTTGAAGAAACTACTAATCCTCTACCACCTTTTCCCAGTTTCCACTATTGTCATAGTATGGCTTTTAGTTTAGTGTTTTTATGGAAATCTTGAGTATGTGAACAAATATCTCTGCTTTCTCATGGGCTCTTTTCCTTCTCTTTTTGCTTGATTGTCTGTTGTTTTGATTGTTCGTTTTTGGTTTTGTCTTTGTTTTATCTAATTCTGATGTGTTAGGCTTTGGTTTATCTTATTTTATTTTGTTGTAAAAAATGAAAAGAAACAGACATCTCTAAACGTCTTAATGTACAATGCAGTATAATAACCATCAAGCTTGTTTTCTAGAGTTTGAACACTATTATTTATTTTATAGATTATATAAATATATAAAACATAAATATTATATATTATATATATTCATCTCACCTCTGCTGTTGCCACTGTTCACCCACCATGGGGAAATCCAAATTCATAATAAATGTGTCTCCTATACCTGAGAGCCCTCAAAGGTGTTTGCACTTCATAAGGAGTAATATTTTCTTTTTTCTTTTTTAGGATCTCTCCAAAGTGATTTATATCCTGGTCCACAGCACAAAGAGTTGCATATATAATGTTTATAAATGTAATATTATATGTATATGTATACATGTAATATTATATGTAATGTGTACATGTAGTATTATATGTATACATGTAAAATAATATGTATAATGTAATATATGTATAATGTAATAATATATATAATATTATGACTCTGTTTATCAGTATCCAACCACTGTCATATGCACCTCTAATCAATCAACGTAACGGGAAGAGGAAGGAGGGATTACTTTGGCTCATTCCTTGAGAGATTTCTGTTGATTTATCACTTGACTCCATTGTTTTGGGCCTCAACTTAGGCAAAACATGGTGGTGGCTATTCACTATAGAGCAACCTGTTCACACTCTGGTATCAAGAACACAGGGAGATAGAAAAGAAACTAACATCTCAATATCTTCTTCAAGTGCACAACCTGAAGTAACCTAACATCATTTCCCTACTACCTACTTGTGGTGTGCCAACGTCATCACGCACTATCACACTGCCACCATTGGAAGATGGCACCGACATCAGGCCGGACTCATCCCGCTTAACTAGTAAACAAGTGCTCAGAGCATGCTCAGAGTCCCTTGAACCAGCCTACATGTGACACATCCCGAGACGTCATATTCTCCTGAGCTCTGCTAGCCAATCACAGAGGTACACGCCAACATGCTGACCTAATAGGTATTTAAGGATGTCTCCCTTTCCTATCGGGGTCTTCCCTTCCATTCCGGCTGCAATAAAGCCTGCTGTAGAAGAATCCTGTTGTCTGAGTCTGTTCTTGCTGGCGAGATCGTGACGAGGACAGCTACACCTACTCTCTTTCTAAAAGCTCCATTATTTCCCAAGAGCACCATAGCAGATGACCCTTTGCGGGAAGATTTGGGCTATAGCCCATGACAGCAGTCTGAACAATTGTCTTTCATGTGTAAGGCTGTTAGATTGGTTTCACTTATGGAGGATGATATAATCTTCAGAAACAATTCCTCTAAAATTTGGGACTTCATTGACTTGACAGTTCAGTTTTAAAACTATGTTTTTATGTTCTAATACTGAGGAAATGCATAAAAAATGCTTCTGTTCCTGAAGTCAGTCGTTCTGTAATAGGTATCCAATGGCTTTCTGAAAAATCACTTGGAGGATTCACTTAACATTAAACTGTATAAGCCACATATAAAAATGGTAGCACTGCAAACTACCAATGATCAAAGTTTCATATTACAAAGTGAGTTGAAGACAATCAGGAGTATGGAGCTGATGCAAAACCATGTGAAAACATAATTCTGAATACCACATGACTTTTTTTTAAGTTTCCTTATTAAGCATTTAATGTAATTATTTTACATAAAGTTTCAGCAGATATTTCGCATTATTGAGAGATGTGGTGACAAGTCCTATTATGTATAAAATGTCAAAGCTTTAAAAAAAATATAGACAGATCATATCAGCAGAGTCTTGCCAGAGTTCAGACATAATACCTTAAACTATTGTAGCGTGGCATTTAAGAAATCAGCAGAAGCACAAAGGCCACAGCTCTGTGCTCTACCATGACCTTCACATGATAGCTGTCTTGTCTACGCTATGGCAAGAAATGTCACAGGTCACCAAGAAGAACATACTCAGGTCATCTCAGTTTTTCACTTTAGATCACACCCTTTTGTCCTCCAGTAATGCTTCTCTGTTTAATGTAAAAGGCCACAATTTTCCCTGTGACTTCCTAGTCTTCATTTCTGCAAGTTCCTATGTCATTTAAAACTTATATTGAAGGAGCTCACTTCCTTCTTGGTGATCTATATTTTGTAATGGGAATGTCAGTCAAGCAAAGGGTGAGGAAAAGAAAGCCTTTTTCTCCCTGACAGGTTCAATGTTTAGACAAAAAAATTGATTTGAGTTAAATTACTTTCTTACCATATTTGTTTACGACAATACAAATTTTTCATTAAGAACACAATTTGTGAAATTGTTAGGCAACATTTATGTGAAAGTGTTTTGTCATTTATAAATTGAATTTTGAAATGCTTTTTGATTTGTTTTCTAGGGAAAACATCATCCAACAAATTTGGTTTTACGAAGATAAATAGCATATTTGCTATATCTTCCATTTTTATATATGTGACTTTTACAGGTATAATTGGATCTGTATGTTACAGGTGTATTATAGTAGCATTAAATGTTGCAGAGCTATTTAAATTGCTATAATAATGCATATTTATTTACAACCCTATCTATTCCATCCTAGACATTTTAAAATAGTTATTTATTTGTTTATTTTTATTCATCGAGTTTGGGAACTGTACTCTTTGTGCTGTGGACCAGGATATAAAGCACCTTAGAGAGAACCTGAAAAAGAAAATATTACTCCTTATAAAATGCAAATACCTCTGTGGCCTCCCAGGTATAGGAGACACATTTGTTCTGACTTTGGATTTCCCCAGGGCGGGTGGACTGTAGCAACAGCAGAGAAGAGTTGAAATGCCTGGGGGGCTGCAATGGATGGCTATTTAATTGTTTATAGTAGTTCTGAAAAGTGGCTGCTTTCTCATTTTACAGTAAGGACAGACTCTGAAGAAGGCTAGCTCCCTTGGCAAAAGACTTCTCATTTCATTTACTCCTTTCCTCTGTTGAATACTGAAAATAAATAGGATAGCAAGGATGAGAATTGAGTTTCTGTATGTCTGCTCCCGCTGTGGGAATGAAATAGATATTAAACTCCATGCAATGTAAATGCGGGCCTTCAAGTTTCTTAGGGAAACTGTGACTTTCTTATTGCTGCTGGAAATAATAATAAGGAAGATTATTCATCAAATGGTTACAGTGTGTCAGAGCTTGTTTCCTGCATGTTATATATAAAATGTTTCTTAAATTTTACTGTCAACCTACAAGACAGGGTCCTATTACAAGAATCAGGGAGGTAGCACTCCTGCTTCAAATCCTTCAGCTATTAAACTTGAGTTCAAGGACCCAATTTAGGTTGGCCTGACTCTAATACCCATGCTGTGTAAAATTACCACCAAGAATCTTTCTTAAAAGTTTGCAGCACTAACTTTTATGTCAATGATTTTGATGTCTATCAACGTTATAGCATGTTTCACAGATAAGACCTAACATTCTGCAGGTTAAAATGTCTCATAAACACAGAAGATTGAAAAACAGAAGATTAGCCAGCCTTTGTGTAGAAAATAGCAGGCAGTGGGAGTAGTATATTCTAACTGTGCCAGAAACCTCCTGTGCTTTGAATGTGTATGGTGAGAACTTGTGAATCCTAACATCCTCTTTAGGACAGACACAGTTTTAGAGCAAACACACGTCAAAGAGCATGTTGCTAAAAAGACGTCAGCTCATTATACAGATCGTTTTATTTTGACACTATTTTACAGAATTTTAAATGTTGTCTTATATATTTATTTAATTTTATTGAAAATATACCACTGAATACAGGGTGGTGTGGTTTTAGTCATTGGCCTCTATGCAAGCATACCTGTTAGGCTTAATTTTATCTCAAACTTTCTAAGGAGATACTACCATACCCATTAAAATTCCCCCAAATTCAGAGACGTGACTGATCATTCTTCATGCCTGTATTTCATTAGCAAACCTGTCTCATAAGGTACTGCAGGCAGCATCAGTGATGATCAAATTAAGTGAGGATGTGATAGAAATGATGTTTTCTCAACGAACTAACAACAGACCCTTCTCTTTGGCTAACAAGCTAATGCACAGGACATTCACTTTGAGATGAGGTATTATGTGATTCATGGCAGCAACCACTTGGAAGCCTTAGCTTCCAAGCTACTCAGATGAGGAGGGGCTCATTGCTGAAGTCAGACTGCATGAAGAAGGATGTCTTTGGACATTGCCCTACGATACCATGATGCAGGGGTTGCAAACTCAGCATCATTTGTTTTCTCATTTTCATTAGTTCTTTGAGAATTTCTTACAATGTATTCATTCGATGATACTTGCCTTCCCACTGTAAATTCATATACACAGCCACTGTCCTGCCATGTACAGGAAACAACTACCTTTGGTACTTCCAGTCTCTTGTCTTCTTTTCTACAATAGCCCTGTGTCTTGGAAGTAAGGTATATAATGTAGATGGTCTTACACTGACTCATGAGTCAGTACAGCTTCAACTCAGCTATCTATAATATGAAATGAATCTCAATTCTTAAGAGATGTCTACATGACTACTCTTACATAAGACTGAAGTTCAGTTCCCAGCACCTACTCAGCAGTTCATAACTATCTATAACTCTGGTTCTATGTGATTCAGTGCTCTGTTCTCATACACATATATATAGTTCTTAGCACCCACATGGCAGTTTAAAACTGTCTGTAACTCTGGTTGCAGGGAATCCAATGATTTTTATATACATATACACATACACAGACACATATACATATATAAAACAACAGACCTTTCTCTTTAACTAACAAATTAATGCACAGGACACACACACACACACACACACACACACACAATTAGTATACATTTATATAAATAAATTGATTAATATGGTATTTTTAATGACCAAGAAAATGATAAACTATTACTTTCTCTTTATTGTTTTCATTACGTATGATATTTGCTCTTGAATGAATTGTAAACAATCTTTACATTTCTCCAGGTTGTATGATCTAATGTTCAATAAAGGTTGCTGACTGAGAGATCTACCTCAAACAAATCTTGAGATAGCTATTAATTACAAACCTGTTTATAGGACTATGACTACTCAATTATGTACATTCTTCAAGGAGAGTATGTAAAGAAGAAGGAGGAGGAGAAAAGAAAAAAAATACCTCGAATTCCTGATCTTCCTGCCTCCACCTCCTTCAGCAAATCTTACTGAAGTGCTCTACTATATTTTTAGCAGCTTTATTACTAAGAGCCTGAAACTGGAAACAACCCAAATGACCCTCAACTGAAGAGCTATCTTATAGTTCAACACAAAAAAATGTTGACAAATATTCATGCTAAAGTCATTTCCTTTCAAACTGGTATTGCCAACAACAAGCTATAAACTTGTTGCTGGTAAGAAGTAGAAAGTTGCCGGGCAGTGCTGGCACGCGCCTTTAATCCCAGCACTTGGGAGGCAGAGGCAGGCAGATTTATGAGTTCGAGGCCAGCTTGATCGATCTAGTGAGTTCCAGGACAGCCAGGGCTACACAGAGAAACCCTGTCTCGAAAAACCAAAAAAAAAAAAGAAAAAAAAAAGAAGAAGTAGAAAGTTACAGTTACCCCCATTTCTTCTGAGAGGGTGTCTAGCATTGACTCCTCAGAGCCTCTAACATCTGGTCTCTGGGACTTCCTAGAGGTTGTCCCCCCTACCCTTCACCCCCCAGAAGCTGCAGATTTACATTCATTAACCTGGCCCTCTGACTCTCTCTCCTGTCTCTCCCCACACCTGATCCTGTTCCCCTCTCCACTTTCTTCCTCATCTTCTCTCTCTCAGTTTGGAGAGCCCAGAGGGCTCGGCAAGCAGGGAAGACAGGTGAGGGAAGAGAAGCTTACTTGTATGCTTCAGGTTCAGCAGATCCAAAGCTGGACAAAGAGGTGGCAGGAGAATCAAGACTGCTCAGGACAGCTTGGCATGCCCAGAGGACTTAGCAAGCCAAAATTTATAACAAACTCAAGATGTTAAACATCAACAACCCAAATACTCCAATAAAAAACGGATCCCAGAGCTAAACAGAGAGTTGTCAACAGAGTAATCTCAAATGGGCTGAGAAGCACTTAAAGAAATATTCGAAGTCCTCAGTCATCAGGGAAATGCAAATCAAAAAAAAAAAAAAAAAAAAAAAACTCTGAGATTCTATCTTACACACATCAGATTTGCTAAGATCAAAAATTCAATTGATAGATTATGCTGGTAAGGATTTGGAGCAAGGAGAGCACTCGTCCACTGCTGGTGGGAGTGCAAACTTGTACAACCACTTTGGAGATCAATTTGGTTGTTTCTCAGAAAACTGGGTATAGTTCTATGTCAATCAAGACCCAGCTATAGCACTCCTGGGAATTTTCATCATCTCACAAAGATACTTGCTCAACTATGTTCATGGCAGTTTTGTTTGTAATAGCCAGAAACTGGAAACAGACATCCATCAACTGAAGAATGGATAAAGGAAATGTGGTACATCTATACAACAGAATACTATTCAGCTATTACAAACAAAAACATCATGAATTTTGCTGGCAAATGGGTAGATTTTGAGAATATCATCCTGAATGAGGTAACCCAGACCCCAAAGGACATACATGGTATGTATTCACTTATAAGTGGGTATTAGCCATAAAATACAGGATACCCATGCTAAGCTGCACAGACCCAAAACTACAAAAACAAAAACAAAACCCACGAAACAGGGAGGAAGGTACAAGTGAAAATACTTGAATCTCACCCAGAAGAAGGAATGAAATAGTCAAAAGAGGCATATTTAGGAAGGGAACTGGGTAGGAAAGAGGATGTTGCGAGGAAAACAGCCAATATCAGGCGTGAAGAGGGAACGGAGGAATGCCCAGATAGCCATGAGAATGAATGGAAATCTTCAACTGACAGGGGGTTGGGAGGTAGAGGGCATCTCTTAGAAGAGACCTGTGATGAGGGAGGCACCCAAGAATCAATGGGGGGTGGTGTCCTTAGCTGTGATTCACAGCATTGGGCATATGGAGCCTGAAGAGACCACTTCTTTTATCCAGGCAAGAACTCCAGTGGAGTTATAGGGACACCAACACAACCAAAACCTTTTGACCCAAAATTTATTATTGGTATCCTGTACTTTATGGCTATTATCCACTTATAAGTGAATACATACCAGGCATGTCCTTTTGGGCCTGAGTTACCTCACTCAGGATGACATTTTATAGCTCTTCCAGCTGGTTAAGACTTTGTTAATACTCAAAAAAATATTATTTTCAGCTAGGAGGAAACAACCAGGGAGGTCCTTATAGATTCTCTCCTGACAATCAACTATTCATTATAATAACAAACCTCACAAAGTAAGATCAAAATCACACACTGTAGGCAATGAGAGCAGTAAGCATCTTAACAAAACCATCAAATGGAAAAAAAAAAACCTGATTGATCCTGCAAATACAGTTATCAATGGTTGCTTGTTTGTAAATATTTAGCTGTTTGGTGTTCATTTTGAGGTGACTGAATTTGTAATTTGGTTTGTGGTGCTTGCTCTTTGAGTTTTACAAAGGTTTTGAAGGAGACAGAATGTTTTATGCATTCTGAAATTGAAATAATAAGCATTACACTTAGGATTTCTGCCTGGACTACTGGAAAATGATTAAAGTACTTATCTGTTTTCTAGGTTGATTTCCTTTTCCCAACACCCATGGCCCTCTCCTTTGTTGCCTTGGGAGTTTTGTTGGGCTTAGATTTTTTATTACTGGTTTCCTTGATGACAAACAGGATATGAACACACGTAACCATGCTTAGTTTAAAAATGAGACACATAGGAAGATAGAGTACACCTTTAATTTAAAATCAGTAAACTTGAAAATGCTTCACAGAGTCTTTCTTTTATAACCTGGGATATCTTCTCTTATGAAATTAACTAAAAATAGAAAGTAAAGATAAAAAAATCATATTAATTTTTAGAAATTTCCAAGTATTATGTATGTGTCTGCTTGATATTTGATACACAGAGGTACCTGTAATTTATTATTCATTTTATGTCTTGTAAAATCAGATGTATGATTTAGTTATCTGAGTTAAACAGTAGAAAATTAACACTGAGGTGTGACTATAATGCTATAACATTTCAAAGATTCCTCTCTCCTTTTGTTTTTGTTTTGTTTTAGCTTTCTTGGTTTTGTATGGTGTGGAATGTCAATTCATAAGTCTTCTGGGCAAAAGTGGATATGAAAAAAAAATCCTCAAATTCACCTCACAAAAGAAGAGTGTATTAGTCAGCTTTCTATCTGGTCTTAGGATGCCTGAGATAAGCAAATTAAAAGAGAAAATGTTTGAGTTGATTTATAGAATCAAATGTTTCAGACCATCATTACTCAGTGCCTTTGGGGAGTTGCCTGTGGCAGCATAGACTATCTCAGTTGTTTATGGCAGCATTGATTATCCTGGTGGCAACATGTGAGGAAATGTTAGTCTATGATAGTCAATAAACACTAGTGTGAATAAAGGTTCTGGGGTGTCAACATCCCTTAAAATGCATCTCCAATATTTGTTTCTTGAAGCTCTAGCTATTGTTTGGCCAACATCTAAGAGGACTATAGACTAGGAATCAAGCCGTTAGTTGGGGGGTATACTTAAATATAGCAGGCAACACCAGTCCGTACAGATCATCTTCAAGAGTTTTCCTGAGTCTTACAAATTAGAAAGAAAAGAACAATTTTGGTGGCATTTTTTAAAGCTAAACATTGTAAAGTGTCTTTGTATATTTGCAATGAATTCAGAACTGTTCCATTTTATATCTCACAATTCCATTGACTTTTCTCTCCTCAGGCAGTGACTTGTAAGGAGTCTTCTGTGATACTGCATAACTTGGAGCTCTTTAATCTTTCTGAAAGATAACAACCATTCCTTTAAGTTCAAAAATTTGAAGATGTTGATCCACTAAGATCAGAAACTTCAGCTTAAGACAATAGTATGAAACAGAAGAACTTAATAAAAGAAGCATAAACAAAAAGAATAAGGAAGACAGCAAAAGCATAATTTAGAATTTTAGAAAAATAAAATTATAAATACCTGTCTAGTATTATTTTAATAGAAAGACATTAAGATGTCTTCAAATTTATTATATAGTCAAGCATAATCTCACATTCATAAGTGAAAAAGACATTTTATAAATTTCATTCTTATAAAATAAACATTTCAAAACTAAAGCAGAAATTTTACAAATTTCTCAGGTAATCTTTCTTAGAATCTGTTACTCAAAATTTTAGAATAAAATTTTAGAAGATAAGGTAAAGCTACAGCTATTATGATTAAAAGGTTAGTTTTATATTTTTATGAAAAAGGAAAAAGTCATGCTTATACATTTAATAGTTTAGATGGAGGAATGTGATATTCTAAAAGTTATTGGTTAACTTGAGTATTTTTTCTGACAGTACTAAACAGCACTTTGTAAGACAGAGGTATTAGAGAAAGACACATGAGTATGTACATCTCAATGACATTTCCCTTCTGTAGACCATGATGTGCACTGGTCAAACAATTTCTACCTTTATGTCTGAGAGTTATGGTCACTCTGCTTCTTAATGAGTACATGGATTGTCAGACAATTGATTTCAATTCACATGTTTATTCAATAGATATTGAGTGTGTGCTATACATCTAACAATACAATGTGCATGATAGATAGAGTAGTGAACAAGGAATGAAGATCTATGTATTCATAAAAGCCAATCTGTATATACATACACAAAACAATACGGTTTCATACATAGAAAACATAAACAAGGTGCTGTAATGTATCTTGGTTATGTGGTTGACCTTGGGGTGTTTTGCTTGACTTCCCATTTCTAAATATCTTTCAAGATACTAACTGGACTTTGATATAGAGGATCTCTTCAGGGATATTTTTATTATCAAAGAACCTTGGAAGGCACAGTAAGGTAGGCTCACAGAGAAAAGGACAAGTGTGTTTATAGTCTTCTGTGGTGGATGCCCTCTGAAAGAAACAACAGGAACATTTATAACCATAATAGTTGATGTCTCCCAAAGCTTCATCTTTGTCTTGACGAGGCCATGCCAATACTGATCTCATCAGCTGCCTTTCCTATTGGGCACAGGGGACATTGACACTGAACGACCGCATAGCAATTGCTCTGAGTGTCCACCTGTCATTTGTCTCTAACTCAGGATACTCCTGCTAACTACAATCAACTACCAAATTAGAGAAGGCTATTAGCTACAAAGCAGGGTTACACAATTCTTGATAACCATCATATTTTATAGAAAATGGATGTAATGGACTTAATCCAAATCACAAGTCTAAAGGTATATGGGATTGATCAAAAAACTGATTATTCTTTTTAGATTTTATATCAAAAAAAGCATAAGTATCTACTGGAAGATATGAAAAGAACTCAACAATTGGCAAGATCTAGTAGTGCTAGAGAAGATTATGAGCTGTAAAGATGACAGTTTTATGTAAATTAATCCTTTGCTTAAGTGAATGCTAATGAAAAAATCCAATAGGCTTACTTGATGCAGTTACTTTTAGAGGAGTTCTGAGACTGTGTGAGAACTGAGATGGAAGTCAACTTGTAATTTTATCATTTCCGTCCAACATCACAGGGAAGTGTGTTCCTGGGTTTCATGTACTATTTAACTTTAAAAATAAATAAAATGCTTAACCTTTATTTTCTTTTAGAGAAAGCTTCCACTCTGATACGTAGTAACAATGAATAAGAAGCATGATATATTTTATCATTGAAAATAAAGTTGGAATCTTGGGAGAATTTTTTTTAAGTTTGCTTAAATCTTAAAATGTCACTGTATGTAACTTACCATTATTTCCTTGTGACCCACGCAATCGTCTCGCTGGCAAGAACGCACGCGGGCACCAGGATCCTTCTGCAGCAAGCGTTTATTGCGAATGAAAGGAGGAAGAGAGAGTGAGACCCAAGATGGTGCTGCTTTATATACACCCTAGGGTGGCGTGGGCTTATCTGATTGGCTGCTTGCTCAAAACCCCCGTATGACGCCCCGGGCTGGGCGGTGACTTGGCGCGCTTTCACCACTTGCACATGCGCAATTTACTTGTTTACCCACGGGAGTGCCGGGTGCCAGCGCCATCTTGTAATGGCGAATGCTGCCACCGTTCGCCACGGCTCTCTATATTTCCTTATGATTTTGTACTTTGTTAAAAATTACAAAAAAAAAAATCATATTTAAATTATTTCAGTAGGACAAAAATGTCAACACTTTAAAACCTAAGTCATGACTTTTTTTTAGTAAAGCTACACAATTAATCAAATGACACAAATTCCATTTTACAATGTCTTTTCTGTCTTTTTAGATTTTTGGGTTATATTTTAAGACAAATGTGCTTAGGGACTAGATAAATGGCTCAGTGTTTACCAACACTTTCTGCACTTTCAGAGAACTCTAGTTCAAATCTAAGAGGGATGCTGAAAAGTTTCTGTGATTCCAGGTCTGTGATACTCTTCTGGCTCACTCTGGCATCTCTTCACACATGGCATACATTCATATATATATATATATATATATATATATATATATATATGTGTGTGTGTGTGTGTGTGTGTGTGTGTGTGTGTGTATATATATGTGTGTGTATACATATGTGTATATATGTGTATATATATACATATATATACCCATGTGTGTGTGTATATATATATATATATATATATATATATATATATTCACGATTATATTTTATTCTTTTTTTAATTGGATATTTTTATTTATTTACATTTCAATGTTATTCCTTTTCCCAGTTTCCCCTCTGCAAACCCTTTATTACATCCCTGATAACCCACCCACCAACCCTGCCTTACCACCCTAGCATTCCTCAACACTGGGGCATCAAGCCTTCACAGGACCAAGGGCCTCCACTTACATTGATGACAGATATGGCTCCCTCAGGTCCTTCAGTCCTTCCCCTAACTCCTCCATTGGGGTCCTTATGCTCAGTCCAATGATTGGCTGTAAGTCTCCCCATTGCATCTGTATTGGTCAGGATCTGGCAGATCCTCTCAGGAGACAGCTGTATCAGGCTCCTGTCAGCAAGCACTTCTTGGCATTCACAAGAAGTCTGGGTTTGGTGCCTGCATGTAGAATGGATCCCCAGGTAGGCCAGTCTCTGGATGGCCATTACTTCTGTCTCTGCTCCACTCTTTGTCCCTGTATTTCCTTTAGACAGGATCAATTCTGGGTTAAAATTTTGGAAATGGGTGGGTGGTCCCATCCCTCAACCAAGGGTCAATGGCTAACCTCTAGATATGGTCTCAACATGTTTTCCCTCCCCTTTGTGTGGTATTTCAGCTAATGTTATCCCCCATGGCATCCTGGAGTCTCTTTCTGGCATCTGGGATTTTCTGGTTGCTACTCTCAGCTCCCCATCCCCCACTGCTACAGACCTGTTTTCAGTTTCCTGACCCAGTGTACATCTCCTCCATCTTCCCCCAAACCTGATTCTTCCCTTTTCCCCTCCCCCTCATCTCTTCTTTTCAAGTCCTTCCCACTCTCTACTTCCATTGATTATTTTGTTCTCCCCTCTAAGTAGGACTGAAACATCCACTCTTTGGTCTTCCTTCCTCTTGAGCTTCATGTGATCCATGAGTTGTATTGTGGGTATTCCATGATCTTTGAGTAATATCAACTTATCAGTGAGTACATACCATGTTTGTTCTTTTGTGACTGAGTTACCTCACTCAGGATGATATTTTCTAGATCAATCCATTTGCCTGCAAATTTCATGAAGTCATGGTTTTTAATAGCTGAGTAGTATTCCATTGTGGAAATGTACCACATTTAGCTGTGGATATCTGCATCTGCTTCAGTCAGCTGTTGGGTAGAGCCTCTCAAAGGACAGTTATGCTAGGCTACTATCTGCAAGCATAATAGAGTATCATTAATAAGGTCAGGAACTGGTGTTTGCCCATGTAATGTGTTTCAAGTTGGGCTGGCCTTTAGATGGTCATTCATTCAAATTCTACTCCATTGTTGTCCCAGTCTTTCTTCTAGACAGGACAAATTTTGGGTCTAAAGTTTTGTGGGTGGGTGGGTGTTCTTATCACTCCAATGGAGGTCCTGCCTGGCTACACATGGTGACCTCTTCAGGTTCATTGTCCCCACTGTCAGGCATCTTGGTTGACATCACCTGCATTGACTCCTGGGAGCCTCAGCCATCTCACCTGCCCACCTGCCTGTCCACAGGAACTACATCTTTCCCTTCATTCTCCTGGTCCTCTGGCCTTCTCTCCTGTCTCTCTGAACACATGGTCCTGCCCTGCCATCCTATTCCCCCTCTACCCTTCCACACAGTTCCCTCCCTCTCTATGCCTCCTAAGACTATTTTGTTTCCCCTTCTAAGTGTAATTCAAGCTTCTTCACTTGGACATTCTTCTTGTTTAGCTATTTTGGGTCTGTGGGGTGTATCATGGACATCATGAACTTTATGACTAATATCCACTTATAAGTGAGTACATACCATGCATGTCCTTTGGGGTCTGGGTTACCTCACTCAGGATAATATTCTCTAGTTTCATCAATTTGTCTGCAAAATTCATGATTTCCTTATTTTTAATAGATGAATAATATTCTATCATGTAAATGGCCACATTTTCTGTATTCATTCTTAGGTTGAGGAACATTTGAGTTGTTTCATGTCTCATGACTATTAAGAATTAAGCTGCTATAAACGAAGTGGGGCATGTATCTTTGTGTTATAATAAAGCATCTTTTGGGTATATGCCCAGGAGTAGTATAGATGGGTCTTCAAGGTGAACTATTTCCAATTTTCTGAGATCCACCAGGTTGATTTCTAGAAGGGTAGTACAAGTTTGCAATCCCACTAGCAATGAAAAGTGTCCCTTTACTCCACATCCTCACCAGCATGTGTTGTCGTCTGAATTTTCATCTTAGCCAATTTGATGGGTATAAGGTGGAATCTCAGGGTCATTTTGATTGGCATTTCCCTGCTGACTAAGGATGTTGAACATTTCTTTAAGTACTTGTTGGCCATTCATGATTTCTCAATTGAAAATTCTGTTTAGTTCTGTACCTCATTATTTAAATGGGTATTTGGTTTTTTGGAGTCAAACTTCTTGAATTCTTTGCATATTTTGGATTTGAGCCTTCTGTCAGATGTAGGGTTAGTGAAGATCTTTTCCCAATCTTTAGGCTGATATCTTGTTCTATTGGAAGTGTGCTTTGTGTTACAGAAGCTTTTCAATTTCATGAGGTCCTATTTATTAATTGTTGATCTTAGAGCCTGAGCCACTGGTATTCTGTTCAGAAAATTGTCTCCTGTACAAATGTATTAAAGGCTATTTTCCACTTTCTGTATTATGAGATTTAGTGTATCTGATTTTTGCTGAGGTCCTGAATCCATTTGGACTTGAAGTTTGTGGAGCATATTAGATATGGATTTATTTGCATTATTCTACATGCAGAGATCCAGGTAAACAAGCAACATTTGTTCAAGATGCTTTCTTTTTCCACTGTATGGTTTTGGTTCTTTGTCAATAATAATATGAAAAAAAGCTGTCCATAAATGTTTGGGTGTATTTCAGAGTCTTCTATTCAACTCGATTGATTCATCTGTCTTTTCCTATATGAATACCATGAGGTTTTTACCCCCATTTTGGTTTAACTAAAAAAGAAAAATTAAAAGGAGGTGACAGCGAAGCAGGAATGGGGTTGTCGTGATATCTGGCTACATCTTGCTGGCATTGGGGGCGACGTGTCTTCAGGGGAAACCTCCAGAGTGGGTATGGAGGATGTTTGTCCAGTCTTAAGAGAGTTGGCTGTTTCCTGCTGTTCAGGGTCTATGAAGTCATCTAAGGATAGGTCAGAAGGAATATAGAAGTAGCTGTGTGTATGACAGGAGATGGAGCACCTGGAGGTTGCTTCTCTGAAGCTGTTCTGGATGTGGCTAGAGTTGACAACATGTAGGAAATAAGATTAAGTACATTTGGGAGAAAGAAATTTTTTTCTAAGATGTACATTTGAAACCCAGAGGGATCTCACCCATTGGAATAGGTAAGTGGGAACTTTAGACAGATGTGCTTGTCTGTATGGATTCTATTTGGTCTGTAAGAGGCAGATCTGAGTGGGTTTCCAGTAGCTTATAAGTTTACAAAAGAGATAACAGCATGAGTTAGCAACAGGAGCAGTCTTTAAGATGAACCTTTGCTGGATCGTATAGTGGAATGTTTTATTAGAGTTAGAGTTAGGCAAGTTTATAGAAACTCAGATAATATTAGGACAGTGGCATAGCAAGAAGAGGAAATATGAAGCATTTAATTGATGGAAACTGAGATTAGGTAATGAGGTAACAGATAATATCTGTGAAAGCTTAGTTGTCAATGTAGTCAGAAGTCTGAGAATGAGTAAACAATAATCTACCAGTTATATATTATTTTTAAAAATGACAGAGTCCACTAGCCAACATCTGTATTACAGCTTGATGTTGGGAATGGTGATATCTCCAGAAGTTCTTTTATTGTCCAGGATTCTGTTAGCTATCCTGTTTTTGTTTGTATTTGTTTAGTTTTGTGTTTTTTATATGAAGCTGAAAATTGATCTTTCACAGTCTAGAAAATATGTTGGAATTTTGAGGGGGTTTTCATTGAATCTGTAGATTATTTTTGGTTAGATGGCCATTTCACTATGTTAATCTTACCTATCCATGAGCAGGAGAAGGATCTCTTTATATCTTCTGAGATCTTCTTCAATTTCTTTCTTCAGGACTTGAAGATCTTGTCACACAGATCTTTCACTTGCTTGGCTAGAGTTTCACCAAGATATTTTATAATATTGTGTCTATTGTGAAAGGTGTTGCTTCACTAATTTCCTTCTCTGCCGGTTTATACTTTGTATAGAAGGAGGCTACTGATTTCATTAAATTAATTTTATATCCAGCCACATTGCTAAAGTTGTTTATCAGTAGTTAAAGTTCTCTGGTAGAATTTTGGGAATCAAAATAATTTCTTGTGAGTTTGGGGGGGGGTGTAGTTTTGTGTTAGAGATTTCCTTCTAGTATCTTATGTAGAGCTGGATTAGTAGAAAGCTACTGTTTAAATTTGTTTTTGTCATGAAATATCTTGGTTTCTTCATTTATGGTGACAGAGTATTGGTGTGGTCTCTAAGGGCCTGTAAGACATCTGTCTAGGATCTTCTGGCTTTAGAGTGACTGCAGGTCACTGGTATAGGTGCAGACCAGAAGGAGGATGGGACTCCTACAGGGGGGCACAGAGCTTATGACTACTGAGCTTGCTATGGTTCCAGGAGCAGGAGTGAGGCGACAGAGGGACTCATCTGTGTGTTTCAAATTAGAGTAAATCTCTTAAGAGACCGGCAGAAATGTGGAAAGTGGTGTGGTGCACTGTTCTACAATTACAGGTATAGGCACAGACCAGAAAGAGGATCGAAAATTCCTTTTTTATATTTAAATTTTTATACTTTTAAATTCTTAAAAAGCTAAAATGTCAACATACTAATTTCTCTTTACATTTTATTTGTACCCTAGAATGTATCCTAGTTTACTAGCTATAATTTGCTGTTTAAAATACCCTTATACATATACTCAAATTGATAATTAATTTGAATCATTATAAAACAAACCTTTAGTTCAGAAATGTGTCCTGAGCACAGACCTGGTAGAAGCCATCCCTTTCAGCTCTTCAGATTCTACATCTTCTCTTGGTAGTTTTTATACAGGGGAAACAGAGGAAACCAGTGTCTTCAGGAGCCTGCCAAAAGAAGTGAGAATCCTGTTAGTTAACAAAATCTTTTTGAGGGGATATTTGGGGGATTTCTGAATAATAGCGCTTAAATCTTTGGACATCATTACTCAAACATAAAATTGAACTAGAATATACATATATAATTATCTTTAGCATTATGTCTTGCATAAACTAAGATGAGACTTTCTCTGATTTTTATTTCCTAAGGATAACTATATCCTAAGAATAACTTTGCTATTGTCCATACTTTTTTTCTCATATACATGTCTAATTTAACTTGTCAAAGCTATTTTCTTTTTGTAATATAGTTTTCCCTTTCTGTGAACTTTTAGTTCACTTTAACCAATGTTACCTATTAATGGATAAAAATTTAATCAAAACCTTTATTCAGGATATTTTATTTTAATATGTTTAAAAAATACACTGAAACTCTTTAAACAATTGTCATATAAGTTTCTCCATTATATTATATCTTCTGGTGTCTGTACCACAATGATCATATTATGCTTGATAGTAGATGTTAAATTTAATTTCACTTATTGTTTTATTATGTAGAATTTGGACCACACCTTGTATTGATCTTGTTATCATAGTATAAATCCATTACAAGTAAATTTACCAGACACTGGAGATGTTACTACTCAATAAATTAAAACTAAAACCCATAATAAACTTTACCTAAATAGCATTTTTATCCACAAGTAATATTGGCTAAAGGGTTTCAAATGCTTATCTCCTTAATGCTGACTTATGTGTTTGTGTGTGGAGATCAAATGTTCTCTTCTACCATGTGGGCCTTTGGTGCAAAACTCATGTATTTGACTGCTCAGCAATTTTATATATTGGCTATACCATCCTGAAGGCCCTGAAAACTTTATTTGACTTATTCAAGTGATTTTAATTTTTTTCAGTTATTTTGTAAATAGAATCAATATGATAAAATCAATTTTGAAATTCCAGAGAATATGTTCTGTGTCTCAAGTGTTTTTTCCCTGGCCAAAATTTTCATTAGAGATTAAATGAAAAAGCCATAAATTTTCCAGAATTAGTTCTCATTTCAAAATAAACTTTAGGTTATATTTGCAAAGTTAAATCTGTCCAAGAAAAACAAACATCTAAATGTGAAATTTGAAACACTAATAAAACTATAATACAAATATTAATTTTTTATAATAAATCACTGACCAAACACAAACCAAAATAATGTAACATAATAGAAGTTTTAACCAGACTGACCCTTCCCATCAACCTAAGGGTTAGATACCCATGGTGGAAAGGGGGCTATAAGTCCTTTACCTCATGAATTTGCTAAGAAACATGTTCATTATCCATACTAGAAACAGACAAAAATAAATATGACTCTTTACTTAGATTTTTCTGTACTCTATGATTCCTTTATACTCTATATAATTTACTGTCTTTAGATTGTTTTTATTATTTCCTGTCTTATTCATAACAAATGAGCTTATAAACAGACTCAACAAAAAATTCCAAATAAATACCATGAGTGAATGTGTTTCACGGCTACATTCTTTTTTAGGTTATCATTTATCCAAAAATAAAAATTACTGTATTGTGACCAGCATCAAAATTAGATTAAAAAAAAAAGAATGAAAGAAAAGGAAAACTAATTATCTTCCCAAACTGAGTTTCCATGTCTCTTTCATTTAAATAATAGATTTGTTTGTCAGCATGTTAACTGCATGGCTCACTGCAGATTGTTTTCAAAGATCTACAGTGCATTATAAAGATAAGAGAATGGCTGATACTGAAGTAATTGATGAAAAGGTGCCTGCTCTTAATGAGCAGAATATGCCATTATTTATACAAATCACAATTTAAAAATTCCAAAGTGGAAGAACCAATGCAAGTAAGCTTGACACCAACCATTCATTTCAGCAGAATACTAAAAGAATAAAATTCTTTAAATATTTCACACGCTTCAAAATTTAAGAAACACAACAGTCTCATTGGTTTGACATAGAGTAACATTTTTATACTACTCTCCTTCAGTCCTCACTCATGCAATTTGGATATATAACCTTTCAATTTTTCAGAAAGAAAACAGTAACTACTTAACTCTCTTCCTTCTTTCTACATACAAAGGGCAACAAAATAACCACAGGAGGTAAAGGGACAGAGGAGCCTGTGAGGGAGAGAGGAGGGGGGACAGAAAAAAAGGGGGCAGGATCAGATATGAGAAGGGAGAGGAGAAAAGTAGAGTCAGGAAATCAATTGAATAAAAATATGTAGCAGTGGGGGAATGAGAAACTGGGAATAGCCACTAGAGAGTCCCAGACATCAGAGAAGTGAGAGGCTCCCAGGACCCTACAGAGATGACTGTAGCCAAAATATGCAACAAAGAAAGATAGAACCTGAAAAGACCACCTCTGTCGGCTCCTTGCCAGCAGGTCCAGGAGAGAGGTCCTGGACCCACAGATCTCTCTCTGGGCCTGAACAGGATGGAGAGTGTCGATGGCCCAAAGAAAGCACACTGGGCCAGTTGGTGGAAGTGGAAGAAGTATGTTACTAGGGACGGGTAGACTTTAACAGTTTGATAGGCGTGTCCTTTTGAACTCAATCTCTATGCTTCCTGTTTCAGGTTCCAGATACAAGCTCTGAGCTCATCTGCTATGTCTGCCTGCTTTCACGCTTCCTTGTCATGATAGTAATAGAATCTTATCCCTCTGGAACCATTAGGCAAAATAAAAGCTTCATTCTATAAGTTGCCTCGATCATGATGCTTTATCACAGCAATAGAAGAGAAAATAAGAAAATACCCATTGAGTATTCTGGTAAAATGCCCATTTGAAATCTCATAGGAAAACTGTAAAGAGCAGGAGTCATGTACAAGTAAATGTTTGCAAAGGCATAAGGGACTAGATGGGGTAACCCAGGAAATTGATGCATAAAGTTGAACATTGAACAAAGGTCAGAATTCCAAAGAATATCATGAATAATGGTAGAGTATCAGTAAAGCAAAGTATCATCTTTCTCTAAGTGGATTTGGAGAATAACCAACAATGGGAACACGATATACAAGTCTCAACAGTAAAGATAATTGCTCTGATAATCACATTCATTATAGAATCTCTCAAAATTTAAATGAATATATCAATAATTATCCTGATGAGTCTAAAATCATGTCCTCCTAGTCCACCTTAGACTTGATTAGTATGGACTCATTGGTTTCTCTATGATTTTCAAAAAGTCATAAGATCATTTATACTCATAAAAATGTATGTAGAGAATATGGTTCTTATGTTGCATTATCCAATATAATATTTAATTTTCAGCTGATTGATATTCAGTTAATGGATGAGTTTAAAATGACTGGGCCTCTGAGATGATGTAGCAGTGTTCTAGAATATTACATTTAAAGCTTTATTGTTTTTAGGATTCTCTAAATTTTACTTCAGGTCCAATTTAGATTTGTGATTTATATGGGCCATAAGTATTGCATGATATTTTATCAAAATCAACAAGCAGTTTGAAGTCATTTGATTCTCTTTTTCCCAACATTCCCCCACATTCTGGTGATTAGTATGACATTCTACTCGATAAGGTTTTGACAGCATGAGTTATTAGATTCACCAAACAACAGATACATGTAAAATATTAGATTTGTCTTATTTCTGAAATAAATACAGTGGCCACTGTCCAACTGGAAGTGAGCCATTTGAAATGATGAGATACTGGCTGACAAGAAAGAACACATGTAGACTGATTAAATTACTTTTCTTCTTAATGTGGCAAAGTGTGTAATCTCTATGGCTCTTTTTTCCATCTTTCCATGGTTATGAGCAATTCTTATAAAAGGTAGATCTGTTGTTAAGTACATTACTATTTGAAACACAGACCATAAGATATTCATAAAAATTCTTATATATAATATTTATACATCTCTATGGGGTACATTATGCTAATTCATTGTGTGCTTTCATTGTGTGACAATCACATCAGAATATGAAATATTTTCTGGCATTAGATTTCTGAAGCTGCAATTTCATATTTTCTAGTTATTTTGAAAAACAGAGTCTCTTCAATCTGTAGTTTCTCTTCTTTGCTAAAGGAGAACTGAGAGTAACTCTTCCACTCCACTTTGTTTCTTTTCGGGGGGGGGGGAGAGGATTGTTTTTGTTTTCTTTTCTTTTTTCTTTTCTTTTCTTTTCTTTTCTTTTGTTTTTCATTCACCCTTGTTTTCCTAAATGGTATTGAAGTTTATTCCACAAAACTGTCTTACCTGTTCCCACAAATGACCAAGAATACATAGTGTTTGTATTTCTGTGTCTGGTTTGTTTTATTTAACATAATATTCTCATGTGTCTGTATGTGTGTTTTACCATGTGCAAATGTACATGTGTGTGATGCTGTCAACAAAAATTGTTTATAGATGAACCACAATCAACTATACAAATACACTACATGTATTCATAAATACATCCTTTGTAGGCAACTTGCTTAATTTCACAGTTTAGCTACAGCAAATAGTCCTCCAAATATTTGGAAGTGTACATATCTTTGTGAGGTAAAGAATTCTTCTCTGCTGGATATAATCTAAAAGTTGTGCCATACTCAATATGTATTTGTTCTATTGAGGGGCCCCAATGCAGCTTTCCACAATAGTGTGAATTTAATCTCCCACCAGCAATGTAGAAGAGATCCTGTTTCTCCATATTTTCAGCAGCATACTTTTTGACTTTTAGTTCATATCTATTTTAATAAAAACAGTTAAA
The DNA here is from genome assembly GCA_030674055.1 of Rhabdomys pumilio. Classification (NCBI taxonomy): domain Eukaryota; kingdom Metazoa; phylum Chordata; class Mammalia; order Rodentia; family Muridae; genus Rhabdomys; species Rhabdomys pumilio. The sequence goes on from JANHMN010000015.1 coordinate 32,326,446, forward strand.
CTTTTAATTGATATGTATAAATGTTATATATAGTAAACTCTGATCTGGTTTATTCAATAGAGTCTCATCATTCTCCCAAATATACTGTCAATATTTCAGGCCCCATGTTTCTATTTTAATAACCTTACTTTTTCATTTTTAAAATTCTTCTCTGTTTAAATATTAAAATTCTTTTATGTAAACAAGACTGAGACTTTTTAAAGGAACCCCTTTATTTCCCATGTGTTAATGAACTCTTTCTTCCCATCCTCAGATTCTTAGCAATCATATTTCTGACATTTTTGAACAAATGTAATTTAGCAATGGAAAAGACCAATCACGCCCCCCTAACCAGGCTTGAATTTCCTTATGTATATAAAGAGTAATGGACCACAGAAGACAATTCTAATTTCAAGACTCTCACCAGAAGGTTCACAATAAAATAAAGTAAATGGGCATATCTTAACACAGAGAAAAATTAATGAGCTGAAAACAATGATTAGTTTTATTCACCTGGTCAGAGGAAGTGACTTTACTTATTTCTTATTTTTGTACCTGTTCAGCAACTTTAAGCTTATGATACTTTCTTAACTAATTATGCTTTCTTTCTATTAATTAATTGTCATTAAAAATCTAGGACTGAATTAGACTCTTGGTCTAAATTTATATTTATATTTTCCATTTTCTTTCTTTTGCTTAAAGAGTTGCTTTATGACTTTGTTGTTATTGATAGTCTATGTAGCCTGTTGGCCTCAAATTCATAATCCTCCTCCTTCCACTACCCTAGTGGTGGTATAATAAGCATGGGTCATCATGACCAACTTCCTTTCTTTCCCTTCTACATGTTTCTATGAAAACTGGAAGATTCTATAGACATGATATGCCATACCTTTGTAAAATAGCTGAATCATTGTACTAATATTACATAAAATGTCATCTCAGTTGGGCATCAATAATACACAAACAAATAACAATACACAGTGTGCATGTGTGTGCACATGTGCACATATATGTGTGTGTATTTCTATGAGTGTAGTATTTCAATCAAGAGTAACAACCGATGATAAACAAGTTGGAAATATCCACTGACTGATAAGCTATTTTTCATATGTCCATATATAAAAATCTAATTCCTCTATTAGTAAATATTTTTAAGTAGTTAAGGAAGTTACTTGCAAGAGAACTTGCTTCTTGCATATAGACTAATATATATTTTTCTTTTACAGGAATAAAACAATTGATTTTCTCAGATAGTAGTTTGGATCTTTTATCCCTTTACTATCCTCTAACTTTAGTGGAGTAAATAATCTAAGTGAGCACATTATTAATAGTTGTTTATTGCCATTAACTTTACAATATCATAAGTCTTATTGGTTTTGGATTTCAGTAAGTCAGTCAGTAACTAAAGTCAATCATAAACTTGAATATGATGATTGGATTGATTTTAGTATTAAGACATGTATTGTGTCTTGAAGCTGAGTAATTCCTTTGTACAACACAATTGGCTCCATGCAAACTACTGATGAATGAAGTGTGATACCTTGAAAGTCACGTGCTCTATTGACATAAGTTCTGGAATAAATGTTTTTATTATATTCTTGGCCTAAGTGTTTAATCTATTTCTGCCTTACTTTTCATATCTGCAAACATAGATAATAGTACCTGAAAGTATAAGAATCAAGTGATAACAAAATATGACAAATACACAGATGTGTATATTTGTGTCTGTGTCTGTGTGTGTGGAAAATAAGTGCTTATCATTAACTATACCTGAACTTTTAGTAAATGATTTAATAATCCAGCTACTATTTAACCTCTGCATAGTTAATATTTTAACTCACTGCATCTGTATTCTGTACATATACCTAACAACAAACGAACTGATTCACATCAATATTTTAATTTGTCTGTTCTTAACTAAACTAGCTTTGTAAACTATAAAACTCTCTGTGAAACTAGAAACTAGAAATGGTGTAACAAGTATCTGAAGTGGCAGTGTAGACAAAAAATAATGTATTTGAAATAAGAGTGCTGACAGAAGAGACTAAAGCTGAGTTCAACTATTTTATACCTTTCCTTGTGTCTTCTTCACCATAAATCAGAGAACACAACTTTATCTATCTTTATAAGGATATTCAATGAAAGAATGACACTAAGACTCCACACAAAGTATGAACTGAACAAATCAAAGCCATGGAGCTAACCTTGCATGTAAAGCAGAGAGAGATCCCAGGCCAAGTATGTGCACATCTGGATAATCCAGTGACATTGGTAAAAAGAAACACACTTAGCTGTAAATGGTGAGAACCAGACTGTAGCAGGGAGTTCTTACATCCTGGACAGGAACAGTGTGTTGTGGACAGAATAAAAGTAGAATGGAGCCAGTCATCCCACTCTGAGATTTTCTCCAACCCCTGACTCTGTAAAGTAGGCCAGGAGTAATGTTATCAGTAAAGTCTTGAGTTGTTGTAGCATCTCTAGATAGCTGTAGAGCTTTGCAGTCCAAACCAGTGAATGATTCTTTAAGGATTTAGATATATTTTGTGCTTTATTACAAATATGCATAGCTCATGTAGAAAGAGTAGTTATAATTAATTTTTGCTTTAAAACATTGTATTCATTCTTAGAAATTTTCAAGTATGAATATAGTGGTTTTTGATTATACACATCCTTCTATCCCTTCTTCAGTTCCTTATGACCCCTAACATGTCCCCATTCCAATTTTAATTAAATTTGGAAAAAATAATAACCCAGTGAATCCCATTACTTGTACTCAAATATACATGGATGTAGGGCCATCATCTGAGGCATGAGTAACTTAGCAGCAGCCACAGCGCCCTCCATAAAAGACTCTTCTTTAGGAACCATCAACTGCCAAAAGAACTTCAACTGAAGTTCAACTGAAGGAGATGAAGCATGACCCTTCATCTCCTCATTCTAGAATGTTGACTGGTTTGATCTTATACAGATCGTACTTGTTTTAATTTCAGGTTTGCAACAGCCATACCATACACAAAAGACAGCATTTCACAGCTTTCCTCCATATCTTCTGGCCCTTATATTTTTCTAGCCCCCATTTTAGTGAAGCTTCTCAAGCCTTCAGTAAGAAGAAGTTGATACAGTTACCTAAGCTACGGATGAGCACAAATAGTCACTTATGATAAACACAAAGAACTATTGCCTATTAGAAAATTCTACGTTAATCATTGCAAAAATGAGGTTCTCTGACCATGTTTGGTATCAGTACAAATCAATGATATACACATCAATTCTATTTTTTATTGTAGACTCCACTGTTTTTATTTAATTTTTTGAGAATTTCATACATGTACTCTATTTGTATTATTTATATCCCTTTATCTTACCATTCCAGTTCTTCCTGTATCCTCTACTTTCTCTAAAATTCCTGATCTCTTCTTCTTTTTTTGATCCACTTCTACCATTTTTGTGTAGTTTTTTCTTTTATTATTTCTTTATTGGATATTTTATTTACATCTCAGATGTCATCCCTTACCCCATTTCTCCTCCCTAGAAAACCCCTATTCCATCACCTCTTCTCCTTTTTGCTTTTATAAAATTTTTTTAATGTTAATCAAAAGCTTTATAAGTTTGGTAATGCTCAATAACAAGATGCCCATACAATCATAGGTGTAACCCAATACCCAACCTAGATATACCAACTACCTTTGACTGGCAGAGACACACGAACATCTGCCTCCATGTTACCCACCCTCTCTCTCATCACCTAACTACACCTCTCCTTACTCCTCCTCTTCCTCTCCTTACTCCTCCCACCTTAGCTCCTCCTACATATCACCCTTCCTGTTAAAATAAAACTTTTCTCTCAAAATACAATTAGAGTATAACTATACCAATTTATGTCAGTAAGGTACAAAATAGACTTAATACCCAGTCCATCATTTTGTTGACTAACCAGAACCTCCGTCATATCTCCTAACTAAAAGACTTAGTTCTAAACCTGGCTATTTTCTTGGCTTTAGAATGAATGTCAGCTGAAAACCATCCTCTCAAATCTTTTCTCTCAAATTAATTAGCCAGGATTGGCTATGAGACTATAAGTCTTCAACCCCGTCAGAATCCAGAATAACTGAGTTAACTAAAATTATGGCAAGCACCAAGCATAGCTTCTAAAACTTAGCTAATTTATAGAGACTGCTGGACACCTGGACAGTCTCTATACTACAAAACGTTGGAGTATCTGATCTTCAGCCTCTGGCCCAGGATCATCTGACAGACATAGTGATGCAGAATTATTAAGGGCTGATTACTCTGTCTTGGTATATATAATCAGTCGACTATTCCGCAAGTGTGTCGTTTTCTGGAAAATAATTTATCTGTAGATGAAAAGAGGCAATTCTTGCCTAGTGGCTGTCTCACAACTGTAGTAACTCCAAAGATACTCAATTTCTTCATATAATTCAAGACAGGAAGCTATCAGGAGCAGACAGATTTCTAACCAAAATGAACATTAATACAGAAATGTTTGTAACATCAAATTTTGTGGACTTCTGATGTTTTGAAAACCAACTATCCATGTAAGGCTATTTGGACTGTTGTCTGTTAACTCCTCTCAGCTATTTCTAAATAAAATACAGAAAACACCTTAACAATAAACTCAGAGCCATGAATTTGCTATAGGCCCTTAACTCACAGGCTAACCATCTCAAATCAGTTAAAAAAAGTTAAAGAAGGACTGGGTCTAAGCCTTGTATTCCTAATTGTACAGGCACAATGCCTATGAGAGTAACAATATTCATCTTACTTTTATATCAATAAGAAGCTCGTACCCATGGAAACCTTACATTTGAAATCAAAGTAAATTTTGTACCATTTAAGAAATTATAACTTCATCTTAATAGCCATTACACATATTTCAACAAATAGGTTATGGCTATGCAATAACTCCTAGATAATCCTCCCTGTTCCAACAAAACCACTACTTTTCCCTAGAAAGACAGCCCAATATTAACCACCTTAGTCCCCAAGCCCAGGGATCAGGGGTGTCAATTCTTTATTAACTTCTTCAAGCTGATTATAGTCTTTGAGATTTTAGAAGAGGGGTGAGGGGAAGAATAAATTGATAAGCCTCGTCTGTGTCTTCACTGCATCCAGCTGCAATTCCAGGACATCAGAGGTTTGAGCAGGTCTGCTCAGCTTGCTTAATGAGTAGATATACCAAGGCTGTGTATTCTGCAATATACAATTCTCAAAACAAATTTTAGTATCAAGATAATTTTTTGTTTGAATTCTGGAATCTAGTCTTCTGGCAGCCTGCCTCGGTCATGTCTAATCCATATAATTCTGAGAGTTTCTATGAGGGTGTATTCCCACCATACTCTTATTCTCACCTCCCTGCTTTCAAATTCCCCAACACTAAGGAATCCAAATTTTCAGTCACTAAGGCCCTCTACTTCCACTGATGCCTAACCCCTTACACAATGCCCCCTCCTTTAATTACTATGAGGGTGTGCTCCCAACATTCTCCCATTTTTGCCTCCCTGCTCTGGAAATTCCCCAACACTAGGGAATCCAAACTTTCAGGCACCAAGGCACTCCACTTCCATTTATAACTGGCAAGGCCACCCTCAACTATGCATACAGGTGGAGTCATGAGTCCCTCTCTTTTTGATCTCAGGCTAGAGATTTTAGAATGGCTACTCCAACTTGTTTCTTAGGACCATTTGCTTGAAAAATTGTTTTCTAGCTTTTTACTCTAAGGTAGGGTCTTGTCTTTGTCACTGAGGTAGGTTTTCTGTATGCAGCAAAATGCTGGGTCCTGTTTATGTATCCAGTCCATTAGCCTATTGTTTTTTTGGGGGGGGGGCGGGGAATTGAGTCCATTGATGTTAAGAGATTTTAAGGAACACTGGTTGTTGCTTCCTATTATTTTTGTTATTAGAGGTAAAATTATCTTTGTGTGGCTATCTTTTTTTTTTTTTTTTTTTTGATTTGTTGGAAGAGGATTACTTTCTTGCTCTTTCTGGGGTATAATTTCCCTCTTTGTATTGGAGCTTTCACACTATTATCCTTTGTAATGCTGGGTTTGTGGAAAGATATTGTGTAAATTTGGTTTTGTCATGGAATATCTTGGTTTCTCCATCTATGTTAATTGAGAGTTTTGCTGGGTATAGTGGTCTGGGCTGGCATTTGTGTTCTCTTAGGGTCTGTATAATATCAGTCCAGGATCTTCTGGCTTTTATAGACTCTGGTGAGAAGTCTAGTGCAATTCTTATAGGTCTGCCTTTATATATTACTTTGCCTTTTTCCTTTACTGCTTTTAGTATCTTCTCTTTGTTTTGTATGATGTTTTGATTATTATGAGATGGGAGGTATTTCTTTTCTGATCTAGTCTACTTGGTGTTCTATAGGCTTCTTATATGTTTATGGACATCTCATTCTGTAGATTAAGGAAGGGTTTTTTTTCTATAATTTTGTTGAAGATATTTATTGGCCCATTAAGTTGTGAATCTTCACTCTCATCTATACCTATTATCCTTAGGCTTGGTCTTCTCATTTTATACTGGATTTCCTGGATGTTTTGTGTTAAGAATTTTTTGCATTTTGCATTTTCTTTGACAGTTGTGGCAGTATTTTCTATGGTATCTTCTGCACCTGAGATTCTCTCTTCTATCTCTTGTATTCTGTTGGTGATGCTTGCGTCTATGACTCCTGATTTCTTTCCTAGGTTTTCTATCTCCAGGATAGTCCCTTTGTGATTGTTTTATTGTTTTTACTTTCATTTTATGTCCTGGATGGTTTTGTTCAATTCCTTCATCTGTTTGGTTGTGTTCTCTTGTAATTCTTTAAGGGATTCTTATGTTTCCTCTTTAGGGACTTCTACCTATTTACTCGCCTTCTCCTCAAATTCTTTGAGAATGCTATTTATGTCCTCCTTAAAGTCCTCTATCATCATCATTAGAAGTGATTTTAAATCTGAATCTTGCTTTCCTAGTGATATGGAAAATTCAGGACTTTCTTGTGTAGGAGAACTAGATTTTAATGCTGATGCTTATGTTCTTGCACTTGCCTTTTGCCATCTGGATCTCCTTAGTGCTACCTTCCCTGTCTCTGACTGGAGCCTGTCTTTCCTATTATCTTGGTTGTATCAGAATTGTGTGGGGTGGGTGTTACTACTGGGGTTAGAGCTGGTGCCCAAGATCTGCTCAATGCTCAGGTGCAGACAGAAAGGAACCAGTGCTCCAGGCCAGGAGTGACTTCCTGGGTCCTAGTGGGTCCTAGTTACCCTCTGTTTGGGGCTGCTATTGCTATCTCCTTACCTAGGATACTGCCCGGGTTAGAGCTCCTGAGAGGCCTGCTTCCTCTGGGTTCTGTGAAATTGGAAGCAGAACTGCCTCCCTGGATCTGCTCAGTGCTCAGGCCTAGACTGGAAGGAACCAGTGATCTGGGCCAGGAGTGACTTCCTGGGTCCTAGTGGCTCTGAGTTACTCCCTGTTTGGGGCAGTTATTGCTGTCTCCTTACCTAAGATACTGCCCGGGTTAGAGCTCCTAAAAGGCCCACTTCCTCTGTTTCCTCTGGGTTCTATCATGAACATACATTCTTAAAAGGCAGATTGGCAACATAAACAATTATGAAAACCTCAACAGAAGGCTCCTATCTAGGATCTATATAACCTTCTCACACATGTGCTTTTGAAGATATTTAAATTAAGAAGCATGAATTCTTTTCTGTGGAACAGACCCCAAATTGAGGCAGAAATAATAGACATGCCATTTTAGTACAATTGATTACATTTTTCTGGCAAGTCAGCATTGTAACATGTGGCTTCTATGATTTGGTAGGATCACTGATGCCTTTTCTCCCCAAGAAGACTAAATCAAAATATCTGACACTGTAAAAGCAATCTGACTGATAATTTTTTGTTCAGTCTAAGATTTATTTCTTTAAGTTTTTTTCTTCAGAACTGAGTACTTACTATCAGGAACCACTAAGAAATATGGCAACACTCTTATTTTTTGAGGCCTCTGGACCTATCTGCTCAATAACTTGTAGGGAGGTATCCAGTGTTCAGCACAGATATTTTCATTTAGTAACTTGTGCATTCTAGAAAGATCACTGATCACTCATGTGCAGTATATCTGTTTATAAACCTTATAAAAATATTTTAATTAGCTGATAAATAATACTTTTGCATAAAATCATTTTATAATCTTCATTTTGGCTAACCTATACCACATCCCTTTCTATCCTTATGCTCCTTACCTCCATCCTTCTTTAAAAGTATAACACCAATAAGCTTCCATTATTTCATATCACACATGTTCTACTATCCCCTATTATTATGGGATATGAGATCATAAGTTTTCCTGATAGCTTTGTCATGTACTTTTTATTTTGATTAATCTTTCACCTACTCCTTCACCATGTCCACCATCCACATACTACATAAAATTTCTGTCTAGAATTCACAAAGAGATAATAATAATAATAATAAGAAGAAGAAGAAGAAGAAGAAGAAGTAGTAGGAGAAGGAGGAGGAGGAGGAGGAGGAGGAGGAGGAGGAGGAGGAGGAGGAGGAGGAGGAGGAGAAGGAGAAGGAGAAGGAGAAGGAGAAGGAGAAGGAGAAGGAGAAGAAGGAGAAGAAGAGGAAAAAGAAGAAAAAGAAGAAGAAGAATAGTAGCATATGCACTGAAACATCAAGGAAACAACAAACCTAATTAAAAACAGATGGAAGGACTGAACAAAAGTATCTCTCAAAAAAAAAACGACAACAAAAAAAAGAAACAGAGGTGATAATTGAAGACTTTTCAAAGATTATCAATATCCTTAGCTATCATAGAAATTCAGATGAGAAGTAAGATCCCATCCAATTGGTTATCATCAAGAATAAAAATAAGAATGAATTCTAGTATGGATGATGGGATGTGGATAAACTGTTGGTGCTTTATGACTAATGCAGACACTTTAGAAATCAGTCAGTATGTTTCTTAAAACAATCCAGATATGTAACGGCCATAATTTTATTAGTTTTTATATTTACACCTTTCTGTAGGGTGTGGCAAGAATTATAATAACAATAATCAAGTCATAATCATTCATTTCTTCTCAACAGCTTCAATTCCACTTGGCCTAAAGTAGTTGCATTCAGTATATGAATGCAAAAATCATGTAGTTGATGGTAGTTTTCCATAATTTTTTACAGTTTCCGATATATCGATGTGATTTAAAAATATGATCAAGGTTCAGATTCATTATCAGGATTCCATATCAACTCTGCTCTGCCATGGTAAGTTTGATGCTAGGACATAAAATGAGTAGGGATAGTCATGTTGAAATTATTCACAACCAGGTAATGGAAGTGAGAGCTTTTCCTGTTTTGTATGATCTAGGCATACTATTTTTGGCCATGAACCCAAAGAGCGCTATTTATCTTAAACACCCATATTTATTGTTGTGTCATTCACAATAGCAAAATCATAGAGCAACCCTAGCTGTTTCTCTACAGAAGAATGGATAACTAAACTGTGGCAAATATACACAGTGGTGTTTTACTCAGTTGTTAGCAAAAATGAAATTATGAATTATGAATTTTGTAGAAAAATTAGTAGAACTGGCAAGTACTATTTTAAGTGAGGGAACCCAGTCCCAGAAAGACAAATAAAGCATGCTCTCTCTCTCATCTGCAGGCCTTGACTGCTCATGTTTGCATGTATACAGATTAGGAGATGTGAGAGTAATTAATATTGGGGCACTCAATTGGATACCATGACAAGAATCCTGAGATCCTGAGATGGACAGAAACAAAAGGGTAAAAGATTAAATGTGACCAAAAGAGTAGAAAAAGAAGAAGATCAAGAATACTTGTCTCTTTATCTAGTCTAGAGTAAAATACACTTAGATTTTCTACAAGATATGTGATGGACAACCACAATGTTGGTTACAAAATATGGACTAGAGGGTATGTGAGTACAAGGTGGTAATGGTAACTGGAGGGAAGAGAAAAATCAGCAAAAAAAAAAAAAATAAAAAATCCAAAACAAAACAAAAATAAAAACAAAAAACACATTTGTTTGAAAAAATTCTAAATGAATCCCAATTATTTCTAAGCTAAATAAACAATAAAAATAAAAAATTATGATGACTAAAAATGATAATCAAGATATTATTAATCCTACAGAATATTTGTCTAAACTCAGAATACACACAATACTACTTTGAACCCATATTATCTATATTCCTTTCTAATACAATCGAAAAAATTAAATTTCACAGATACTATAAACTTAGAGAAAAGCATGACTGTCCCATACGAGTCACTTAAATAATTTCATACATAATACATACATTTTAAAAGTTTCTTTTTTTGAGAAAATTTTCTTTTGCTATAGGCCTATAAGTAACACATAGTAAATATTACAAACAAGCATGTTGACTTTTAAACTATAATATATGTTGGTTAAAATCTTATTAATCTATACTTTTTTCATGCAAAGTCTGAAAGCTAAGTCTGTAATTATGCACTGTAATATATTTTAGATGCATTTTGAGTCTATCGAGCAGAATAAATCATTATAACATTTTCTTATTATGTACAGAAAATTGCATTATGTACAAAAAATATGTATATAGATGACTGATTCCTTGCTGAAACTAAATTATCCCAGGAGGCAAACTCATTATAAAGTTGGCTTCAATGTTACTCTGCCAATTGTGTTATGCTTTGTTATTCAGAGGCAATACAAGTTCAATGGAGAAGTTTCAAGTTTTGTCTCGTAGATACACTAAGTGTATTTTTCTCTACATAATGAGATGGATACCTTAGAGTTTATTTTACAAAGATGTCACTCTAAGGTCTTCTTGGCTTGGCTATTTATGTTTTTACATTGAGCATCATGTCAGTCTTACAACATATGTCATCTTTAAAAATCTATTCAGTGTCAGCAGAAAGAGAGAGAGAGAGAGAATAAGAATTTAAACAATTTGAATTATGGATTTATCAAAACTGAGATGTTGAATCCAAATAGAAGTTTATGTGTATCAGACCATGCCAATAATAAAAAAAGCAGAAAAGTGAGGAAGCAGGAGAAAAGGAAGACTATGCGTAGTTGAAGAACTGAGATATATTTTTATCTTGGAATTTGCTTTCCTGGTTCCCCTCACACTCAAAATGTTCATAAGTATTGCTTGAATTTTGTAAAATTTAGATGTTCCTTTTTCTCTACTATACAATTATGTTCAGACAGGAAAAGAAAAGAAAAACAACGTCTATGGAACTAGTCTGGATTTTACTGTGGATTTAAATCATATTCAATTTGTTATGTACTCTGCCCTCCTTGAGTCTGAAGTTCAGAACATAAATCAGTCTAGAGCATGGGGTGACCCTTTGATAGAGTTTCTCATGCAGAGGTTACACCCAGCCATAAAATTATTCTTATTGCTATTTCATGACAGTAATTTTGCTACTATTATGAGTTGTAATTAAATTTCTGTGCTTTCTGAAGGCCTTAGATGACTCCTGTCAAGAGGTCACGACCCACAGGTTGAGAACCTTTGAATTGGTATAAACATACTGGTGCTATTATGCCTTGCCTCTGTGCATCTCTCCCTTCCTTCTGCCCTTTCCTTCATTCCTTACTTTTCTTTCTTTTCATTCTGTCCACTCTTCCTTCCTTTTCTCCTACCTCCTTCCCTTCCCCGCTTTTCTTTTTGTTCCTATTTTAATTCTAAATAGTTTTGCATTACACAAGTTTTTTCTAGCCTTCAAGCTAGGAATTACAGATTAGTGTCAAGTTAAATTTCATTTTGAACAATACTTTCAATTCCTTCTCCATGCCTAAATCACCAGCAGAACATTATAGTCCATAAGAATATGGTAAACAATTTAAGATAACAGAGATCAAGTTTCAAATGCCTTGCAATAAAAAGATAAATAAGCAAGTAGATGTGTGTATTAATTATTGGGATTGAAGCATTAACATTGTATGTATCACATCATATTCAATAAAACTACAAAACTGTAAGTTTTCAATCAAAAAATGCACTAAACAGGGTAGTGCCACTCACTTAAAATCCCAACACATCGAGGCCAAGGCAAGACTACTGGTTCAAATACAAAAACATTCTGACTTACCTAGTTGATTCTATCTCCCATATTTAATAATTTAATAAATTAATAATTAAATATTAACAAACAAGTGCACATGAAAGGACAGAAGGTAGGCAAAATGTCAACCCAAATCATGAAAGAAGATATAAAATCAATTTTTCTAGCTTCAGTATGACATAGATTTTTAAAATATTCTTAATATGGATAAGTGTATAAAAATATCATTAGTAGTGAAAGTTCAAAACCCAAACTGAAGCTCCACAGCTTCTGAATGGTCATTAGACCTGCACAGGAAGTCAGTGAGACATGAAAAGTTTGGAAGATGCAAGTGTTTTGAGCAACTACCTTAAAGTCGTTAAGTGATGTTTTTACTTGTGAGATAATTAGAAAAACAACATCTAAAAAACAAAGAAACAACAACAGCAACAAAAACTCTACCAGACACATTGCTGGCAGTGTAGATGTTTTCTGAGTTGAAAACTATTTCTGTGGCCCTGCAAGCACAAGGCCAGAACTTTCTGAGCATAGTTCTTACTCAGGATTCTTACAGACAGTCAGGATCAAATATAGAGCAGCTTCAACATACTCCAATAATTGCCATGACGACATTGATGCAGCCATCATTCTACACAGGGAATCGTGCATCCTTCAGTTGCTGCTCTGACACAGATATTGCCACTACACTGGCTTCAGTAGAGTAATGAATACATCATTCTATAGAAAAACCTACTTTACTGTTGGGCTTTTTAATTCTATGCAAAGTTTTCTTGTATCATAGTTAAATTGACTTCCTATTTCTCAGGCAAGTGTTTTATTATGGACGCTGGTACCATTAAAAAAAGATGAATTATAAAGAACCTAGGAAACACTCTGATATATGGATATGATTTTACATGAACAGGTTTTTATCAGCAGGAAAGCGATGAAAATGGTATCAAGCCTACTCAAAAAGAGAATTAACCAACAGGCATCTGACAATTGCAGATGTATTTTACAGGAGCGGTGACATGTTTTCAAGGTTATTAAATTGGAACCCCTTATTCATCTATGAATAAAAAAATCCATGGAAAAATTACATATAAATGTTAGCTTGCCAGGTGAGTTGGTGAAAACTATTTCTATTGTTACGTGGCTTTATTTAGAAAATTTGGTTTTAAATTCCAATTAAGACACATAGTAATCTTACCTCCTTGATCAGGTGATTTATCCTGAGAATTTGTGATATAGGGTAAATTTCAGTAAAGATTAAAAGTAAAAATGACGGTGGAAATTATTATAAAATATTTGGTTTAAAACGTATGTAAAATGTCATTAAGAAATATTATGAAAATGGTCAGTTAGTTGTGGCTCTGAAAGACAATTCTGTTAGTTAATTGAGAGTGAAAAGAAGAAATGAAGTTAATTAGTGTGTGTGTATCTAAGTTTATGCATTTTATTGTCACATTTGGAAATGTGAAATATCATCTAACGTTAGCAGATCTGTGTCTAACTTTATTGGTTTTATTAAGGTGGAGAACCAGAGATAAGTAAACTATTTTAAAACACAAATAAATCATCTCTTTAACATTCTGGTCTGGCAAAGCAAGAGATTTAGAGTTCAGATTAATACTTTATGAATTAAAAACACAATATAGGAAACTGGATGAGTTGTTGAAGTTCTGAGAGTGTCCTTAAGCTGATCATACAAGAATGCAACTAAAGAAACTTCATTATTCTGATCCTTGTGTTTATTTCTGCTGTATTTACAAGTCTGATGTTTAGAAGACAAATGTTCAATTTCCTCTTTACATATGATGTGCTCAGACATAATCAAGATAACATTTCAGTGTCTGCAAGTAGAAGAAAAATTGAGCTAAAAAATTTTAAACTGTGGTTCTGATATAAGCTTTGTATTTTTAATAGACGTAACATCCAAATACCATTTAATGCATCTTAAAACGAGGTGGTTGTGTCAACAGTGACCAGAAACTGCAACTACTACAGGTGAGCCTTTAGTTAAATGCATGACTATAAAGTAGAAACAAAAACTTGAACATTCAACTCTAAATGGAATAAAATGTATATCAGTTTATTTTGAGTCCATTGTGTAAGGAGTTCATAGAAGAAAATTACCTACCAAGATTAGATGACATGTTTATCAATATAGAAAAAATATTATTTTCTTATTATTGTTTCATTTTTATGTAAACCTGATTCTGGTTTAGAGGGTCCTCCTGAAAGTCTATGTGTTAAAATCTGGGTCACCTGCCTCTGATCCCCAGGAAAGTGGTAAAATCTCCAAGTGAGGAAAAATTGATGTCAGCTAGGATATAGGTTGGAAAGGACTGAGGCCATTTGTCTGTCTTTTTTATTCCTGACTGTGTTTAGGTAAATGGCTTTCTCTGCTGTATTAGGATGCTCTGCCTTGCCTCAGAAACGAAGGCAGCATTTCTGATTACAAGAGATACCCATATTTCCCATTTAGTAAGACAGAGTATATTTTGTGGTAATGTGGATCAATTTTTGATTTTCAAAAAATTTAAATATGCTTAAACTTTTGAAATTAAATTAAGTTATAATTCATTTAAGTTGTAAGAATTATTTCTACAAAGTAATTGCAAAATTCATCGCCAGGAATTGTGAATCATACCTGAACTCCCAGCACTTGAAGAACAGACATGGGAGATTTCTGTGACTTCCAGGACAATTATGGAGCAAGACTCTCTCAAATCAATAACAATTCTCCATATTGGAAAATACATTAAGATTTAATATATTACTATATTACTAATATTTAAACTTAAAAACAAAATGTATTCAAAGGAATTAAAGAATATTTTTGTATCAAAATAATACAATAGTTTTTTGTAGTCATAAAATTGCTCCAAAGAGCTTAAAAATACATCAAATGGATTTCAACTCCTTCTCCTTTCCAAATTACTTAACCTCTTGTAACCTGGCCTTCTTTGTCTGAAAAATGGGTGTTATCACACTAATCGTACTGCAACTTTAAGGATTAAAAGATATTTTCCCTAGTAACATTATTAACTCTAAATTGCATTCCTATTTTTTGCTTAGTATTTAGTAGTTATGAGTGGGATTACAAAGATATGAAAAGTTTTAATTTAATTTTTTGTATCTCTACTGAATTGAAGAAAAAAGGAACATTCAAAACTAAATGCACACACTCAATAAACACCAAGCAAAAATTCTTTATACTTACCAATGAAGACAGGACCATAATAAATGGTTATGAAAATTATCTAAGATGAGACATACAGACACAAGTGTTCCAAACAAGAAGTTAGGTACGTAATTGGTGTAACAAAAGTGATATTTTGTTATACACCACACGAGGTTCACACTTGAATTTCCTATTTTCCTAAGCCTGTCTCCCCAGGGATGCTCCCTGTGTGACTTCTCTTAGCTGAAAGCTTTGTCCAGTGTCTTAAGGTAGTCTCCAGTTCGAGGATTACAATCCCAATTTAGGAGAGTAGCGACATTCTCCAGCTGCAGAAAAGATCCAAGGTGGCCACTCTCCAAAATCTGCAGCACTCTGAAGATTAATGCACTGCCCTTGGTCTCTGCTTACATATTATCAAGTGGGAATTTTCAAGTTCTAGTCATGTGTCTGGTTATCATGAGCAAGTGATATCACTGGGTTCTGGTTACTAGGTGCAGTCATGAGTGTAGGGGTTTTCCTAAGCTACTTTTACTTGTTTAAGAGCCATTTTTCTTATGCTCATTATAAGCAAGAAGATGGCTCACGTGGTAAAATGTTTGCCACAGAAACATGAAAACTTGACTTCAGATCTCTCACACTTACACAGGAAGCCAGCCACAGTGTCATGCTCCTCTCATCCAAGTGCTGGTAGGATGGAGATAAGAGGTTTCTGAGGCTTGCTGGCAAGGCAGCACAAACAAACTGGTGATTATTAGTTAAGATGTAACTTGTAAGACTCAGTAAGACATGTTCTCAAAAAATAAGGTGGAGAGCATTTGAGGAATATGTGTGATGTTGGCCTCTGGCCTCCATTCACACTTATACACACACAAAAAAAGCACATGCAAATATAGACAACATGTCGATACTGGAAGAAAACGAAACCAGACTAAATTTAGTAATTAGTTTCTAGGAACTTTGGTAGATGTTAATTCATCCATAAAGACTTGGGAACTCACCAAGATCATGCTCAACTGAACCTGGAAATGAAGAAAATTAGTGAATTCACAGGGAGACACATATTTTGGATATGTTCTCTGTGTTTCATTTGAGAGTACATATAAACATCATAATTAAAATCTCCCAATGAATCTAGGCTACCAGAAATTTATCTACCAGCAATATGTGTTTCAAAGCTATTCCAAGTTTTTTCCCTTATACAATGTACATGATTTTGGGGGAAGATAGCAATATTTTAATATACAAGAATTATAAATTTTGTGTTGTTTATTAATTTGGACTTTGTTGCTTTTTATAACTGCTTTAGTTTTGTTTTGAGGGGTGTGTGTGTGTGTGTGTGTGTGTGTGTGTGTGTGTGTGTGTGTGTAAGTGCTGATAAACACTATGACCAAAAGGAACTTAGAGAGGATAAGGGGCTTAATTCACCTTTCAGTTTATAGACCAACAGTCACTGAGGATTTCAAGGCAGGGACCAAGAGGCAAGAACTGAGGCAGAACCATGAAGAATGTTGTTTACTGGATTTCTCTTCATGGTTCAGCCTATTTTCTTATACAACCTAGGGCTATCTGCATAAGAATGTTACTGCCCAGTGTCCTAGGCCCACCCATGTCCATCATTAACCAACACAATGTCTCTAGGCTTGCCTAAAGGTCAAGAAATGGAGGCGTTTTTCTCAATTGAGATTCCCTCTCCTCAAATGTATCTAGTATTCATCAAGGTGACCAAAACAAAAAACAAAATCAAAATAGCCAGTGTATTAGTCAGGGTTCTCTAGAGTCACAGAACTTATGGATAGTCTCTATATAGTAAGGGAATTTGGAATACTTCATCAGGTCTTTCACTGTGCTGTCTGTGCCTACCACTTTCTTTTCTGCTCTGGCTTCTACCATTATTATTTTGACTTATAGTCTGTAGACAAACACCCCAACAATGGTCAGCTCTGAATGGGAAGTCCAAGAATCTAATAGTTGCTTAATCTCACAAGGCTAGTGGATTCCAACAGGTATGTTGACAAGTAAATGCAAACAGGCAAAGAAAAGCAAATCTTCTTTCTTCCAATGTCCTTATGTAGGTCTACAGCAGAAGGTGTGTCTCAGATTAAAGGTGTGTACCACCATGCCTGGATGCGTTACGGTTAATTTCCCTTCATCTAGAGTTGTAATGCCTCAAAAGTATTTTTTCCTACATTTTGTTTATATTAAAACAATACAACTGTTATTGAACATAAACGCTTGGCAGAGACAAATTGTTGTTTCTATTTCTTGTCACCAAACAATATAAGTTTCCTTTTCTGTCTTTTCTGGAATAAACTTGAGTGAGGCCAGTTTTCTGTTCTAGTGTTTTCTATCTGCTACAAAAATTAGATGGGTACTTTACATTTGTATTTCAATACATCACTTTGCAGATAACTTGCATTGGTTTGTTTCTTAAAATTCTAAAGCAGTATCCAGTAGCATTTATCTGCATAAAACTTAGGTTCTTCATCCCTTCCTTCTTGAGTTCACATTTTATATAGAGAGCACAAGATCCAAAAACCAATTCTAAAAGTAGAATTTACATTGCTGATTTAAATTTTCATTTCTTCATAAATGTGATTGAGTACTTACTATGCATAGGGTACTTTGAACAGATTTCATCTTATTGTACTTTTCAGAAAGATAGTCACATTTTCTTTTAAGTCTTTAAATTATGCTCACTTGTTACTTAAATGGCAGGTCATGAAGAATTAATAGAATACAATGGGGATGAAAGTATAATGAGTACAAAGAGAAAAGTAATCCTTGACATTCTCTATTTTGGAATTCATGAGAAGTCTGTCACCGTGTTTAGTCTTTTATTTCTTCCACAATGTGTCTCAAATTCATCCTGTTCTTAGCTGACTATCAAGAATGAAATATTGACTTCACGCTTGGAATACTTCATCAGGTCTTTCACTGTGCTGTCTGTGCCTACCACTTTCTTTTCTGCTCTGGCTTCTACCATGATAAATTTTGTACAATGTTAATACTACTATACCACTCTTCTGTGTGTAGATGGATGGCCCGTTAGCCAGCACTGGCAACTTACAACTTCAATAATATTCTACTAGTGAAGTTATACTTTTGCATTCACTCATTCTATCTAACTTTATGACCATTGGCAACTTATCTCTTTCTCAACTAAATTAGCCAGAATTCTCCCCAGGGACTGAACATACATAGGTATTATATTAAATTATAAGAAATGGACACATTATTATGGAAGTAGACCAAATACTTATACTATCTACCACCTGGAATTTAGAGACCTAAGGAAAATCATAGTGAAAATCAGTCTAAGGGAAGACTTGAGAACCGGGATAGTTGATGGTGTAACTCCCAGGACAAGTAAAAAGCCTAGGATAGGGCTGGGAGCAGCAGAAGTTAATGTGGTCCTTGATTTAAAAAAAAAAAAAAAGAGGATCCAGAAGCTGTTATAACCAAGAACTAGAGGAAATTTATATCCCCTTCTCTAGAGGAGAAGGTACATATTTGATTCATTTCTGGGCCCCAAACTATTGAGTGATACTTCTCCATGTTAGTGAGGAGATATCTTTTACAAATCTCAAATGTTTTGCTACTCAAGAAACCTCATTACAGACATTCAGATATATCATCTGCGTATCTCTTCAGCCAGTTAAGTGGTACAGAATTAAACATCACAAATCATATACATTTTCTTGTCAAGTTTATAGTCTGTAGTATAATCTTTAGTATAATAATATAGTGGTCATCCTTTATATACCTTTCTAGTGATTTACATGATCTGCACAACAAAAATGAATTCTTACTCTGATAGATTCAATATTTTTTAAGTGTTTCTTGGTTAAGTGTTGCATGGTTTTTCCAATAATGGATGACAATCCTTTCTCTCCATCTTTTCTGGGAGTCCCTGATAGGAAAGCAAATAGCGTTAATCTCCTATTTCTGGTAAACTTCAAATATCATCTCATACATTGTGGTCTCTCAATATATGTTTAAAGATAAAATATTTGATACACAAAAAATACCTTCTGATCTAAGAATGTGCATTGCATCTGTAAGGAAGCTCCTTTAGGCTCAAGATTGTACTCAATGTGGGGAATTATATCCTGCAAGAATGCACTAAAAAGTCCAGGTTGTTCTAAAGGGAAGCTTATTAAAACTGAGAAACAACTCAAAAGTCCAGATTTCCCTGTGCATAGGATTCTAAAATTTTGTATTTATTTTCATTAAGTGAATACAAGAATGTGAACTTATATCAGTTTATTTCCCATTTCTACCATTGGATGTTTGGCATCAAAAATCCAAAAAATAAAATCTGTCATCCTTAGGTAAAAATAATTTAAATAGAAATAAATGTCATGAAGTCTTACTATAAAGAACAAAATTAGCAGTAGTGGAAAAAAAAACCACTTTGTAACTCCAAAAACAAAGTCAACAATTGTTCACAATGTGTGTATAATTACTAAAATTATCACAAGTGTCTGCACAAGTAAGATGAGTAGGAGATAAGCCAGATGCTTTGCAGTCCCCTCCAGTGTAAAATCTGTGGATATTCCAATAAAGACAATTTCACAGGCTTCTTTGCAGATAATTATAGCCAGGGACTAATTTCAAGTTGTCAAGATATTATTGGATACAATCTTTGCAATTCCCAGGTTATTTTTTTTTGTTTCTGTAATAATATGTGCCCTATGCTCTCTCTTTGTGTTGCCTAGCTTAAATTTGTAATGAGAAGATAAATCATGTAGGCCATATAAACATGACAGAGCTACCCCAACATACATGTATGAATGCTTCTCTATGGATGGGAAATATCAACATAATTTAGGCTAGTGTTCTCACAACACATTACTGTTCTCTAACAAGTGAACACACTAAACCTGGACCTCAGCAACACTAAAACAATACCTCAATCTCAGAGATTGGGTAGCAAGCAATATACCAGAAATTATGGCTTAAGATTCTGTGTGAGAAAGCACATGCATAGCTTGTTCTCTGAGGTAGTAGAATGAGCAGTTGATTCTGTTTCTTTCCTTGACTATCACAGGTAATGACCATGATTCAGTTGCTTTAAAAAAGTATCTGCTGTTTGATATCAAAATGAATTACACAGTATATATTAATTAGCAGAGTTTTAAATAAACTGTCTTTAATCCCTCTGGCTGAAAGAATTTTCTTTGAAGATTGTTCAAGATGGCCCTTGTGAATAATCAAAAGAAGGGTATGTTTCCAAAGGAAGCTTCAATGATATTCATTGTTCTCTTGTAAAGCATTGCAATTTGCTTTATATAGGAAAACTGTATATGAAATGTCATATAATATAGCATGTAGCTGGAAGACAATAAATGGGTCCTGAGCTGTGCATTTCGCTTATTTCTTACCCAGTTAAGTAAACAATTTTTATGCCAAGAGCACCTATGTTTACCTCTACTCTCTACTTGTCCACCCCTCAGTTAATGGGGTCATCTAAGGCCCTTCAATCTACTAGAATTTCACCCCACTTATCTAGTGTACATTTTGCTTTGCAATTTATTTATATGGAATATGCAATTGAGCGAATACAGAAGTACTCCACAGAGCTCCATGCCTTTTTGCTCTAGCAGGGTCTAGCACTCATGCTGGTGAAGAGATAATGGTACATGAGAAGAAAATGTATACACTAGGGACTATGAAATCTTGGGTAGATGATTTTACAAAAACCAAAATGTAAGTCTTGGGTAGATGATTTTACAAAAACCAAAATGTAAGCATATACAGGTGAACCAATATAGCAGACCGATAGTATGGACATCACTAGATGCAGAATCATTAGGTGTAGAAATACATGTAATTCTTTCCAATCACTTAGGCTAATATTAAAACAACATTAATATATGTTAATATATACATATATTAATTATTATATATACTAATTATTATATATATTATATATTAATATATTATATATATACATATATATAATAGATATATCATACATATAATGATTTAGATATTCCTATGGCATATTAATTCTATGTCAGCATTTTTACTTAATCAGCTATCTCATTACTAAACCATTCTGGGTCAATGAGAACTTACTCTTCTACTCACAATGGGTCACTAATCAATATTATTGATTTGAACTTTGAAATTTTCCCTTCTAATAGACCATCATACTCTACACCTTTCTTAACCTTCATTAGCAACTATCTTAAACTTTGAGAGGTCCTGTCCCTTGAACTAACCTTATACTTCTGATTTCCAACCTTCTCTAATCACGTTGCTCTTAACTTACATCATGAGAGCCTTATTGAGCTTTGTTAAGTGTTTTCTCATTAATGATCTCAAGTCTCTCCTCATTTGACTTTTGCCTTCTGTATTCTAATAAACTTCTACTCTCAATAGTCTTCATCCCCTATGCCCATAGCTCACAGACTGTTGAAGAAAGTTATCAAACTGTGCTAATTCTACTACAGATCATGACTCCTGTGTAATGCTCTACTGTCTTCTGACTCAATACTGCAGCAAATCTCCAGACATTTCATTTCATCGATATATATATATATATATATCCATGCATATCTTTCATCTTTACAAATCTATATTCTCCTTCTGAGGTTAAAATGCTTTACATCTAATAGGAGTATCAATGACACACCAAATGCTTTATAGAGACTTTCCAGATCATATATCTCCAATAACCTATGTTTTTTCCATCCTGTGTCAAGGAAAACACATAAAGAAATAGCTATAATTTTCTACTATCAGCATTCAACTTCATTTAAATGTTGAAGTCAATTTTTCCTTTCTTGCAGACTCATTCCATTAAATAAACATGTCTGTGTTTTATTCTTTCTTATTTCATTTGTTCTGTTTGTAAATGTACTTACATTATTGCTTCCTTCCAAAGAAATATCTCTTCATTGTTCTGGTCACCACATAGCTTCATTAGCCAGATGGATAGGTTGCTTAGAGAATACAGAAAATATCAGAAGATGACCCATGGAAAACAAGGTTTATTGAAACTTACTAATAAGATTGCTTCATAAGAAATTCTTACTCACAAAGTGTAACCCAGAAGGTACATGTTGATCATTGCACCTTTCTACAAACAGTTGCCATGAGCAAGAGAGGTTTTTTAAATCAGATGACATCAGCATTTTCATCATGTTTTGTGCTGTGCTTTGTTTGACCAGTATGCCTAAATATAACAGCTATGGTTTATATATCTTTGGGATAACATGTATTGTTGAAAGCAGAGTCTCCTTAGGGTAGCATATAACATTCTCTCAGGAAGTTGAAGTAGGAGGATAGTGAGTTCCACGACAGTAAGCAAATCAAAGTAACAACAACAAAAATAACAACAGTCTCTCATACGCAATTTTGATGTTTCAGTATTGGCTTGTCTACACCAGTCCTTGGCTCAGCTTGAGCCTTTCAACAAAAATGACAAAGGGTCCCCAGGAACCAAATGTTTGATGTCCCCCTTTTCCCAGTGATCCTGCATTAATACTGGGAGTTTCAACATTTGCTTTGCTTTGTGCTCTTGTCACCAAACCTCTTGATTAAGAACTTTCCTAAAATTCCACCAGCAGACTAACTCTTGCATCTTGAGGATTAGCTTCTTGCAGAGAAATTGTTGCCATGAATGCTTAACAGTAACTAGCCTACACTCCTTTCTCCAGTTTTAAGTAGTATTAACATTAATGAAACAGTTGGCCACCTATTGCTTCTTGAATGTCACTTTACTATTGCTTATGCATAGAGGTTTTTAATGAGGCCATTTCACTGAAATTTTTAAAAACTATCATCCCTGTTTAGTTCTAAGTAACATCCATTCTTTAAACATAAATCTGGGGCACTGATGCTATTGCTACTACTGGATGGACTTGTCTGTTAACTTCCATATATCTATCATCTGATTGATGCTAAGATTTTATTGGCATGATATGATCAATAAAAACAAACAACTCTCTTTCTCATCTCCAAGATAGGTCTGTGGTTCTTGTTGTTGTTGTTGTTGTTGTTGTTGTTGTTGTTGTTGTTGTTCTTCTTCTTCTTCTTCTTCTTCTTCTTCTTCTTCTTCTTCTTCTT
>JANHMN010000015.1:32358062-32457105 GCA_030674055.1 Rhabdomys pumilio
TATTATTATTATTATTATTATTATTATTATTATTATTATTATTATTAGCGTACTAAACACTTACATTTTCTTTCTCTCTCTCTCTCTCTCTCTCTCTCTCTCTCTTTCTTTTTGTTCTTGAATATAGTAGAAGGCTCCAAAGTGCTACTCTAAAGGCCAGAAGAAGTTACCATTCCCTGCATGATTAAACTAAGTGATGCTTGAACCATAAAGACTCCATTATGTTTTCCAATTTTTCTCCCTGAGGGCAACATCCTTGAGCTATGTAGTAAATGAGTTGATGAGAACAGAATTAATCTAGAGTTCTGCAGTCCCTAGGCCTTCACAGACTGCCGTAAATGGTATCTTTCATGAGATTTCATATGTCCACAAGATTTCTTGTAAATCCTCCTCAAGCACTAAGGGGCTGTCTGATATCTCTAAGCTGTTTGCTCTTCAGGCTTATTGAACCTGATACACTTAGATACCAGTTCATGTTTTAACATCATTAATAATTATGAGGCAGGAGTATGACAGACAGAATCTTAGCATGTAGTAAAATAATTATAAAAAGCCTACAAAATGTTTATAATCATTCTCTATCGTGTTCAAATATCTGTATAATCTCAAGGAGATTCATGTTGAATTGATTTTTTTTCTGGAATTTGTAGATGTTTCTAATGATTATAGACTTATAAATTTGTACAGACCCTGGGATGTTAATTAGCCCTGGATTGTTTCTTCTGAATCATATATGACTCACTATGGCACGTCTTTCAGGCTCTCTGGGTACAGTCACTTGACAACTGAATCCAGAGTCTCTCCAACTGTAGGAAACAGCATGATCCAAATTCTATCATCTGTCTTTCTTCTCTGTGTACATAGTGAACTGTCCCTCTGTATGTCCCTACATGTGAACAGCTCTTTATCTAGGTTTCAGATTTGAATACTTAGAAGGACACAATTTCATATCTCTGCACTATACTACTTAAAATGTCTCATGTGTCATAAATAGTCTTTAGTATTTGAACATTCAGTATAATTGTGTTCTGGTTACAAAACTTTTCATATTAACTTGCAAACAAGATGACATAGAAATTGGCCAGTCTTGGGTTCAGTAAATTCATGCCTTCTCAAAATTATTTAACTAATTGGATAAGTTTTACTACTTAAAATGTTTTTGACCTAAATAACAAAGAAATTTTCTTTGCATTTATAAATGAGGCAATTGTTTATAGAATTTCAACGTTTATAAAGATATTGTAATTATTTTATAATTTAGCTTACCAATTTTGTGTTCTTTACAAAAATAAACTGAAAACATCATGAACTCTAACTTGTTTTCAAAAATAGCAAAGTTGATTAACTTCTTTTATGACAATTGAACTCATTCAACCCATTCTATTCAGAGCGAGCTACAGTTAAAATACTTTATAGTAGAAGTGATTAGGATAAGTCTGTTGCACTATAATCATAAGTACTGGATTTTATGCATATATAGTTTTCAATACCATTAGTAGTTGATTCACATTAATTTCCATAAAGGCTTCTTAGCCTTTATGGCTAAATGACTATGGCATATACAGTATTAAAGGAGGCAAAATTTTTTTAAAAATTATTCTTGTATGTTTGTATTCTAATATAGTTCCCGTCAGTAGTAATGATAAAGTAATCATTACTTGATGAAATTTGTACTCATAAACTCACTTGATTTATACCTAAATGTTGAACTTAGCTACCCAAACACGTCATCTAGAGCATATGAAGAGAAAGAAAGATCTTATAGATCTTTGGCTGTTGTAACAAAGAAACT
The DNA here is from genome assembly GCA_030674055.1 of Rhabdomys pumilio. Lineage (NCBI taxonomy): Eukaryota > Metazoa > Chordata > Mammalia > Rodentia > Muridae > Rhabdomys > Rhabdomys pumilio. The sequence goes on from JANHMN010000015.1 coordinate 32,359,855, forward strand.
ACAAATGTTTCAGAGTTTGGCTTTCCTTTTCATTTTTTTTTCAATGAGACTAAATTAATACTTGTTCCCTAGAAATCAGAAATAAAGACAGCCCTATAGATACAGTGGTAATGGAGAGCCCAATGATGTCTTAAAGCAGGTCTGAACAAGGTTGCATTAACTAAAAAGGAAAATGAGGCTACCTGAAGGTTGACTCTGGGAAAATTATGAACATTGGGTGACAATCACTTCAGAGTAGCTGAGAATCTCTTTGTCAAAAGAAATCAAATATTATCTTGGTGAAAAGTATCACAGAACTCATATGTTTTACCCCTCCACTAATTCCCTACAACATATCTTCCACCTGACATCATGTCTCAAAATGCCATTACGTCTAAGTATGTTATTTATCATGTGTTTCTAACTTTGTTTTGAAGGGAAAAACAAAAGTTCTAGCAAAGGAACTTTTAGAAACCTTCTTTGCACACAGTTCTCCAGCCAAGCACACACTCTTGAAGCTTGGTATAATCTCTACAGGAATGTGAATATGCATACCAAATTGATTCACTTTTCTCAAGGCATATAAATAGTTTTAGACAGTACTGAAATCATAAAAAATAAGTTTAATAAAGTATATTAAATATATATTAGTGATGCTTTTCTCAAATGCTGTTTGCTATGGTAACATTTTCAAAGCCACTTAGTGTTATTTTTTTTTTAACTTTGAAGCCTTGTTTAGTGTATTTCTGCAAAGAATCAAATGTATGATCACTAATTTTACAATTTATTTGACAGAAATGTGTATCTTCATATCTGTATCAGCCTGGCAAGAATAGAGTTCACAAAACGTTCATTTTACATTTCAGTTTACTTTTTATTTCCAGAACACATACTAGAAATAAAGGTGACATGAAGAGTGAAAGTTACATTTAATAAGATAGTACTGTTTTAAAAGGTTAAAATATTCTGGTTATTTTTATTTTTACAATACTATCATAATAGTTTAGTAAAAGTAATAGTATTAGGAAAATACCAATGCAGAAAAACAAATCTTTTACATTCATATTGTACTGAGCATGTTTACAGCTTCAAAATATGTACTCTGATAGATTTTTGTTGATTCCTATTTTCATGTATTCATACAGCGACTTCAAAGAAATCTATAGTGTTTCATGTGGTTTCAAATGAATTCAATTAAAGAAAAACTTACCCTGTCTATTTACAGAACTTACAATAGAGGCATATTGAAGCCTTAAACACAGCACAGTTCACCTGTCAGCTGCTTTAAAATCCTTCCCCTTTTCTATTTTACTTAATCCTGATTTCTAACAGGTTGTCTAAAGTGCGATAAAGTACAAACAAACAGGAAATTGTCTTTGGTGTGGTGAAAATACTAGGAACATAAAACAAAAGAAATACCAGCCAGCTTAACTCTCATCTTAACTGTATCTACACAGTAAGAGCTGAATGGTTTTTCAGCCCATCATCCAACTTTTACCCCATTATTTCTCTCTGCCATCCAGTAAAATGTTGCAGTTCTATTTTTCTATGGTATTTATATTAAATCTATTCAGGGCAGGTCATACATACCTAGCAAGCAGATAATTCTGGCACAAAACTGGAGGAATAGAGTGCATGGGCAAGCAAATACTCTTACTTGAAAACGTTCTTCTATGAAATGGTCTTATATACCACCGGCATTCTGTCTTACTTCCCATAAAACAGGAATGGGGAATAATAAAATAATAAACATTAAATTGGGTGGGGAATTAGAGGTAAGGTAGAGGAGAGAGTATAGAAAGAGGTAACAAAATGCAAAGATCATTGAAAAAATCATATGGAGATGGAAGGGAAAATGATATAATTACAATCTCAAAAACATGGAATGATTTTTAAAAGTCATATGAAAACCTATCACTATAGAGTTACCCTATAATTGGGAGAAACATGCTTCTCCTTGACACTATTGACAAACAAAATCCCCACAGCCTAGAATTGATTACCATTTTGGAGTTGTTACTCACTGGGATCCCACAGACTTGCAGTCATTACAGGATTCTGCCATAGTTCTTGATTTCTCTCAAGGAACTTAGTGATGACACTCTGATACTGAAAATACCACATACTTGGGTTATGGAACATGGAGAAATCAAGATGCTGACCTGCCACTTCTGTTGGTACTGGCTAGTTTTCATAGTACTGGAAGATACTGCCAAGGTAGGGAAATGATCACCAGTGTCATCCAGCTGTGAATCCTGTAATCTACAGTAACAACCAGCCTGATAAAATAGGTCCATTTGTACAATAATATTTGAAACATTATGTACACTTTCTGATTTGATTAAGGGTCCTCTCTACAAGATGAAACTCATGTCTGACACTGATATCAGGGCCAATAATGGGTGGCTAGGTAGATCATTGACTCCTTAAAGAAAATTTACTACATATTTACAATTACCAGGCTAAGGAGACATAGGATTCAAATGACTCCTACTGACTTTGTTGTGTACCCACAGATTAATGCATTTCTCAAATCTTATCAGAGAAGCCTGTTTTTTTTTCCTTTGAAACTGTAGATGTTGATTAACAGAAAGATGCACAACTAGTCAGTGAGAAGAGAATAATAGACCGTGGAGATTTCAGCTCTAAACAGATCATCTTCATGACATCCCTCCTCTAAAGACTCAAGGATCATTAGAGAGGTGAGAAGAAAAAAAATGCTAACAGTCAAAGCAAGTAACTACTACAAAACTATATTTCAACAATGGCTGTATACCAGCTGAAGCTCCAAAATTCCAGGAGTAGCTCAGTCCTCAAGAATGGGTGTCTCAGTTGTTCATCAGTGTATTCTAGGATGGGGGAGAAGTAGGCAATAATGCTGGTGAAGAAAATGAGCTTGCCAGTGACAACAAGAGCAAGCACACAAAGGGAAAACGTGTCCATCTTTCACATCCTTTATGTAAGTTGCCACCAGAAGGTGTGACTCAGATTAAAGGTGCATCTTCCCAAATCAAAAGACCTGAATTAAAATTGTGTCTTCCCACTTCAAATTATTTTAATTTGAAAAAAAAAAATCCCTCACAGGTGTTCTCAGCCTCTTGCCTTTTAATTCCAGATGTAGTCAAGTTTACAACCACGAATTGCCATCACAACTTAGAAAAGTTAGAAATATTTTAAAGTAAGTGAATTATGAGGAGCTTTTTTGAAGGCATTGTTGACAGGCAACGAATCTGTCGGCTTGTTTTATTTACAATGTTTACCAAGTATGAACATTTACTGAAGTGTAATTTTGGAATTCGGGGAGAAAATATGCAAAGGTGTACTCTACAAGTACAGATTAATAGATGTGTAAATTTGCATTTTGTGCTAGCTGTTCATTAGACAAGTGAGTTCAATTCTTTCACTGAGGCACTGGGCAAGGATTAAGCACTATAACATTCGTTAAGATCTGTTAAGCTCATTGCTACAGTTAATGATAAGTTCTTGAAATTTATATGTGTAAGCACTCCTTCCAATGCTCATTTTCTTGTAAATAAGCAAATTAGGGATGGGGCAATTTGATTCCCTAATTAGAAGCTATTTGATTCCCTGCTTGCTGCCTGGACTTTCTGTAGCAAGGGGACTATAAGCCAACAAAACAGCTAGCCTTATGCCAGCATCAGCTGTTTGGAACAAGCTGCAGATGCCTTGAGACCACTATGCAAAGACTGCACCTGAGTCCCCCAGCTCGAAAAAATACAGCCTCAGCCAGGGATTGTGGCAACAGATTATGCCAGGCTTTTTGCTGGCATAAGTCTCTGTGAACTCTCCATGACCTCATTGGCCAGAGAGCTCTTGGGCTAGTGGAGGGACTGGTGCTAAGAAACAAGGTTGTGATGGATCCAAAAAGCAACAGGAGTGACTGGTCAGAAACAGATAACTCTAATTGTGGGCTATATAAGCAACCTGCTCAGTGCCTTGGTCTGGAGAGTCTGTCCTGTGTTGCCTCTGTTGCTGTTGTAGCAGTAAGCCCAGTAGCCCGTTAGCCCTTTCTTGCTTATTTTAGTAGTACAGGCTATGATCATCACGTGAACAAGACAACAGTAGAGAGTCACCATGGATTTAATGGCACATCAGAAGCATGGTTGTTGGAACAAAAGAGGCTTCAGCATCATTAAATAATAGTTGAATAGGCAGAGGTTTATCTGACCCTACCTGATATAACTGGCAAACACACATGGCATACACTGTTATTCCAGGAATCCTTGACTGCCCATCATGGACACCTATTGCTAAGTATTGTCTTCTCCACCAGACATCTGGTTCCTGAGTGGTCCTCTAAATACTGATGAATCTACATTTGCTCATACTCAAGTTCCCAAACACAGATCTGGCTGTGCTAGCCACACAAGTCATCCCATCTGTAGCTACTGAGCCAGGAATGTCAGACAGCCAGCTTTTTGCCAGTTGAAGAAGATGCTAAGCAATGGAGAGTAGCCTGGGAAGGAAGCAGAGATGCAGGCAGAAAGAATAGAAAGCAAAGAGTTGAGTGAAAAAAAGATTAAATGCTCGGGAAGTTTGGGAAAGAAGCCTGGAGACTTTAGTTGTCCTAAAGAACTCCAAAGAGCTGCCAGGATGTCACTAACCACAGTGTCAGGCCAAGTCCGGGAGCTGCAGTGCTGGCCCCTACCCCTGGTGGTGAGAACGAATAGCCAAGGTCTGCAGGGCTATGGTAACGGCAGAATGCTCCTTTGTCAGTACAAATGTAAAATGAGCAATCTCCAGAAGTTTCCTGCAGAAATAAACCTTTTTTTTTTTTTTTTTTTTAGTTAATGAATCAAAAATTATATCCTTAGGTTGTTATGTAAGAAGATAAAAACTTACATTTAAGTATCTAAGAATGTCCACATGGATGCATGGAATAGCTCTGCTTATGATTGGTATGACTTACTAGCAAGCAAGTTGCTGTATGCTAAAAGAACATATAAATTAAACTAATTAGAATATAGAAGTTTTTCATGTCTAAAAGTGAATGAGCTATCTGCCTTTGAAGGTACACAGAGAAAACAAAAGAATATCACAAAGTGAAAAGCTCATGTGATATAATAACAAATGTAAGAAATTCTTTAAAAGGAAAAACAAAAGAATGTAATACCTGTGACCAGGAAAGGGAAGAGGGAGATGTCTTTCTGGCTGGGATCAGGGCAGTAAACATACTGGGATACTGCAGCAACAGCCGTGTCTCTACTCATGTGTTGAAGCCCGAAAAATGTGCTGCACCTTAAACTAGAGATGGGTAACATCTCTGCTGTAGGCTCATATGTTAAACAAATGTAACAGTCTTGATAATGAAGGACATTATGCATGTATGGAGGCAAAGGACATATAAAGTGGGCTCACCATGACTGCAATCCCAAAACTACTCTAAAGACTCAAATCTATTTTCAAAGATACACAGAAAAAAATGGTGGATTTCTAAGTCACTCTGCCCTAACTCCTTACTAATATAGGCTTTCATACCATTTTCCAAGCACCACCAATAGGTTGGTCCTAGAAACCTTAACTAACCATGGAAGAAGAAAGATCTTCTGGAACCTGACACTGGTTGACAGCTGTAGTTTTGCCCACCACTGAATTGATCTGATGGGATATTTTTATGAACTCAGTAAAAAGTCACTAAAAATTTATATCCCAATGTGTCATTGACAAGTTAATTTTAAGCCTGAGGCTAGTTTTTTTTTTAAGTTATTTGACATTTTTTAAAATAAAATAGGTTTTTTTCATTAGCCAGAGAAAAATAACAAGTATCTTCACTTGTCGTGTTCGACTGAGTTGAGCAAATGACAACATCCGTTTGTTTCTAGTTCCATCTTCTCGAGAACAAAATTTCATTGGATCCCTTGTATGAATATGCAAATCCCTTATATTTCATTGGATCCCTTGCATGAATATGCAAATTCCTTATATTCATAAACATTTAAAAAAGAAAGTAATACCATATATTGCATGATAATTTTACTGAGTACTGAATTGTTTTTTCAGGCTCTAAGGAATATCTGATAATTAGCTGTCTATAAATTTAACACCTGAGAAGTGCTTAGAAAAAGGAAGATTTAGGTTTCACACAGACATAAAATTAATTCTTCCAGTGCATGTTCTTTTCTTGTCAATGAACATATCAGGACAATATACATTCTCCAAAGCTTTGGCCCTTAGTCTGCAGAGAAAAGGCTGGGCAAGGTTGAAATTCTTATATCTGTTTTGGTCCCACCTGTCTATGTGATAGACATAGAGCTTTAGAGTAATTCTTAGCGAAAGTAATCACAATGTGAACCTCTATGTTCTGATAGCTTCTTTTACTTTTAAATTAAAGTAAACTTATATACATGAATATATAAAATATGTACACGTATATATTTTATATGAATAGATATCTAGATAATTCTTTAAGAACAACCAAATAAGCACACTATGAGCATTTACATTCATTATCATTGGTCCAAGAAGTACATATGAAGACAGGAATTTACACAAAGACAAATACAAAATTATAGATGATGCCATGGAAAAAGAGAAAGGTTGGGCTGGAGAGACTGCTCAGTGGTTAAGAGCACTGACTGCTCGTCCAGAGGTCCTGAGTTCAATTCCCAGCAACCACATGGTAGCTCACAACCATCTGTAATGGGATCTGATGCCCTCTTCTGGTGTGTCTAAAGACAACTTCAGTGTATTCATATATATAAAATAAATAAATCTTTTTTTTTTTTTTTTTTTTTTTTGGTTTTTCGAGACAGGGTAATCCGCCTGCCTTTGCCTCCCAAGTGCTGGGATTAAAGGTATGTGCCACCACCGCCCGGCACATAAATCTTTAACAAAAAAAGAAAAAGAAAAAAGAAAGGTCACAGGGACTTAAAGAAATCAATTTACTTTAAAATAACTAAATATTTTATGAATTAGTAAATTTTGTATTTAGAATACATGCTATATATTTATTGGTATTTTTAATAATCTATGTTTTTTCTTTTTATTGAATATGTTTATAGAATATAACAAATATGTATATTATGAAATGACTTATTTAAGCTAATTAATAGCATCATTACCTCACATGCATAGTTTTTCATGATGGAACATCTAAATCTAATCTGAGCAATTCCCAAGTAATATAGCAAAGTGCTATTTGCCATCTTCAGAAGATAAATACATCTCCAATATTTATCCCTCGTTTTATCCTTTTTTTTTTTTTTTTTTTGCATGTTCAGGATCTATAGCCTCCAATAGTAGGAGCCTTAGCTAGGATCAGCGTCATCAATTCCTGAGAGTTTCCATTGCCCTAGGTTTCCACCTTACCCCTGAAATGTTCCCCATTCCGGAGGTGCCTCTCAATACTCTCTCTCTCTCCATTCTGCCCTAACCTGATCCTTCCTATTCCATTTCCCCCTAGTCCTATGATATTTATTCTATTTTCTCTTCCCAGAGAAATCTATGCATCCCCCCTTGAGCCCTCCTCTTTACTTAGTCTCTCTTGAACTGTTGATTATAGTTGATCATTCTTTACTTCACAGCTAATATCCACTTATAAGTGAGTACATATCATGTTTGTCTTTCTGAGTCTGTTACCTTACTCATGATAATTTTTTCCTAGTTCCATTCATTTCTTCGCAAATTTCATGATGTAATTTTTTAAACAGCTGAGCAATACTACATTATAGAAATGTACCACATTTTCTTTATCTATTCTTTGATTGAGAAACACGTAGGCTTTTTTTCCAGTTTCTGTCATAAACATAGTTGAGCTTGTGTCCTTGGATTAGGATGAAACATTCTTTCTGTATATGCCCAGGAGTAGTATAGCTAGCTCTTAAGGTAGATCAATTCTCTGAGAAACTGCCATAATTGATTTCGAAAGTGGCTGTACAACTTTGCACTCACAGGATTTATCTTAACTAAATGTTTGTGACTTCAACCAACATTTCATTTGTTCTTCCCTGTGGGTCTTTTTAAGACTTAATTTAAGTATTTAAATAGATTTTAATTAAAATACAATTACATCAGTCCTCACTTTCCTCTTCCCAGAGAGGAAAATAACCACCATTTTCACCTTCTGCTTCTATGACTTTTACATTTCTAGATAAGCGAAAGCATGAATGATCTATCTTTTGTTTTGGCTTGTTTTATTTAACATAATGTCCTGAAAAGATACACATTACTTATTTATTCATCCACTGATGAAAACTTCAGTTGGTTTTATTTCTTGCTTATTATGAATAATGCTACAATAAGTGTGGTAATGTGGTTATAATTTCCTCATAATTATTTTATGTGCAAATATGCGTAGTGCAATTACTAAATCATATGGTAGTTATTTTTGAGTTTTTAAGAAATTACCACACTGCCATAATGGTTGTATTAATTACTATTTTCATGAGCAGTATGAAGTTCCCTTTTTTTCTGGTTGTATTTTTCATAAATAATGCATTTTTTTAAAGTTGCTTTTCTAGTGAGGCTTATATCTCTTCTCTCACTGAAAATATCCTAAAACAAACTACTGGACTTAGTACTAAGAGAACCCCTTATTTTCTGATTGTACTCATTATTCAGTGGTCTGAAAAAATATATTTTGGTGCTGCTATGACTTATGTTCACAATGAAATATAATGCAATGCATATCATTTCTAGCATCTCAGTAAATGGTCAGATTTGAAAATGAAAGCATTAGAGGAGTTTCATGTGAAAATTAAGTCTTTAGAGTGATCTAATGTGTGCAACGCTCTCAGTCCTTTCCAATACAGAGCAGCTCACTCTCTAACTATACCACTAGAAAAGCCCAGGAATTTAAAGAGATACAAATAGGAAAAGAAGCCCAAATGTTCCCTATTTGCAGATGATATGATACACCTAAGAGATCCTAAAATTTCTACCAGCCAACTTCTAGAAATGAGGAAGAAGGGTACAAAATCAACCTACAAAAATAAATATCCTTTCTATCTCCAATAACAAACCTATAGAAAAAGACATTGTAGAAACACACCCATGCCCAATAGCCTTGAAAAAAAATTAGGACTGCATTAGCCAAGGACATGAAAGACTCTTGGAATGAAAACTTTAAAATCCCAAAGAAAGAGATTGATGAGGATACAGAAAAACAGAGCAAACAAAAACCCCTCATGCTCACAGGCACAAAATAACTTAAAAGTAACTACCATATGATTCAGTAATTGTACTATGGATATTTGCAAATAAAATTGTGAAAGCTACTATTCTACTATACCAAAAATCAATTTAGAAACTCAACACAATCCCAATCGAAATCCTCATGCATGGCATTCTTCACAAAATAGAAAAAAAAAAACATATGGAATCACAAAAAACTCTAGATACACAGATTAATACAGAGCAATTAGGAGAGATGTTGTATACTGCCAAGGTGAGCATATAAAGAAATCACTTCCACACCTAAGTTTCAGGGAACATTCTAGAAGAGGTCACAGAATGATGTAAAAGTCAGAGGATATAAGATTTGCCATGAAATTGTGTCTCCTTGTAACATTGAAAGATACACCTGTAAAGTCTCACCTGCATGACTATATTAATATAAACCAAACAAGGAGGACACCAAGAAACATGTACTTGTCTTTCTGAGTCTGGGTTACCTCACTCAAAATGTTTACTTTTCTAGTTGTTTCCATTTGCATGCAAATTTCATGATGCAGGGTTAGTGGGGGGGGGGTGTTGTTGTTGTTGTTGTTATTTTAACAGCAGAATAATACACCATTGTATAAATGTACTAAATTTCTTATCCTTTCTTTGGTTTCCGGATTCTGGCTATTATTATGAATAAAGCCACATTTCAAATAAAGATTTATTTCATTCTATACATAATTTGGCACTTATAACTTTATAGTTTGCAAACTACAGCACAAATCCTATTAAACCCAAAGTAAGTGAATCTTGATGCAATGGCTCAGCTAGCCTGAACCCCACCCCATACTTTCTAACATCTTCTGAAATGAGACAAGTAGGGGAGGGAACATCAGGAAGCAAATGACAGTGCTTTCAGTCACTTGACTTTAACCTTATGGAATAGTTTATAGAAATATTGATTGTGTAAATATTCATTTAGCTTCTAGCATCATGAGAGGCATTTGTTAATTGAAACTCTCAGGAACCCCAGCTCTACTTTGTTCCTCTGTAAACCAACCCCATCTCCACCCAAGTGTCGGCTCAGTCTATCCTGTTAATTTTATATTCAGTTATTCATTCAACAAGCTGTCAGGGCACATTATATTTTAAGCCACAGTGTGCAAGGCACACTTCCTTCCAATTTTAAGGGAGATAAATTTGATAATAACCAAGGATATTATAAGTAGTTCCACACGGTTTTCAGAAAATAAGAAAAGGGATGACAAAGGTGGCTGTGGTAACGAGTGACATTAGATAGTCTTTAATGGTGATGATTGTGGGAATAATGTTTGAATTTGCAGTGAACAGGGTACCAGCAAAAAGCCATTTGAACAAATGTTTGGGAAGAAATACTTCAAATGCAACAAACAGTATGTGCAAAATTGCAAGGGATGGTTTGGAGTATTACCAAGATTCTAAACATACAGACATAGACATGTTCTCAGAGTAGGGTGAGACATACATAGCAGAAAATGAGGTGCAAATGACAGCAAACTCATCAGCAACTCTGCCACTGAGCCTTAAGGGAGGAAAGATTTCTTTTGGTTCTTGGCTTCAGAGTTTATACTACATGGTTGACTGGCTTCACTGTTTCTAGGTCTATGATGAGCCAAAGTACCGTGCAGGAAAGGCCTGGTAGAGCAGAGCTGCTCAAGTTATGGATCCAGGAAAAGAAAAAAACATCCTTGCTTCAAGCCATTTTTTCTTCCTTTAATTCCATCGGGCCTCCAGATTTTGGATTTCACTGCCTGTATTCAGACTATCTCTTCTCTGTTCCTTTAATGTTATCTGAAAATGTCCTCGCAGACTCAGGCAGCCAGATGCATTGATCTCCTGGGTGTCTGTTAATCCAGTCAAATTGACAATCACGACTAACTACCCGAAGTAGCATTGCATGGGAGTTCTGAGGCAAGACTATAATGCTTATGGATGTTATTCGAAATGCCATGGACTATTCCCTTGTGAAGTCCCTACAATACTTGAAATTTAATATGTCTAGAGCCAATGCATCATCATTCCTTCATAAACACATTTATGCTTCTGTGTTGGCCAGTTTCGTCAATAAAACCATCCTATTTCCCACTACACAAAATCTTCATTCTGATGTTATTCTTTCATTATTTCCAAATATTGTCAACTACTAACATCAATCGATCAGTTCTTCCTCCTAAATACCACCCACTACAAGACCTTTTGTATATCACTCCACTGCCTCAGTTCACTTGCTGTTGTATGACCCTTTCGGGGATCACATAACCCCTTTAGTCTTAAAAGATCCACGGTGTGTGGTTTATTTCTTTAGGCTATATCTTATACAGAAACAATGACTCCTAAACAAACATCTGTCATTCTCCTCCTCTGGCCAAGTTCTCTATTAATTCGCCGATGCATGTAAGATAAATTTTGCAGCCTTAGGCATGGAATTCAGAGGACCTTAACATTTGACTCTTAGCTCCAGCTCCAATCTCCAACTTGCCACACAAATTAATTCCACAACAAAACTGAAACCACCTTCAATTTTCTTTAAGTTCCCACTGCTCAGAGCTCTATTCTTTCTGCATGCTACTTGTGAGAGTAGAATCACTAACATCATTATGTCCCTGTGTAACCTGCAGTGCCTCTGTGCATTTCATTCTTAAAAGCTGTTTGTTATCACAATAGATAAATGATAGGTGATAAATGGATGAATGGATGGATAGATACATACATACATACATACATACATACATACATACATACATATGTAGATACATAGATACATAGATAGATACATAGATAGATACATAGATAGATACATAGATAGATACATAGATAGAGCTTATATAGAGAGAATAGAAGATGGTAGATAATAAATGAATGAATAAATAAACACTCTTCTTGAATATTCTCACTCCCCTCCTGCAACTTCGTATTGACTTCTGTATTACTTCAGGTGAACTTTCTGTGTTGTTAAATTCCATGACATTTTTGGCCTCAACACCAGCCATGTGCAAAGATGATCTCTGCAGACCGTGACTTAGCAAAGTAAATGCCAACTATAAAGTGCTAGGCATATGCTGAATTTAATGATCATTAAGGCAACCTCTTTAGATGACAAATATGAAAACAAGGAAACAGAGAATTTAAGCAGACATGCTCACCAAAGACATGTTCCTGAGCCCAGAAAAATTTCAAAATTTTCCCTGCTATTGAGCTTCATCTCAAGTTCTGTCCATGATCTGCTCTTCTTCCATTTATCTTTTATATTGACTCTTGTGGTTATTTCTTAAATGAATAGCTAATGAATGACTATGATTTGCTTATGTATTCTAAGTACCCTATCAATAGTTGTTGGATGAATGAATAAAATAAGTCTGGAGTTTACAGTTGTCTAATGACACTGTCATCTGCTGTGTGCTTCTATGCATTTATCATTGCTTCATTTGCTAATTGTCTTGACATTTCTTTAGTAACTTTTAAATGTTTTTAATCCATATTTAGAATGTTGAGAATGAAATGTAACAAGAAATACAATTCTGGCATGCAATAAATCACAAAGGGTTAAATGTAACATAAATAAACCAAACACATAATTATGTTTAGAAATAACATGCTAGACTCTTTAGATCAGTAATTCTCAACTTTCCTAATGCTACAACTCTATAATACTGTTCCTCGTGTTGTAGTGACCTTGCCCCAGCCATAAAATTATTTCATTTCTACTTCATAATGGTAATTTGCTACTGTTATGAATCTTAATGTAGATATCTTGTATGCAGGATGTCTTAATATAAGACCAATGTCAAAGGATCATTTGATCTCAAGGAGCCCTGACCCACAGGATGAAAACGTCTGCTTTAGATAAAAAATGATAACTGAGCCATATGTTCATTTACTGACTATTATTAAATGTGGTGATAATTTTAAAATACAGAAGCAAAGGGATTCAACATGAAGCGATAACTAATGTCTTTTGTATTTACATACTGAGTGAAACTCCCAAATGATGACACAAATATGTCTCCAATTCTATTAAACAAATACTAAGATTATTTGGTGCCCAAGAAACTTATTAAATGTATGTATTCTTAGACTAGTTTAGTTCTTTAAAATGCTTTGCAACATTTGGAGCTTAAACTTTGATTTTCATTGAATCTGTAGGTAGCTTTTGGTAAGGTGGCCATTTTCACTATTAACAATTAACGATTTTCACTATTAACAATTTCATAGTTAATCCTACTGATCCATGAGCATGGGAGATCATTCCAATTTCTGATATCGTCTTCAGTTTCTTTCTTCAGAGACTTGAAGTACCACAGAGCAGTAGTGATAAAAACTTCAAGGTATAGGTACAGAGACAGAAAGGTCTATCAATGGAATAGAATTGAACACACAGAAATAAATCCACATGCCTATGGACACTTGACATTTGACAAAGAAGCCAAAACCATAGAATAGAAAAAGAAAGCATCTTCAACAAGTAGTGCTGATGTAAGTGGTGGGCTGCATGCTCAAGTCCAAGTGGACCACAGATCCCAACATAAAGCCAAATACACTTAATCAGAAAAGAAAGTGAAAAATGGTCATTAGAGGCAGATGTAGGGAGGTAACTGGTTTGGAGAGGGGATGTGAAGGGGAATGGAAGGGATTCAGGATCAGGTGTGGAGAGAAACAGGAGAGATGGCCTGATAGCCTTGAGAATGAATGGAAACCTGCAACTGACTGAGAGTAGGGCATCCCCATGATGTGAGAGACCTAGATAAGGGAAGCATCCAAGAATCAGTGGGGGTGACCTTAGCCATGACTCAAAGCATTAAGAATATGGAACCTAAAGTTGCCACCTCTTGTAGACAGTCAGAATCCCCAGTGGAGTGATAGGGACACCAATCCACCTACAAAACATGCGACCCCGAATTAATACTATCTACAAGTAATGCAGGGATGGAGAGGTAGGCGTGGAGCAGATACTGAAGGAATGGCCAACCAATAACTGGCCCAAATTGAGACCAATCCCATAGGCAAGAAACAATCTTTGAAACTATTAATGATACTTTGTTATGCTTACAGACAGGAGTCTAACGTGGCTGTCCACTGAGAGGCTCCACCTAGCAGCTGACTCAAATGGATGCATATACTCACAGCAAAACAGCGGATGGAGCCTGGGGACTTTTATGAAAGAATAGGAAGAAGAAATGTGGACCTAAGGGGATAGGAACTTCACATGAACACCAACAGAATCAACTAACCTTTGGGGCTTTCAAAGACAGAACCACCACCAAATAAGATGCATAGGCTAGAACTAAGCCTCCCCACACATATGTAACAGATGTGCAGCTTGGTCTTCATGTGTGTCTCGAACAACTGGAGCAGGGGCTATCCCAAAAACTGTTGCCTTTATGTGGAATTTGTACCTCTATCTGTGGTGCCTGTTTGGCCTTAGTGGGAGAGGAAGCAGCTATCCTCACAGAGACTTGCCAAGGTGGGCAGATTCCCAGGAGTGGGGCACCCACCTGCTCAAAGAAAAAGGGCAAGAAGTATGGGGGAAGTTTGTGTGAAGAGACGGACTTAGATGGAACAGTGAACAGGGTGTGAAGTGAATACATAAAATATATATTTTTTAAGTTAAAATATTGATTTTCTGTTGTCTTTTTTTTTTAATCTTTTGAATTTAGTTCAAGGCTACAATTCATTCCTGGGTCCCTCTGCTAAGGTACAGTATGAAAATTCTGCTTGCCACAGAAAATGCTCTTCTGATGATGCTCCACTAAGTGTTTTAATTAATGAAATGGGACTGTGTTTCTTTTTAGAATGAGACTGTGTCTATTTCACAATATAACAAATCCTGACTGAGAATATTCTAAAATCTGCATTTTCCTAGTTATTTGGCTGCACTGTGTCTAAAGATAAATGTGTACATGAGCAAACCCACTCTTCATCACGGTTTTCTATAACTCTCTTGAAAAGGCATGCTTATTGGAAGTTTCCGGATAGACTTTCAAGTACAGATGGCAATCATGTTCATACAAATATCTGGAGACTACAGTCATGTGCTTTAATTTACCTTATTTGTTCTAAAGTTCCTATCATTGCTTTTCAATTGTTTTCAGCCATCATTTCTAAGCCTCTGAATTCAGATTCTCATTTGTTTTCACTTCTGAGCTGAATGATACTGTGGTACCTTGTTTCTTTGGTTTGAGGTCTACATAAAAAAAATGTAAAAAGCATTGTGAGTTCTAATAACTGAGTTTTTAATGAGTATACATATATTTAATACATAAGTCATTAGAAAAATTAGTCATGCAATTAATTTTATATGTTTGCATTATGTGATTCATATGTATGTGGCATAAGCATTTCTAGATTAACATAGATTTACTTCAATATTTTCAGAACACCTAAGATACATGCCTCACTAGAAGTGCAACTCAGTCACAGGAGGACATTGGAATTAAATGAAAAATGATGTATTCAAGTTCACACACATAAGCTATTTACTAAAATAGGCTGCGCCAAAACAATAGGGAAGCCATGTTACAGATTGTTTTTATTTATGCAAATTTATAAGTTGGGCATGATCTTTTATTTTGTGATTAAATTTCCAAAGGGCATTTTTGACATTCACATTAGCTTAGTTTGAGTGGAAATTAATTTCCTCTTGACAAGTGTTATGAGTTTCAAAATATCCCCTGTGCACTTGTTTGATGAAAAGGTTATTTGTATTACAAATGTTCATGATCAAAAATCTAAGCTTTATTATGCCTATATATCTTTATACACATAGCACCATTTTTGAGTTAATGTGATCAGTATTGTATACTCAGTATTGTAGGCTCAGAAAGTAGCCTAGAACTTCATAATTACACAACGGTTTCTCATCTTATTTAAATATTTGGCATCTGATTATTTACTTTGTAAGCTTGGTAACTGATACAATTTTATCTTAATAGTCATATCAAAACCAGGAAATAATTAGCACAAATTCAGGTAAACAAGGTAGTTGTTTCAGTCTTACCTGTTATGATGAATGTGGCAGAACTGAAGACAAGTGGGCAGAGGTCCACTGGACCTGAGCGACTCGTACTGCTGAGCTATAGGATTCCATCACAATAAAGGTGACAGTACTTCTACAGAGTAACTTTCTCCTTTCTGAGTTCTAGAATTAAAAAAGCTTCTGGCCTGACCAGTGGTAGCTAGAAAGCCATCTAAATATATGCCATTAAAAACCTTACATCAGCCAGGCAGTGGTGGCGCACGCCTTTAATCCTAGCACTTGGGAGGCAGAGGCAGGTGGATTTCTGAGTTCAAGTCCATCCTGGTCTACAGAGTGAGTTCCAGGACAGCCAGAGATACACAAAGAAACCCTGTCTCAAACAAACAAACAAAAGACAAATAAAACCTTACATCAGTGATTCTCTACCAGTGTGGGTCGTAACCCCTTTGAGGATTGAGCATCAGATATATTGCATATCATACATTTACATTATGGTTCATGACAGTAGCAAAATAAAGTAGCAATGAAATAATTATAGTTGGTGGTCATGAGAACATGAGGAACTGTGTAAAAGGGTGGCAGCGTTAAGAAAGCTAAGAACAATTGCCTTAGATCCTGGCAGTGTAATGAGATGGTCCACATAGGATATGATACTGATTTTATATCAGGACAAACTTTTGCCACAATTTCCTCAAATAATATTCAAGAAATTATTTCTGAGCTAAGCACAAATGCAGAGTCTTTCACCTAGGTTTTAGTTTGCTGAAGATTTAACTCAACTACAAGTTAAAAATCAATGAATAACCAAAGTCCCTAAGAAGGGATCCTCTTCTCATTTAAACCTGAAGTTTTTAACTTAAAAATCATATTGGAGGTGTAGAGGGTAAAAGCACTTAGCAGCATACAGACTTGAGTTCAAGCTAAGCATGGTCCTACTTATGCCTAGAACATTGTGAGGAAGCAGAGACAGGAGGATCAGTAGTATTGTTGGCTACCAGCATAACCAGAAACAAACAACAAAAAAAACCCATGAGCTTCAAACTCAGCAAGAGACTCGATCTCCAAATAGTGGCAAAGGACACCTGGACTCTACCCCACCCATATTTACCAGAGCACACACATGCATATTTCACATATATAAGATTTATTATTCAGAGACTATTATTTCTAAGACAGGTCTGATTTTAGGAGAAAAAGACTTCTACTATATAAAATATTCAAATATACATAAATATTATACATACACATGTGGGTATACATATATAAAATACGAGCATATATATGTTCACCTTGGGTTTTTCTCCAGAATAATAGTTTTTTAGGTACTTTCTTTCTAGTTTTTTAGGTACTTTCTTTCTAAAGGACATGGCAGTAGGTGACTATGCATATAAATTAAATGTGCCTTCTTCTTTTTATAGATTAAATCTCTAAAAAAAAAAAAACAAACAAACCTGTCTTCACTAAGTAAACTACATCTTACATCCAGGTTCTTCCTGTCCAGATAAAACACTTCCATTTAAAAGCTAAAGGTGTGAAAAATTGTCCTGTGTGGTGCAGGGTTTTATACCAAATATCATACAATATAAGTACAAATGTGTACAGCTGTTTTCTCTCAGTGAGTGCTTATTAAGGTACTTCTTGCAATTTCTTGCTAATGAGTCCTGTTTCCATGATCCATTCAGAGAATAGATGAAGATCCAGCTTGGAGGAAACATGGTTATTGTAAGACTAAGTTGGTGAGACAATGGCTCTGGAGACGAGCTGCGAAGAACTTAACCAACTCTCATGAATACAACTCTTACATTTTGTTGCTTGGCTTTGGTGGCATCTTTATGTGAGTTGAGCCACTGGATTTGAATGTGTTTTCTATAACATGAATCACTAGCTAGGCACTGTTAATTCTACATTGCCTCATTGCATTTGGGGGAGTGGTACCTTCATAAAGTATATTATAGTTTCCCCTAATTGCCTTACTTGGTTCTTCATTTCATTATAGCAACTAGACCAATAAATTTGAGATTCTTCATTGGAAGAAGTTCATAAATTTTTGTCTTATATCATTAAAAGTAAGCAACTAGTAGCATAGTACAAGGCAATGCAAAACATCTTTACTGAATATATCTGCCAACCTCCGTACATACACACAAATGCATAGATAGACAGCCAGTCATCATCTCTTGCTATCTAAAGGATATACATTGCAGAAACCCCATAAATAATAAAAATCTATGGACATACTAGTCATTGTATGCAAAATGGTGTAGGGTTTTATTATAATCTATATACATCCTCTTATCTATTCCAAATTATCTCAAAATACATATAACATCTAACACGGCATACATAATACACATAGAGTTAGTATGCAATACTGTTTAGGGAAAAATGACAAGAGAAAATAGCCTCATAAATTCAGGTTAGGTACAATTTTGTGAACTATTTTGATCCATGTTTGATTGAATTCATAGATACACAACTACAAACACAAAACTTATGGATACATGGGCATGACTGTGTAATCATAATATAATAATTAACAAAAACAAAATTCCTCCATCTTCTTGCCTGGAAACTATTATAAAAACAATGTACAAAATAAATGCTACTAATTTGACAAATATTTCTGGAGATATACAACCAATGTCAACATTTTTTTAATGAGGAACTGTAATAGTCACACAAGCTGTCTGTAGCCATAATATTCTCTTTCCTATGTGTGTATTGAAACAACAGTTAACACAATTCTATTTTCTCCCACATGAAACATTAGGAAAAAAGCATGCATTGTTCTTAGAGCATATGAGCTTCGTTGCTAACAAGATGGTTTGTTTTAGTCTCATCTTCTCTTCAATGCAGTAATAAAATGTGTCTTCTCAGAACTAGATTATTTCCCAAAGGAGATATATGGGGACAAATCTGCCCCACAGTACATAAAGGCACACTTTGATTCTTTGTAGTTCCCAGTTCGTCCAGTGCAGTCTCACTTATGAAAATATAGCAATGCAATGAATCCAGAGATACCATCCCAACTGGGACTTGTGTTTCAGTGGCAGTTAATGCTCTTTTCATTCTTGGTTGGCTGTCACAAAAGCCTAGTGTCATTTTGATATAAACTTTCCAAAAAGGAGCTCCTCATCCACCCCAGAAAATAATCTCAATTATTTCTCTATTGTAGACAATTTCTTCATCACAGCCTCAATCCATTCATTTCATTCACTGATTCTGACATTTCAGATCCACTTCTCAACTCTGAACAATAGGAAGATGAATGGCATACATTCTCTTGGTCTAAGGTAGTTATGGACTATGGAATAACCAGACCAAAACACATAATCCAAATCTAACATTTACAATATGAAGCCACATGTAATTGAAAGCTATAATGTGAACCAAGATTCAGAGTCCAGAGAAAAACTTAGAAGTATCAAAGATTTCTTAGTGACACAAAGAATAAAAAGGCATAGTGTTTAGCCCAAGGAGTAGCTAAGTCATTCTGACAGAGAGAGCCTAGAAATAACAAACAAGTATAACCATGAACACAAAGTGCCCAAACACCATGGAGCATAAGCATTCATAGATGTGATTGTTGTGTCCAACCAACCCTATTTACAATGACAGTGTAATACCACACTGTTTAGTCTGTCCTTAGTTTTTATACTTTTTAAATGAACTGAGTCTTTTTTCTGCCTTTGTATGATACTGAGAGAAGTCTCAACTTCTCCCTGATGACTTCTGCAGTTGTTAAGTTTCAAAAATAACACAATTTTACAAAACTTGAATTAAACTTAAAATTTCATGATTTGTGCAGTTGAAGGAGAAGGCAGGAAAGAGTCTTATCTCATACAGAGTCTAAGAGAGACTAGACATGACTGAAGTAGATAGAAGCATAAAAATATTTAATTAGAAAACTGATTGTTAGGTTTGAGTTCATAAAGGTTATTTATTTAGGAAATAGACTTGAAGAAAAAGAGAACTATGCTAGAAAATGAACAGAGTTTTTGATCCTCTCTAAATCTAGTGGAGACCAACATTATTACTGTTTGGTGGTAAAAAAAAAAAAAAAAGACTGGCTTAAAATGGTGGGAGTTATATGTGTTTGGTGGGTGTTAGGATATGTCTGAAGGATAATGGGAAATAAAAGCCAAATCTTGGAAAGCAAAATATCCTGGAATAGCCTCTTCAATTTTAGCCTTCAGAAAGCAATAGGAAGGTGGAATTCTGCAAGAATAACAACATATAAAACCATATCACATCTTCCAGGACAGAAAGACAGACAGACAGACAGACAGACAGACAGACAGACAGACAGACAACAGACAGACAGACAGACAGGCAGACAGACAGACAGACAGAGAGAAAAACATAGACAAAAGTGAAGGAATGGTCAAACTTAGTGGTACTGACTGGAGTATTGACATAGAATATGTGAAGTCTTAAATTCAATCCTCACATCATAAGAAGGAAATTATTTAAATAATTAAAAATTAAATCTCAGATCTCCAGTATGAATGGATGAGGAGGCTTATTTCCATGTGCTTCTATGGGGTTTCAGCAGGATGACAAAGTTTGAAGCAGATACTGAGCTCCATATTTAAGTATTTATATAGCCAGGCACAGTAGCTTAAACCTGTAGTCTTGGAGCCCTGAAGTAGAGTGAAAAGATGTAGGAATTTAAGGTTGTCACCACCTTCATAGCAAGTTCAGGGCCAGCCTAAGGTTAATAGGAGCTTGTCTCAAGAAAACTGAAATAAATAACTCAATCTATTCAGTTCAAAGAACAAATGAAATAAAATCAAAGAGACCCAGTAGATACTTGTATCCATTACAGTAAATGCAGGGTGAAAGGAGATGGATAAGAAAAAGACTAAATATTCCAAAAAGAAACTGGAAGCAGCCAAGAATCACTATAGTCTGTGTGACGAGAAAGCCCATACTATTATTACTAACTTAGAGGTTTATTGACGTTAGCTCCTCTATCCTACCAGCAAAAAAATATTTTCACCCTACTCTATTTTCTATGTGTTATAAGTCATATTCCTATAAACCTACTCATTAGTTCATATACTCAAAAACACATAATGCAAAGGACAGAAGGAAAACAAGTACAGGGGCGTGCTTTTGAAAAGGTTTCCATGGATGCACATGACTATGGATTACTCTTCTTTGCAGAGGGGCGTGGGAGGAGATGTTACGGTAATGTGTGACACTCAGTTCCTTTCTGTGCACCTCTCTTCACCTTATGTGGATGTCAGCATTGAGGACACCGGCTGTCTTCCGATCTTAGATCTTCTTCAGCGTAGTTTCATTCTATGATTACAAATAAAGAGCTGGGATTTGCTTTCTCTTCAGAAGTCTGGCTCAGTAGGAATGTAAGCTCATGTATTTAAGCTTAATATATGATAGCTTTTGGTTAAAATTAATGTAGGATCCATAAAAATCCATTAAATGTGCATTTCTGGTTTATTTGTTGATTTTAAAGTTTTTTGAGCTATTTCTGTGCAAGGAAATTGAAAGACCCTTTACCTGAGCAGTGAAGCAAAGTATACATCATTCAATGTGAGGAAAGACTTTAAAAGTCTGCAAATAAAACCATTCTGGAAAACATCAGTATAGTTCCAAATTGACTAAGTGTTGTAGGCCTTATTACTATTAATGAGGATATTATCAGCTTAGAACTAGAGTTTTTATTCTGATGTTGTTTTAGAATAAATTAATATCAATTGAAAGAATTAGTCATGAATATATACTGCAGTGTTTAATAAATTATAGCAATATATTAATATCATTTGAGAGAATTAATCATGAATAGATACTGAAGTATTTAATGAATGTAGCATGTACCCTTCTTGTTGTTGTTGTTCAAAGTATCTAAGAATATAATAGACATGTAACAATGAACATAGAAATGTTGATGTTTACTTCAGTCTGTATCCTGAGATGAAAGTATCTAAAGAGGTTGAATCATAAACTTCAACAAACAAGAGGATGAACTTACTTTGCAACCACTTAGCTGTCCAGGACTTCACCATGTATAGCACCTTAGCTTCCTCAACACAGGCATTATTGAGTAAAGTCCTCAATATATTTTATCTCAGTACAGAAAAAGTAAATGCAATAAAATTTAAAGCAGTTTTTGAGAGCAAAATCTTTTCTTTTCCAACAGAAAGCTAGTTCCGAACTGAGTCCAAAATTAGCAGAGCAGACAATGCCCTCAAGAAAATGACACAGTCTGGCTTTGTTAGTTTGGCTATCTTCAGAAAAAGAATCAAGATTTAGGTCCCAAGTATATAATCCCATTAAAATGTTTCACCCATAGATTTCTCAGATTTGGAAGACATTTAACAAAGTTTAGGTATATGTACTTAAATTTTCATAGTAGGGAAAAAAACTATAATCCCCACTAAAAGCAAACAAAACAAACCTATCTTATATTTTTCTACATAACTCTTAGAATCTAATAATATGGTAGAAGAGAGTAAACATTTAATTATCCTAACTGTTAAGTGAATCTGGAAGTTAAAAATCTTTTTCTATCTCTGCATGTAATCGGACTAAGCCTGTCATTAAGGACTTTAAAGCCAGACAGAAATTGGAGGAAATAATCACAAACTCTTAGTGAGAAACAGAGGACCGTAAAATGTTTGAGTTTGATTCATCTTCCCTTCTAAGTATAGACATTCATTCTCAACATTTGCTTAATGTTTTGTTAGCTTTCTTACACATCCCATGATTACCTGACTAAAAAAAGGTGCTGCCAGAGCAAGCATCGTCCTCCTATACCAAGTACCAAGACAACTCCTGTCACACACACACACACACACACACACACACACACACACACGACCTGATAAAGACTATTATTACTCAGTAGAGACTCTCTTTTCAGGTTAGTCTAGGCCATGTCCAAGTGACAGTGAATGAAAACTAGGAGAACACTGAATAGAAACATGTTGGTTTTGTAGACAGAGTACTAAACATGGCAAAAAGATATTATTAAGTTTTTAAGAAGTTGTTTGTACCATGTTATCATGTTAAAATTTGTAGGACAAGATAGTATCAAAGCACCTCTGGTCCTTCCATATTCCAGTGTCAGTACCTTTTAAGACTACTGATAGAGCCATCTTTATTGGACAGTCACTATTCACTTCATTTTTAAATTCTAGCCTGAACACCTCTTTATACTAAATGAAAGAAAGAAATATTTACAGACCTCTCTACAGCTGATTATAATCATTAATTTGAAATGAATTAAGATAAAATTTTAGAGGAAAAAAATCTATGTATTTATTGAATATAATTTGTAAACAATGGTATTGCTTGGGTCCGTGTCTTCGTTCCCAGCTTGGAATTTCTTAGAGGTGGTGAAAACGTTAAGAAGTTGGCCTAATCATTACAAGGTCCCCTTTAATTACTGGAGGTCAGGCCTCTCTCCCTACCTTGGTAAGATTAGAATCACCACGGCCCTTCTATACTTGGAGAAGGGAGGAGATGTCAGGGGCAGCCCTGCTTATACACTGAAAGCCTAAAATCAGTCATAAGCCTAAAATCAGCAATAGGTCTGACATACATGCCTGCTAACACAGTCTTGGGTCTCTGTGGAAAAACACTGAAACAGATGGCTATAAGCTATTGTAAACAGTCAGCTTTGGTGGAAATTTACCAGCCTGTGTAGTCATAGACCTTGTAAATAGGCACCCTTGGCAGATAGTACCAACTTAGATAAGGACAAGTGAATCATAGGCAGAGTCATATTGTCCCCTGAACCTTTACCCAGCTGATATACCCTGTTCTAAAAGATATCTGTACTCCCCATGAACACCTATGCTCCTGTGTCATCCCCTTCCCCACATCCTGCATTTTTCTTTTTATAACCCCTGTGTTAAAAAGTAAAAATTATGATTTAATATAAAAAAAAGTACACACACACACACAAAGAAGTTGGCCAAAAGAATCTGAAATGGGATAAGGACAAGGAAATGGGCTGCTTAGCAGGAATATGGCATTGGCCAAGGACAAAGAACTACAGGTAATAAAGAAAAGAAGAAAATGAGAGTAGTCTTCATCAGGGAAGAACACACAAATACGTGACCCAACACCAAATAGTCAGCCTGAAATCATACATAGGGGTAACACTATTTAGAATGAAAAGATTATATTTGAATATATATATATATATATATATATATATATATATATGTGTGTGTGTGTGTGTGTGTGTGTGTGTGTGTGTGTATGCATACACACACGTGTGTGAATTTGAAAGTTAGCAAAAGAAGTTATATGAGAGAGTTTTGAGGAATGAAAGGGAAGGAGAAATTATGTAATTATATTATCTCAAAATTTTAAGAAAAAAACTAAAGAAAGAATTATCCTCAGGCTGGATTTCACTAAAACAAAATTATAACCTCATTTTTGTTTGTATTATGTCATTGCATGGCTATAACTTTGACAACTTGTGTTACAATGTTCCTTGATTAAATATTTATGTATAATTGGTGGCCTTAAATTCTCTTATAAAGTCAGACACCATTCATAATATATGGCTAAAAATATTCATATACTCCATTAATTATTTGACTGTAGTAAAAACAATACAGAAAAATTGTCTGCAGAAAACACTCATGAAATGAAAAGTTTCTACCAAAAATAATATTTTAAAATATAATGGAAAATAGATTATACTGGAATGCTGTCTGTTTTGTACTAATAGTTTTTAAATGTAGGGTACATTCAGAGAATGATACTTACCATTGAATATGTCTTAGACAGACACCTCATAGAAAGATTAAGATTTTTTTAGTACAGTATATAACAGAGATATCAGAAGACAATATTAGATCTTTTGATTTTACATTTTGTTTTTATTCTATTTTATTCTTGAGGCAGAGTTTCAGTTGCTTGTTATGTAGGGTAGCCTAGATACAAACTTCTCATGAAACCCAGATTGGTTTTAGCTTCTCAATGTTAGAACCCAGCTGCATTGGGTTCTATCACATTCATCTTAATATTCTTTGAGTTTAAAGCAAAGCATTTACAAAATATTGACTGAAGTTAATTCCTCAGAAGTAGTTTATACTGAAAAAAATCACTTCTAGAAATTACTGAATTATTTTCTTAATTCCTATATATCTATCCACATATAATTTCCAGACATTTCTTTTTTTCCACCACAATCTCTTCGGTTCTAATGTTATGACACTGCTTCCAAAGTTTTTATGTATTTTACTCAGTTTCTGGCTTGGCAGAAAATTTATTATTCTATTCTTGACACTTTGGCCTTGATCACAAGTTACTGAGTCTGCAACTACAATTTGTGTCAGGCAGTAATGTCTAATTTAGGCTGCTATCCTGGTATTTAGCACAATATCAAGCCCAGAGGTGCAGTTTCTTCATAAGTGAATTCAAGCCAAACAAATAAGAAGTGCAGCCCTTGTCTGGTGAGAATCTAATTGTAGAGTCAGGCTAAGCTGGCCAAAAGTCACCTGTGAGACCAGTCAGCAGAGCTGGCGCTAGCACTAATTATTGGATTGATATATTGCCTACATATCCCCTCACCATTTTCATTGGGTCAAAGTCCCTGATGCATTGTGTACAAAATTATATTTTTGTCTTTCTCAGTGATACGAGACAAATGTTTGAATCATCTTTTCACTTCTTTGCCACTCCTCCTCCTTCTCTTAAATTTCAGAGATGAGAAAGCCAATTTGTTCCACTCCTTGTGTATTTTCCAGTGGAGAGTAATCCTTGAAGGCTCTTTTAAGATTACATTAAATGTAATTATCTGGTCTCAAGTGAGTAAGACCCTAATTACTTTTGAAAGAATGTTCCTGGATGATCTACATTGGGTCTACATTCAATTTGTTTTATACACACAGCAAGCAAGGAAAACACTCAGTGGCAGAAATACAATGTATGGTCTAATTTGGTATTCAGTGACTACTTCCACAAAGCTAATCCCAGCCTCCTAGAGAAGAGACTAATCTTCTGTTGTCAAGTGCACAATAGGTCAATAACTATATTTACATTTTTCATATGGCTCCTGCTAGGCAATCCAAGAATAAAATCACAGTAAATATCAATGCTTACCATGCTTAATGTACTTTAAAAATGAAACATTATATTTACTTTATGTATTTCTCAAACCAAGCACATTTAAACTATTTCCGTTATTTACAATAATTTTTTTAAAAAAAAAAAAAAGCATAGAAACTCAGAATCTCCCTTAAATATGCTGCAAATAACAAGTGCTAAGCCTTAAACGCAACCTGAGTATATTAAGGTTCTACAAATATACATATTAAAATATATATAATGATATGTATATATCACTATCTAACTATTCAAATATATGTATATTTCTATATAATATATATTATATATACAATTATATATATTATATACTAAGTATATATAATTATATGTATGTATTTATTTTCATGTATTTATATATAAATGCATAATGTATAATTAATAAATCTATATATAATATACACATATTCAGATAGTTAGATTGAGAAATATATATACATACACATATATGTATATAATGGTTATATGAAACTCTTATTTCTCTGTGAAACAATTATTATCAACCAAGTATACTATATGATACACATAAAGCATTCAGCTTTTCTTTCATCTTCCATGGGAATATAGTACTTTTGTCGGGCATCAATGGGAGGAGAGACCTTCAGTTCTGTGATGGCTCAATGCTCCAGTGTAGGGAAATTTGAGGGCGGGGAGGTGGGAGTGTGGATGGGTGGGGGCATACCCTTATAGAAGCAGGAGCGGGGTTATTGGATACAGGGTTACAGGATGGGAACAGGGAAGGTAAAACAACACTTGAAATGTAAATAAAGAAAATACCTAATTCAAAAAAATAAAAATCAAATCAAATAAATATTTTACTTCTCTATTTTGTTTTTGTTTTTGTTTTTGCCTGTTCCTTTCTATGTATTCTCTCTGATTGGCTAGTCATTCTTAAAGCTGATTATCAGATTACTGGCTCCCAATGCGGTAGCAAATGAATTGCTTTTAAACTTAATTTGCATATTTTTAGTTAGCTTGCTCAATTTGGCAAAGTTCTGAGCTTATATTCTGACTCAGAAATCTACAAATCTGCATGCATCTTCTTCCACAGTCTCCCCAGATAACCCACAACCATTTGTGTTTAATCTGCAGAGAACTTTCCATGAATTTCATTTTTATGTTTGCTCAATCCAAACCTTTTCATAATGGATTTGTAGTTACAGCATTTTGTTCTCAAGATCACTGAGATAATGAATACAGAGGCAAAACAATCAATGAAAGGCAAAGATGTCTTAGGTGAAGGAGAAAGAAGGATGTTTAAAGTGATGTTATTATGCTTTTGGTCCCAGCTTAGTCTCTGAGAGTTCCCAGGAGTCCAGTTTAATTGACACTGTTAGTCTTCTTGTGAAGTTGCCATCACCTTTAGAGCCTTCAATCATTTGCCTAATTCTTCCATAGGTGTTATGAACCTCCATCCAATGTTTGGCATGGGCATATGCATCTGTCTCAGTCAGCAGTCAGCTACTGGGTAAAGCCTCTCAAATGACAGCTGTGCTAGACTCCTATTTGCAAGCACAATGTACCATGATTAATAGTGCCAGGGATTGGTGCCTGCCCATGTGATAGGTCTCAAGTTAGGTCATCACTAGCCAGTCATTCCTTCAGTCTCTGTTCCATCTTTGCCCACACATTTCTTTCAGACAGGAGCAATTTTGGGTCAAAAGTTTTGTAGGTGGGTTGGTGTCCCCATCCCTCCACTAGGGGTCCTGTCTGGCTATTACAAGTGATCTCTTCAGCTTCCATATCCTCACTGCCTTAGTTAAGGTTTCACTGTGATGATGAGACACCATGACCAAGGCAACTCTTATAAGAGACAACATTTAACTGGAGTTGGCTTACAAGGTCAGAGATTCAGTTCATTATCAAAGCATGGCAGTGTCCAGGCAGACACAGGGCTTAAGGAGGAGCTAAAAGTTTTATATCTTGATCCAAAGACAGACAGAAGAAGACTGGCTTCCATGTGATTAGACAGAGGGTCTCAAAGCCAAACCCCACAGTGACACACTTACCCCAAAAGGCCACACCTACTCCAACAAGACCACACCTCCTAATAGAGCCTCTCCCTGGGCCTAGCATATTGAAATCATCATACCCACTGTTGGGCATTTTGGCTAAGGCAACCCATATTGACTGACCTACCAACCAAAGATCATACGTAGGCTGGTCAGAGGCCCCTGGCACATAAGAAACAGAGGGCTTCCTTGTCTGACCTCAGTGGGAGAGGATGTGCCTAATCCTGTAGAGACTTGATGCCCCAGGATGAGGCATTAAGTGGAACATTCTCACAGGTGAAGGGGAGACAGAAGGGAGGAGGAACCCTGTGAACGGGGATTGGGGACCAGCAGCAATGTTAAGAAAAGTAACAGGGATCTATCATGCCTTTAATATTACTTAGTTTTGTCTTAAATTTACTACTTGGAGTAGCTTAAAAGTTGTAGAAAAACTGACTTAATAAAAAGACTCATTTGGACTACCAGTGCTCATTTTATCAATGCCTTAGTTGTTTCCAGTTTGCTTATTTATTTCGTATTTACTGGATGCTTATGGGTTCTGATGTGTCTGAAGCATGGCACTGCTGATAGCTTAGTATTGACTACCTAGTCCCATGCTTGAAACATTCTTTCCTAGCTGGAGTCATTATCAGATGTAGTTAAAACCTTTTCAAGTGAGAGCAAATGAAAGAAAGTTGAGCCACTGGGATGCACACAGGAAGGGAATGTTGAGTTTCATTGCATCGAAAACACTTGGTGTCCTAGTTGAATCTAAGTAGTGTCACTCTGATCAGTTCTAATGTGTCGTTCTGGCACTGTTCGTTACTAAAGTTCTAAGACCTATAACAATTTTTTTCTAGAAATACCTTGGCAAATTTCAAAGATACAAATGTATTTTACATTTACTGCTATTTCTGAGTGTTAATGTTGCCATGAAGATGATGTTTTTGTACCCTGGTATCTGATATCACGCAGTCCTGCAGAACCTTGTAAACAGAGAGGTTCAAAATCGGCAATGCCAACATTTATTAAGTTTGTAGTTAGTAGCCTAGATGCTGTTAATTTTATCCTGTGCTAATAGCTTGAGAGATGTATGAAGTGGGAAAGTGTGTGAACAGTGGTATGCATATGAAAAAATACTTTTTTGTTAACACACGGTGTCGTGATATCATGTGAAAAATACAACAAGGAAATGCAGTAGAATTTGTTGTAGATTTGTAAATATTAACAATTTCACCTAGCTACTCATTCACCTGTTTTTACTAACTCAGATGAAAAGACCTTATAGGGTAATTCTCTGGACTTTTTCAGAGACATATTTGGAAGTTAGCTGCAGTTCTCTATGATGTTATGTTAGCAAGAGATAAAGTTGGGGAAGGATCTGGATTTCAAACAAGTGTTAGTACATAAGTTAAGGCTCTTTTAATTGTCATTAAAACTTTTGTTTCTTCTACAGTATTTAGTGTAAGTTGATTGTACATTTTCTAATTGTGTTAGTGTATTGAAATCTGGCATGTCAGTTGCGGAGGTCTATCAACCAGCTTTTGTTTTATTGCCCTTAATATCACAGA
The DNA here is from genome assembly GCA_030674055.1 of Rhabdomys pumilio. Lineage (NCBI taxonomy): Eukaryota > Metazoa > Chordata > Mammalia > Rodentia > Muridae > Rhabdomys > Rhabdomys pumilio. Next base: position 32,389,617 of record JANHMN010000015.1, read on the forward strand.
AACTTGGCCTTCTGAAAAAAAAAATGTTTGCAAGTACTGGAAAAAGTTAATCTGGTTTTAAGCGGAAGCAAGAGGATAGTGGGCTTGATTATTGCTGGTATAAGAGCTTTAATAAAGTTAATTGCTAGCACCACTGCTTCTGCAACTGCTTTGACATAAGAAGTTAAGACAGCTACTTTTGTTATTCATTTAGAAAAATTGTTACTAATGTGTTGGATATAAAAGAGAATTTAGATAGGCATTTGGAACAACGGATTGATGCTCTTTATCCTATTGAAATTATTGGAAGGAGGTTCAAAGTTTAAGAGTAAGGAGTCACCTCAAGTGTCATGCCAAATACTATTAGATTCATGTTAGTCCTAAAATTTTCAGTGCTAGCCATTGTAATTAGGAAAAGTTTAAAGACACTTGCAGTGTATTTGGCATAATTCTAACAACTCTCCGGATGTTTTAACTTTACATAGTAAGCTTATGAATTTCATGAATGCTGCTCTGCTGAGTGTTGATGTGGTAGATGCTGCTGACAAAATTACCCATGGCTCAGATATTTTGTTCACCCTTTGAAACAGTGAACATGAGAGTGTTCATGGAATTTTGTTTATTGCCTTGCTTATTCTTTAATTATTTGTATCTATTGTTTTGTTATTTCCTCAACATAGAACTGACATTAATACTTACATGTAATTGAAATTGTATAAAAGCAAAAAGGAGGATGGGATAGGAGGTTTCTAGGAAGGGGAAATGGTTAAAAGGAATGGCATCTGAAATGTAAATAAATATAATATCCAATAAGAATACTAACTCTCATTGATAAGCAATACAAGATTTGAGACAAGGCCTCACTGTGTAGTTCTGAATAAATGGAACCTTCCATCCTTCTGCTTATATATTCTAAGTGCTGGCTGTGCAGTTATGTGCTCTCAGCTGAGAACCAAAGCCGTTCTCATTTACTCCTTCGTTCTCTCCTTCTCTGTAATATTTTATTCATCATTTTTGTTGTACAATGTTTTAACTCTATATGCAAAAACAAACATAAAAATATTATAAAAATTTCCCAAATCAACATTTATTTTTAGCTGACATTCAGAATTAGCTTACTTTAATATAATTAACTGTATAAAAAGAGAGCTGAAGAGCTTCCTTTTAATTTTCCTTATGATGGTCTAAATGTACTAGTGTTCTTTTGTTCTCTACATTATTACACAGACATTGGGTGAAATTGAATCCTTTGTTAAAATACATCATTTAAGTAAATTATACAGACTATTTGGGAGTGGAATTGCACATTTTAAAAAGCTAAGTACAATTAGAACAGGAAGCCTATTTAGATGTCAAATTTGTATTTTAAAACATCCTTAAGGAGTAGAGTCTCATTCCTGTAATCTCAGCATTCAGTATGCTAAGAGAATGATTACCAGGTTCCCAAGGCTAGCCTTGTCTATAGGGCAAGATCCTGTCTCAAAAACAACAATTCTATATCCCATTCCTCTATTCTGTTTTATGTAAATAATTATTTCTTTCTTGCTTTGTCAGCATGAACACTAATGTTGGATGAATACAGAAAAAGTTAGCATGGCTCTGCACAGTTCTGAAGCATTCTACATTCTTGTTTCTCTATTCTCTTATTTTTTTTCCTTCTTATTCCATAAAAAAGCATGATTTGAAGTTTTTTCTGAGAAGAACCAGGTGGAAAAATAGAAAGCATTTAAAGGCCATTCTCCTATACAATATCATGAGATAATGGAACAGCAGTGCTCTGGATGGAGGTGACAGTGTAACAAAGGAGAGGGACATGTGTCTCTCTTTAGACCTGTTGACTTTCATTCATGAAGTCATCAAACCATGTCCTGTGCAGGTTCAGGTTACAACAGAAGAAGCAAAATACATTCACCAGGCTTCCTGATCTCTACCATGACAGGAAGGGGAAGGCCAGTGGCTGGGAATGAGAACTGGGACTTCTACATTGTAACTCAGAATGATACATTCGTGATAAAGTGTGAGAAGAGATGTCTAAGAAAATCCATAATAATGACTGGGGCTACTGGGACATCTTTCAAGTATATTATACACACACATCTATCTACACAACTTTATTCGTCTGTATATATGCATGTAGCAGGATGTTGGTTTGAAATAGTGAGCATTTGTCTCTTCCTAAAAAAGAATTATTTATGCTCTTTCATGCACATAAGATAGTCATGTTATGTGCTCTTGGTTTTAAAATAATTACTTAGTTTATAACATCTTCCAAGAATGGTGCACCAAAAGATGCTTTGAAGTGTACTATTGTCTTCTAAATTTTGCATACTGTTCTTAATTTTACATAGTGTAATTTAATTTTACAATATAAGCCTTTTAAAGAGCAATATTGTTTTCAAAGTGGAAAGTTTTCCAGAAAATAATAAAACCATGAGCCAAGAGAATACCTCTTTAGACACTAAAGTTGAATATGTTTCAAAACACTCATAGTAACTTTATATTAAATCTGCATATCATCCTTATCTTATTTTAAATGTTCATGTACATATACATACAGACATGCATATACATATATAACACTATGCTTACACATATGCAAAAATATTCCTTTTTTTTTTGCTCACATAAAATTTAACATTACCAAGAACTCAGATAAGACTTTTCTTAACATACAAAATTGAACTGTGGTGTGTTGGCTCCTTAGATGTCACCTACCCAAAATTTGTATATAGACCTAAAAAAAGGTATAATAACAGCAAATCCTTCTATAAAATCTGCCTAGTGATATGGCATATGGAATAAACATGAGAAAATATTTTCACAAGCTAAGTTTTATCAAAAAATGCACCTGTGTATCTTTTGCTTTAATTTTAGCAATGTCTGTAATTATTGGGTGGCTTGGGTGCAAGTCATGATAACTGGAAAAAGAGAACACCTGCCTCTTTGTGTCCAGGTTTCTGGCTTATCACTCAGAACAACAACTATAAAAGAGAAACAATATTTTCTACAATGTTACATCTGAATATCACCTATGTCAGGAAAAAATTCAACTTTTCCAAATTTGAAATGAGATATTTTAAGTTGTCAGCATTACAATTCATTAACTGATGATACATTTTGTTACAGATTATCATACACGTGCTTAAGACAAAACAACCAACAACAGAATGCTCAAGATACTACAAAAGTAGGAAAGCAGCAAAGGTAGCTCTTGGTAAGCTTTTTAAAAACGTATAGCAGGCTAGACTGTTTTAATTTTATGTTCATAAGTCTTTACTTCCTCATTAAGAATTGTTGTATTTTCTGGAATTTTCTCAGAATAGAGTTCTCCTACTACAAGAAATAAATTTCTTAATAGAAATAGCTAGGAAAGAATCTGCTGATATTGGAGAACACAAACAATGGGTCTCACCTGAGTAAATATGGGTGATCAATATATCAAGAATTATAAGGTTTTAATGTTTATTCCACCTGATTGACAGCCCGTTCTTATGTTTCTGTTTGGGCATAATGACAGACACTTTGGGAATAAAGAGGTGATGTTGTCCAAATGCAGGATAGTTTAACCCATACTGGATCAGTCCAGATTGCCTGGCAAGAACTAAGAAGCGGGCTTGCTAAGAAGTTTATGATATAAACTGTATTCTAAGAACAGTCACTTACTTTCTTCATTATTATACTGGCAACTCAAATGCTTTACATTATCCCTGGCCAGGAAACTAAACAAAATGCTATGAATATATTTTAACATTAGCAGTTTGTTGAATTTCTATGAAGACAATGAAAACTGGAAGAGAAGGTAAGCCAATATTTGGGTCTTTTTGTTTGTTTTGTTTTATATGATGCTTCATCAAAAGCATGAACTTGACCTCACACACATGGATAGGCTTTGGTAATAACTATGGATGAACCACAGATTCTGAGTATTTTTAGTCAATGTCTAGGTAAGTGGTTCTCATTCTGTCGTTACATCTTTGACCAACCTCTGTCTTCAAAAATATTTGCAATATGATTCATAACAATAACAAAATTACAGATATGAAGTAGAAACAAAAATAATTTTATAGTTGGGGGTCACAAGCAACATGAGAAACTGTAGTCTGAGTTGCAGCATTGGGAAGGTTGAGGGGTTGATCTAGGTTGTCCTTAAAATCATTTGTCAACCCAGAATCATGGCTTCACTTAAGGTTTTTCTCAGCTATGGTAGAAAAATAAAAATAGGACAAAGGTACTTTGTTGAGACCTTCATCCCCAGTGTAACAGCATTTATTAGAGTGGTAGTTAAGCAGTTAAGCATTCTCACCCCTTGGGTTACTCTTTCTTGGAAGCTGAATAATTATCATAGAAATGAGTTGTTCTAAGGTATCCTATAGCTCAAGATCTCTCACATGTGCCTGCTTGCCTGACTGCTTACCACTTTCTCCTATGGTGTGAAGCAATGTGAAGCCCTTATCAGATGTGGCCACACAATAAGCGACTTCCCAGCCTCCAGAACCAGAGCCCAAATAAACATTTTTTTCTGAATGATATTTATATCTTGGGTATTCTGTGGTAACAAGAGAAAATAAACTAGGACAGAAACTTGGTGTTTTAAAACAGCTTCTATTCATGAAAAGTGTACCTTAAATTTAAAAGTGCTATTCATTTCACAATAGGCAATGAAACAATTCCCCAATATGATTTTTTTTTTACCACATGCCAGAGCTAAAGATAATTTATATGTTAGGAACTGATGAATGTTATCACTTTGTATCATCTGCCTTGCTGTTGATTGTAAAACAGTTTTAAATCTTAAAATGAAACTAAGTATAAGAAAAAAATATTCATTTACTCTGTTCAGATAAGAAAAGTTAGCTATCTTCTGTGTTATTAAAATTTTGAGACTATACTAAATTAGTATCACATTATCTAACTTTCAAAACTATTACTGCCAAAGATCAATAAATATCCCCAAAGCTTGAAGGCTGATATTTGTATAACATTTCATAGTCTCTTAGGTAGCGCTCTATCTTTGTTCTTTCACTGAATATCACCATAATCTCCAGGAAAGCTCTAAAGTTTTTTTTCCTTTTTATTCTTACTGAGAAAGCCACACATAGAATATCCCTAGGATCAAAACTTCTTTGGTATCCTGTGCTTTGTCATATGTATCAGGACATCCTTTTACTTATCATGACAGGTTAGTTACATGTTAGTACATTAGTACTATGTTACTATAGTTCTCAGGAGCCTGTAACTCATTGTATTTTGTAAAACATAACCCAAAACCTAATATCCATGCATTTTTATAAACATGTCACCAAATATCCATGCATTTTTATTTTTCAGTTATTAGGGATACATGTTACCATGTATAAGCTGCTATACCATTACAGAATGCTACAGAGCCTTCTTGACCAACATAGACACTATCCGTCTACGGAGAGCTATTACAGCCCATCCTATCTGACTATTTGAAGATGAGGGTTATTTTCTCCATCTTACATGCTGGTAAATAAAACATTTTTAGATAATTCATATGTATTTCATTCCTCTGATTCCATCCATTTCAGGAATTTATGTCTCTTTGTGACCTGCTTTTGGTCACCCCTTCTGGTCTCTCTATACTGTTCTGATATCAGCTTAGGTCAACCAACCTGGGAGCCCCTCCTCCCAGGCCACCCCCATTCTTTTGGGACTCAATCTCATGGATTTTACCCGGAGACTCCCTAGTTCTTTTCTGCTTCCCCTTTCAGCCATTTCTTCCAGTATGTCTACATTGCTATTTTAACACACACACACACACCTGAAAATACTTTATAATTTTTTTCTATAAATTTGCGTTTATATATTTATTCAGTACCTCATTCAATGTACCATAACATCAATGTGTGTGATTTCATAGTTACTGAGGTAGATTTAAGTCTACTCTAACATCCCATAAAACAATGAACTTTTGTCTCCTTGATTTTTATAAAAATAAAGAAGGAAAAAGAAATAAGCAAATCAGCCTATGTGAGTGGTGTTGAGTGAGTCCTCAGGTGTTGTGACAGACCAGTTTCACCAAGAATACAGATGTTCTCCAGACTGCAAAACCTTACTACACTTTAAACATATTATGTGTTATATAAAATTATATATGTGTGATATACAGATAGTTTTCCTGTTCTAAATTGTATAAAATAGGAGAATGCAGAAGTTTAGTTAGTATTATGTTCTTCCCAGAAAGCATTCATTTTCTTTTTATTTGTTATTTTATTTATTTACATTTCAAAAGGTATCCCTTTTCCAGGTTTCCCTTCTGTAAACCCCTTATACCATGCCCTTACTTTTGTGAGAAAACATGCATTTTCATAGAAAGCTCTTATATTAAAAAATAAAAGGTTGCATTTCTGCAACTTCTATAACTAATTATCTCCATCTATGCTTTCATGCAATTTCATTTGCTTTCTCTCCAACAGAGCCATTTCCTTGGATGGCATAAACCTGCATCTCTGATGTCTTCTGTTAGATCACAAGGGTGTGTTCTGAGAGACAAAGAGGCAGATAATACAAACACTCGTAGTCTACCCTGAACGTCCCTTTTTCTTTTACCTGTGTTGGTGGAAAGTAAATGCTGACTTTTCTCACAGATACTCAGGTAACAATGTTGGTAGTGTGACACCCCTGCATACTTTGAATATAAAGATGAGTTTTAGACTAACTATGGGGTTCCAGACTTGACATGTGCAACATGTTTGATTTGTGCTTATAACAGTCTTGGTAAGTAGAACAGACTCAGTGATTCAGTTTTCCATGCCACATGAGAGGCAAGATTATGAAACTGCCCACAGGAAGCATTGATCTTACAAATCAGGTACCCTGGGTTACTTTATCTGCTGAGTAGTGGAGGTAAGCCTAATGAAAAGAAGACAGGATGGTTTCTTTTTTACCTCTATTTTCATTTCCATATCCTACACTTAACTGCAATCACTCACTTCCTAGTGCCTCTGTTTATTTTTTTCCCTGCAGCCTATACGCTTGCGATGCCCACTGATAGTTAGCACCAACCCTGTCTGTGTGACTCTTCTCTGCCAAAGCCACGGTGCTCCAAAACCACCACTACACTGAAATCTCCACATCCTTGTTTAATTGCTGCTTGTCTGGAGCTTTCTAGCCATGGCTTTCTAGAAATAAGTGAATGTGATAGTCAATGAGGTGAGCATGTTGATAACCGCCTGGGATCCTGGATATCATGAGGATGGAGCACAGGGTCTGTAGTTCAAAGCTGATTTGTGCTATGAGGTGAGATCCAGGTAAGCCAAAATAGCATAGCAAGACCCCATCTCAAAAGCAAGTAAATGAGTAGTGCGTGTGTGTGTGTGTGTGTGTGTGTGTGTGTGTGTCTGTCTGTCTGTCTGTGAGAGAGAGAAAGAGAGAGGGGGGGAGGAGCTGAAGTGAATGCTCTTGAATGAATTCTTAGGTGTTGTAACACCCGCCGAAGAGTTCTAGCTAGTGAGGAGATGCTCACCAGATTGCAATATCTTCCTGTACTTTAAATTGACCCAAACCCTTCATGGTTTAGCTCTTATTATCTCCTATATCTGTCAAGGTTTGACACGATGAGGGGGGGAAACTAATATTGGTGTCACGTACTGTATGCTAAGCCAACTAATATGTTTTCCTGGGCACAGTTTCCAATTTCTGAGACATGCTCATGCTTTCTCAAGCACTAGTTTTTCCTGAATTTTTATCATTGTTTGCTGATTAGCATATTGACAAGAGGACAAACAGGAAATAAAACACTTACCTGCAAAGACTTTTTGACAGCATGTCAAGGAAAAATTTGGAAACAGACGGTATCATAAAATTTACAATTTCTTCATGTATTCAACAATATGCTGATAATGACTTTGTTACAAATGCTATGCTGCTGCATTAAAAAAAAAACAATGGGACTTAAAGTATAATAAAATGGCTGGTAAATTTTTTGAAAAAAGTTGTTCTTGTGTATTGGCAATATACACACCATACAGATTACTTGACATCTCCATTTGTATGAAAAACTTATAAATTATTTATGTTTAGTCCTTTGAATATTAAGTAATGTTGGGCCATCTATAATGTCAGGATGTTTTAAGTGTTATACATATTTTCAAATGCTAGACTTACTGTGTAAGAATTATGGTGTAATTGCAGAAATGCATTATCGATTTTTGACTTCAGATTTTAACAGCAGACCCAAAGAACAGGCTTAGTAACAGGAAGGATGCAGATAAAGAAAACATCAGATTTGTAAAACAGAAAACACATAAGGAACATATATGCATAGAATATACATAAGAACTAAACGTAGCTATTTGACCAAAAGTCTTTAGAATACGTCAATTTATGAATTCCTGCCATGTACTGAAGTTTTGTAAGTTTAGGATATACTACTAAACCAAAATTGCTATATTTTCAAAACTTAACTATTCCACTATAAAATATGTTTGCATTTATTTGGCATGTAGTTTTTTCCTCCTACTTTTCTCTGACTCCTAAACTATGGTCATTCCACATTGTAAGTTATTATAGAATTCTTTGCACATTTTTCCAAACCACTTTCATAACCATTATCTTGTTTTAGACAGTCGAACATGAGATGCATAGTAGGCTATGTGTTACCATTTAACAGATACAGAAATTGATACCCTAAAAGATTATGTATCTTGTCTGAAACACTAACATAAGGACCTCATTTTCTCTTTTCCCACTGAATAAATTTACCACTGGGTCATATTGCTTTCTGAGTTAACATTTCATCACCTTTCATCATATATATATATATATATCCATATGTGTGTGTGCATCCACATACATAGCTTTAATCACTGCCTGCTCATAGCCACAAATGGCATTTGACCAGTGTAGGGTTTTGTTTAACTACCTCTTTTTCCTCTCTTGTATTTGTCACATATGCCCATTTTTATAAGCAGATCTATTAGGTAATCTGCAACCCAGACTTCTGTCTTGACCACACATTGTTGTGCTTTGTTACCTTCTGGTTTTGCTTAATATATTCTAACAGCAACAAAATAAAATACCACTTTTTTCTTTCTTTACATTTCAACACAAAAGTGAACTTTAAAATATAAACTTTGCACGAGTGTGCTGTGTCTATTGGATTGGGGACAATACTGAATAAAATTTAGGAAAACAAAATAATAAGTGATTTGTACATTAACTTATCTAGAAGCTGGAGATGATATGTACAAGATATATGCTTAAGAATTAAATATATTGTTGCAAACTGTACATGTAAATGTATTACTAAATGGCTCTTGAGATTCATAGGATATTTATAAACATTGCATACACAAACTCTATTTGAAAAATACCTATTAGCCAGGCGGTGGTGGTGCACTCCTTTAATCCCAGCACTTGGGAAGCAGAGGCAGGCAGATTTCTGAGTTTGAGGCCAGCCTGGTCTACAGAGTGAGTTCCAGGACAGCCAAGGCTATACAGAGAAACCCTGTCTCAAACAAACAAACAAACAAACAAATACCCATAATAGGGTAAGTTGAGAGAAAAGTGTGTTGCATATTGTGATTTTTTTTCCCTACTTCACTACCGGCACATTGTGGCAAGGGGCCAATTTTCATCTAATCAAGTGTTTCTTATCCCAATTTTACCTTTCCTCAAAGTATCCTTTATTCTTTACGTGGACACTCCTTCCATACAGTAATGTGATCAAGCCACCTTCTTGAGTGATACATCTCAATGTCAAGGTGAAGTGCACATTTCACATTGTTCCAAATTACACGGACTTCAGTCTACTTACAGCAGTCCTGAGCTAAGGGCTCCCTGTAACCTGAATACCTTCTCTCCTACCAGACCTTGCATCAGGTCAGTTATGGCCTAAGAATCTTCAGTCTCCTGCTTAAGAAATATAGACTAAGTAAAGTGTACCCACAGCACCTTGAAAAAATTCCACTGTTATTTATTTCATGAATTGGAATCATTTGCTTCTCTGTATTCCCACCTGGTGGTAACACATGTCTACACCATGACTTGTTAAATTGTATATCTTTAGGATCTAAATGATAAAGCATGTCTCAATAAACATTATACTTGTGAATAGCTGTCTCTAGTTATATTTTATGTCATTATGTGGCAAACTGTGAATATGTTGGAAGATAAGATTACCACCAGCACTGTGGACTTTGCATGCAAGTACATGTAACTTCTGTCTTGCTAAATTGACATATTTACGCAAATTAAGTTGTAATGTCACTGTTATTCTGAACATTAATAGATACTAGAGTTACATCAATTTTATGTTTGACATACAAGATACCAAAACCAAAGGAAGTTTTCGCATACATTCGTGTTATAATGGTATACAGCAATAGAAGATAAGGTATTTTATAATAGACACGCACCACTTAATAATAGCATTTCTGATAAGCTTTCTGCCGGGGCTAAAGTGAAACTAGTAAAATAATATGTCTGATTTAGAAAAGCATTAATAAAATAAAAAGGCTCATTACTGATAATGTGTTGGAGCTGGCTTCCTGTATAACAAAATTTTCAGCCACATGATGAGTTTCCCAAAGAACACATTTGCATGATCTCCAAGTTCACTGCTAGGCAGACTCCAAATATTAGTCAGGTCATAAAGCCAGTGAAAGGCATTTTAAATTGCCTTGTAATTTTCACCGAGAACTTGGAGAATTACAGGAGAGGCTGAGCCTTAGTGATCCTTCTGAGGTGATAATGGAAATAATTAGGAAGGCTTCAAACAGTCTATCTCTGTAAAAGTTTAGTGTCCTAAATGTGAGGAAGCAAGAACACTGAAGGTTGTTTAATAGCTTTGGTGAACAGCTCTCATCAGGTAAGTTTTACCCTCTGACACAAATTGGGTCCCTGCTGAGGAAAACTGGAACTAGGGTCGCAGACAACTGTTCAGATTTTTACATGCTCTTCCTGCTGGAACAAACTGTTAGAAAATAATAATTTGCCCGCCTGACTTGAATCACTTGGTTTTTAAGGATTGATTTTTGTTTCGTTTTTGTTTTGTTCTATTTTTCACTTAGAAAAGAAAATTGGACGTCTTTTCAAACTTAGATAAAAAAGATTTCAACTCTTTGTGTGTACTTTTTTAACTTTTCCATAAGTCAAATAAAGTCATGACAAAAATCTTAATTGTAATAGGAAAGCCAAGCAATCAGAAAAACGATGGAAGAATTCTGAACTTATCATTATAATTTCCATTGCATTGTAGTCTCTTTAGGATATTTCAACTAAGAGTGGACTTAGCAGCATGCGGAAGTACCAAAGCACATTGGTTGATGAAGAACAACCTGTTTCAGAATGTAGTTGCCTCTTGATGTTGCCTTTTCACACAACTGGCAACTTTTGAAGTGTATTCTTGTTTTTTAAACAACACAGTGATGAAACCAACTACACTAGCAATATTTGACCTAACTCATATTCAGATTTAGAGATCCCATGAAGAGCATCAATGAACAGAGTATAATCAGCTGTAAAGAGCAAGGTCACTCTTCTGTAACCTACTGAGATGGTGCTTTGGAGTGAATCCACTAACATCCATGCTTCATGTCACACATTCAGGAGTTCAGATTCATGAGAAGGATACATTCATTCAAAGGCTTCAGAGAACTATTCATTCAGACTAGCCTATGCTAGGGGCTTGACTGCCTTACCTTAAGCCCCCTAGGGGGCCAGTGCACTCAGAATGTTCAGATTGACAACAGGTCTAAAAAGAAAATTCTAGAAAAGCTTTTGTTTTGTCAAACACCTTGCAAGTCAATTTTGGGGAAATACTTCAGAAACTTTCAGCAAGGCTCTTATTGACTATATCCAGGTCAAGAATTGTATCTGTGTTTTTTCTGAAAAAGGTGAATTTTAGATCCTGAACATATAGTATTTATATCTGAAAAATAAAGATAATTGCTTGCTCCTTTGAACTCTCTCAGTGTAGAAGGTATGTGACTACATTTTAAATACCCTCTATTTATTTTGGTTTCTGGACATCAGAAAATTCAGGTACAATAAACAAATTGTGGAATGGTGTACTAGCAAGGCTGCAGAAAACAACAGAAAGCTCATTGGATTACTCAACTATCTGTGCAAACATAAGCAGTTATGTAAATATGTTGAGGAAAGAAAAGCAAATGGAGAAACTGTCTTCTGTGTTATTCTCCATATAAATTAAGCAATTCTCTTTTTGTATGGTTGGAGGTTAATGGTTCTTATGAAAATGTATTTAAGCATTCAAATAACAGTGATTTCATTTTTATGTAATATTTAAACAATGAATCAAAATTTTAAGGTGATGTTTCATCTTTTTGACTCTTAATGCAATTTATCTGTGGCCTCTCCGTTATCTTCCATAAATTACAAAGACTTAGTAATCTGTGACCAGATTAAAGTTTGTATGTTTAACTATCAATAGTAAAAAGGATAATATTCAAAACAGTATTTAACAACAATCATAAACTGTTTTTGAGAATAAGTGACCTGAGAAATCTTCATTATATCTACTTTTTCTCAAATTCTATACAGATTTGAAATTTCCTTTTTACCTAATTTTCAAGGTTATCAATGTGTTGTAAGCTAGTCTCAATCTTTCTGCTACTGTGAAATGCATTCAGAACACACATGGGAGAACATTATTCTTTTTCTTCTGAGTTAGAACCTCTTGAACAAAGGGCTATAGACAGAAAATGCAGAAGTATGAGGTGCTTCTTGAGAGAAAAAAAAAGTCTCCTCCTACTATACTTTTGGGCTTACCGACTTTTCTTCACAGATCTGAAATTTCGCTACAGATGTGGATCTTTTGTGAAAACCAGAAGAATCATGTCCAGGATGTTACAATTAAGGTAAGCCAGCACTGTGCATTTATTAACAGAACTATTGATATCCAAGATAGCCCTGTCTGATTTGGGAAAGTTCTAAGGTTTTTTAATGAATTCCAAACACAAATTATGATTTTGCACGTTCTTGCTTCGAGGTGATATTTGCTCGCTCAGTATCCACTCTGAACTCCTGTTGCTTGTCCACAGGAATACTGCAGGACATGACTGTACCTGAGTGTTTTGCTCTGTATCAGAATTCATCCACTTTCTTTATTTAAATGATTTCGCTATTATGACAAACTTACATCATACCCGTTAGTCTGGGCCTCTTTATATTTCTCTTCCTGTTGAACACACTGTGAATATTTCAAACCTATCTAACATGTCTCTCTCTGGTCATTTGCTTCATCACATGGGCTTCTCATCCTTAAAACTTCTCTATTTTCTGCCCTTCCATAAATACTGCAATCTTCCCAACTGGCTTTCAACCCAGTGCATCACTGTGCTCTGCTTTCTTCATTGTTTTCCTTCCAGTTGTCAGCATTCCCTCCTGTTTCTTCCTTCACATTCTTTCCCAAAAATAGAGGCATGTTTACTTTCCTTATCATTCTGTCTAGCATGAGTTGATTTATTGCTTCTCCTTTCCAGTTGAGGATTATAAATTTGTGATATGGAATTAAAAGAGTGTTGTACAGCAGAGGTGGAGGTCTGGCTGGAGAGCAGGTAACAGCAACAACAGCAACAACAATAACAACAATGATAAGGGAGCCATGCTGTTATAAAAACAGAACTAGACTCCACTTAAGTGAAAGAAACAGACTGACAAGAAAGGATGGGAGTGGAGAGCAGAGGACAAATCTGAAGAAAGTATAATAATATATGCAAATAGATGCCACAGTAAAACCCATTTGTTGGTATTTAATTATGGTTTAAGTAAAATATCCTCTATAGGTCCATATGAGGTGTGACCTTGGAATAGGTATGGCCTTGGTGTGCCATAGGAGAGTGAGCTTTTAGGTTTCAGAAACTGGATCCAGGTCTGATATGACTTTCTGTCTCATCCTGATGCCTATGGATCCAGACATAGACAAAACTCTCAGCTACCTCTTCAGCACCATGTCTGCCTACCTGCAGCTATGCTTCCTGCCATGACAATAATGGACTAAACCTCTGAGCTGTAAGCCAGTCTCATTGTAAATTCCTTTATAAGAGTTGGCATGATCATAATATTTCTCCTCAGCCATAAAATTTTAACTAAGACATTAACCAAATTCAATTTTTAAAATACAATTTAGATATTTGGTATTTTATTTTGTTCTGTTCATTATTAGTTTAATTTTGTCCCTTTCTTGACTCTAGAATAAATGTTGTATTTACACCAGTCATATAAGAATTGTTTTTCATTCAGAATTCAAAAAGATTCAAATATAAAAATATTTAAACATTCCTTTAAAAAAGTTCTTCCAAAACCTTCAATGGAATTAACTACAAAAAGTCAGAGTACTGGGAATATTTACTGCTTTTATGTCATCAGTTTTTCCCATTGAAACATTTCTGTCTTTATGTTCAAAAGGAGCTTGGGATAAACAGTCAGGTTTTGTGAATGAAACTGAGTTAAGATACATGAAAGCCACACCGAAATATCTTTAGAACTTTAGTAAATTTGATGAATTTATGCTATGGTGTCTGGTGTCTTTCTAAATGTACACAGCACAATAGAAAGACTGTAGTGCTAAGAAAGACTTTGGTTAATCATTCATGCTAATCATAGACATGGAGAGAGGTAAAAGCTAAAGTTCCAAAACCCTATAACTTTGCAATTAAATCTCATAATTCATATTCACTTGTTGAAATTCTACTGCTTGAAATATCGAAAAGACTCAACACATCAACTGTGAAATGGAGAAGATAGTCATAGAAACCTGGATGTGAAACTAAGTACCCAGGGTTCCTGTAGTGCAGACAGTGAAGGATTCCAATTTTTCTCTGTTTTTTTTTTTTTTTCTCTCTTCTCTATTTCTTCACGCTCTGGCAATTCTACTAGGAGTCGCAGATACAGCACTTGTTCCCGAGCTCATAACTTTGAAATTGCAGAACTTCCATTGCCAAAAAGTAAATAACAGAAACTTGTTTAGTTTCTGTTTGATGCTCTCAGTTTTCTGGTTTCCTTGTTTGTTTGTTTATTCCTTTGCTTCAAGCTCAGAGGTTATGTTGTTGCCAGAAAGGCAGAGGAGGTTAACTAAATGCTCTGATTTCTGAGGACCTCAAATTTGACAAGGTAGAAAAAAAAGAAGGAGCTTGGGAAAACAGAAACTTTGTGTGGTTTTGGCAGAGAGTTAGGACCATAAATCAATGAGACAGGAGGAATTGCTCAAAAAAATATATCCGCCCAAATGATTGTTTCAGAAAAGGGCAATAATTCACCATTGGAAATGATAGCCATTCTGCATAATGTGTTGATAAAATTAGGCATTATAGGTCAAAAATGATCTGACCCTGAACTTCATACTTCCTATAAATACTGACTGAAATATATCATAAATGCAAATGTAAAATGCAAAGCTTCAACCTTCAGGATGTCGTGAGGAAAATCAGACTGTGAAGAGACTTTATTCTTAGACATGATGTTGAAAGCTCATCCCTCCTGGGTCTTCATACTAAATACACTGAAGACGTGACCGCACAGTAACATGGACCCAGATGTTCCTTCAGACCTGCTTCATCTGTAACAGCTCAAACAGAAAACAGTCCCTAAGCCCTTCAAACCTCAAATGGATAAAAATAAGTATAATGCGATCTAAATAAATGAGCTGTTGATACGCTAAGAAATGTGGGTGACTTCAAAGGATTTTGTCATTATTGTTTTGTTTTGTTTTGTTTTGTTTTGTTTGTTTTTGCTGGACAGGAAGAAGTAAATCTCAAAATGCTACATTATAGGGGCTTGCGAACAGTTCCATAGTTAAAGGTGTTTTCTGTACAAACAGGAGGATGTGAGTTTAAATCTCTAGAACCTATAACAAAATTAGATGTTATTGAGAAAGCTTCTGTAATCCCTGTGCCCATGTGGGGAGATGGAAGATGCAGACAAGAGAAAACATGGGATCTTATGGGTTTTTTCAGGAGAAAAACAACAAAGAGATTCCATCTAGAACAAGGTAGAAATTGAGAACTAACACTCAAGATCCTGTGACCTCTACATATGCACATTTGTAATGAACACAGACACACTCAAAGCCCTCATGTCCATCTTCACATGAAGAGATGTCATATGGCATCGTAATCCTTCCACAGTAAGTTTGAGGTAGTCAAATCATCGAGAAGGAGATCTCTGAACGAAGGTTTTACAAAGGTGTGGTTAGGAGTAGTAGTGTGTGGTTCCAATGAGCTTATCTCTAGAGAAGGAATAATTTTGTGGCTTCTACTGAATCATATCACATGCTGTGGGGTGACAGCTCCTCATAGCTAATCATAATACAATTTCAAAAGTCTATACATATGAATTCAAATTAAAAATAAAGATGAGTGTGTAAAAGCTGTTAAAGTGTGAATAACACCAGTAAATTACTTAAAAATTATTGCCCACATACCAATTTGTTAGGGTGGGCTGTGTGTTGTGGCTATCATTACCAGTAACCAATTTGAGACTAAGATTATCAGAACTCATTTTTTTTTTTTTGTAATCTTTGCAAGGTAGCGTATTCCTAAGTACAACACACAATTAGATCCAAAGTGAATTTGTAACAGTACAGAAGCTGGGGCAAATTTGTATTTAATAAAATACAAATATACAAGAAAACAAAGTAACTTAAAATTAAACACTCAACTAAAAGTATCCGTAATACACTAAGTACTAAACACTGAAATATCAATTATATTTTTCTCAAGTACAGTACTTCAAATTATGATATATTCCTTAAAACTAAAGAATAAGTTGATAAGTACAGTTTCTGAAAAGAATAATTGTTCTGAAGGAAAAACTCACAGAGTGGATTTTATGGTTCGAAGACAATATCATCAAGTTTCGTGGAGAATCTTTTACTCCTACAACTCCAGCTCATTCTGCTGGCCTCCATTTATATGCATTTCAAAAGGAAGACAGCCAGAAACATCTCAGTATCCAATTCAGTTCCATAGGAATGTTTCTGAAGTTAATTCTTTTTATTTCAGACAATCTGAGCAATTGGGTGATTTGGGACACTAGATGCTAACCTTCGATCCTTCTGTGCATGCCACATGCTTCCATTATGATGGATTGCTTGTTTAGCCCAATTATTTCTCCAGTGCCAGGGGGATTCTTAAAAACCCTAACATTTGAAGGAAGTGACCTTCACCTCGCCCCATCACGCATGAGCTGTCAAAGATGTCTCATGACTGACCGTCATCACGTAGACGCATGGTTTATATAGCAAGTCTTCTATCTTCCACCAGGCCAATTAAAGGGCCTCCTTTTTCGTAAGGCTTATTTCAACACTGACAAAAATCTCAGGTGACAACAACAAAGACAAATATCATGGATTATAATGTGGGATTTATAGCCTGCCCTTGTCCTGCAGCAGCAGCAGCAGAGATATTTAAAATCCTACAGTTACAAAGCTTTTGTCAAGTTAGGAATAAAAGCTGAGACTACACCCAGAAAGCATTTTGGCGGTCAGTGACTTTGCATGAGAGTCAAATTTCCTTATGGACATGACCTATTTTAAAAACATGATGGGCTCAGTAGTGTGCATATAGAAATTGGCAACTACTTCGGGAAACTGGTGGAATTAAGTTAATAATCAAAATAATGAGAAGAAATGAAAGAGAAAGGGTTTTCACTGAATTTTACTCCGTATTATATGCAATGTACCTTTAGAAGCTGCATTTAGATTTTTAATCTAGACTTTAATCTTAACATATGTAAATAAACTGCCACTAGGTTCTCATTTCTTTTTTGTTTTGATTTGATTGCTTATTTTGATTTCATTTGTTTCAACGAAAGGGAGAGAGCATGAAGTTCGGTGAGCACAGTGCATTTTACATGCCTTCTAAATTATTTCTAACTAAAAACAATTTTCCCAATTTATATAAAATATTTACATTATCATTAAATGGAAAAGTGGGCTTTATTCAAGGATAATGGCTTTTCTTTGGGGGGGAAAAAGTGAAAGACATAAGCTGCTACTCTTAGACTACTCATTAAACATAAACCAATGTTCAAGGATACTTATTCTTTACAGGAGTCGAAACCACCTTAAAAAGCACAAGAATGAGATTCCTTTCCAGAAGACATGAGAGCTCCCACTTGATGAGCTATGCGCTTCTAAAAAAAACGGGTCCAAAATGAGTAGAACCTGTTCCTGATGGAACAATCCTCTTGATCAGAATTGGTTGAGCTATCTATCCAGTTATCACATGGAAACCCATAGTTTCCAGTAGACCCCTGAAAGTACTGCTCAGTATTAGCTGAATTTCTTTAATTCACAGATACAGTCAATTACCATCTTTATTAATACTTGTCAGTGGCACTAAGATTTAAGAGAAAATGGGCAGTAGATAAAGTTAGACAGCCAAGACTTAAAAAGCTGCCAACACATGTATGCTCATTAAAAACAATGGCATAATAGATGAAGCATTTCTGGACATAGTGGAGGAAATGCAAGCTTCTCCCAAATGCGGCTTCTTCTTTTCCACAACCGTCACATTGCTCCCATAGTGGTGAAAAGAAGGCTGGTAGAGCTGACCATATACATATATATATATATATATATATATATATATATATATATATATCTTCATAAACCTTGCCCTCTTTCTACCCCAGAGAATATGTTCATTTGTATCACAAATAATAGAATAAAAGAAATTTAAATAATGGACTAAAATAGACTTTCAAAACACAGTCACATCTGAGCTGTAAGCGTTCATCAGAGTGGCTCACAAAAATGTGTGTAGGTGATTCTAAAGGGTGGCGGTATATGGATGTTTTCTGAGCTGACCATTTGGTACAAGATAACCCATTTGTATGTTTTTCCTTGGAGAACACAATACTTGCCTGACTTATCTCAGATATGGTCTGTGATGTTTAAGAGGAAGATAACTAAAATCATCCCTGAACTCACACAAAAGAAAAGGAGGTTTACTGTAAAGGTACCCAGAAGATTCTAAGATAAAATTGTAGGTTTTGCTTCAGATTGGTTGCATTGGTAAGTAAGTTTCAGTAGAATATTTTATAACAAAAAAAAAAGGATCTTGTCTTTATATTCTATACTCTATATTGAGTATCAGAATCTATTTATGAAAATTTGGCAGAAATGAGAGTAAAAGGAATGAAGTGAGTTTTGCAGGGAGACAAGATGAGAGACACAGAGAACAGGAGTTGGAGTAGACCAAAAGTTGAAGAGAAAGAAGCTAGGAGCTCTTTAAAACAAAGAAAAAAATGGCCATTGATGCCCAGAGAAATGGTTAAGTCTAGAGAGATAAAACTTATCAGACATACAGAGAACGAAATCAGTTGTTGTTATTAGTCTCCAGCCTGAACAATGTGAGAGTAATAATATATAATCATTAAAATCTGCATTCATTCAGACGCCATTAACAGACTAATTTCTATATATTATTCAGATACGGCAATTTAAAAATTATTTATAGCATTAATAGTAAATTAAAAGCAAGGGATATATTTTAAAATAAGAAATCTTTAATATATAAAACAAGCTGAGAAATCAACTTTTGCAAACTTATTTTAATATATTTAGCATTAATTTTTACATTAGACCTGTGTATACAAATCATACACAATACAATGTTTTGAAACCTGTATTCACGGCAGGATGACTAATTGAGAAAGAATTATTCATATCCTCTTCTACTGTGACCAAGGGAATGATTGGCGTTGAATGTTTATACCTGCATTGAGACTTTGCCAATCTAACCAATTCTAAATGTATGGTTCTCTTCTGAGTGCAACACTGAAATTAGAGAAATGTCTCAGTTGCCAGACTTAAATTACATTATGAGAGACCAGATGGGTGGCATTCTGGATTTCCAGCATGCAGCCAGACAGTTGATGTCAGCAAACAATATCTCCACTAACAAGCCTGCAATCCCCCATAACTTATATTGATGGTGTATATATATTTTCCAGAAATTATGATTAATGTTGTCGTCTCATAATCCAGTACAGCCTACTCCACACAGTGGTTTTCAGAAGGCATTATATTTAGCTCATTGCACCTACAAAATATTTCCTCCAGTAACCTCACTTTACTAAAAAGTATTTTTTTCTTACGTGACAGGGTGGGTATTGAGAATGTGTGTTCTAATTATACGCTGTTCTTTCCATAATCCTCAGGTTGGTTAGAAAAAAAATTAATGAATTTATGTGACTTAACATAAGAGGTTGAAAAACCACAGTCATTTTGTTTAGGAGATTTGACTTAAAGACCAATAAAAGATCTTTCCTATATGTAATGATATTTAGGTTAATAGTCCTTGTCCACTTTCTATTGCTATCATAAAAATTACTATAAACTTGGAGGTTCGAGTTAACAAAAATGTAGTACGCTACAAGTTCTGTACGTTAAAATCCAAGAAACATTTTCTATGCTAGAGTGAGTTGGCCTGAGTTCCTTCACAAGGCTACAGGATCATACCTGTTTCTCTGCTTTCCAGTTGTCTCTAGGCCACCATTATTCCTGAGATTTTAGCCCCTCCATTTTCTTAGCAAGTGATGTTATATATCTCTGAATTTTTAACCAGTTACTTCTCTCCCTGTCTCTGCATTTTTCCACCTTTTTTTGCTTTTATGAATAGTTAAGCCTTTAATTTTAAGATAATTTCTAATTACAAATTCTTTTGAATAGTTTATTGAATTTATTCTTTGACTATCTCCTACGTGACTACAGGATGTTCTAATCACTGTCAGTCCTTCCCTACTCACTTCAACCTCCCTCCAACTCTATTATTTCTTCTTCAACCCTATAAGCCCATCTACCACTTTATTGTCCTCTGCTTTGCATTGTGACCCACTGAGTTAACCATAGCCATCCCTGTCACCATGAGTTTGAAATTATTCACTGTAACTGGGTATGTATATCATTGAGTATAAAAGTGAAGACAATAACTACCCCTCCACCCAGTTCATCAGGTAGGAGGAGTAGTCTCTAAGCTTCTTCTAGTTTGTTCCTGACAGTTGTAGAAAGCCTCATCTCAGGTGAATGAATAGGTGGGTGGGGGAGCATCCTCATAGAAGCAGTGAGAGAGAGGATAGGATAGGAGGTTTGCAGAGGGGAAACCAGGAAGGGGGATAACACTTGAAATGTAAATAAATAAAACATCCAATAAAGAAAAGAAAAATTCCCTTTGTAGCCCAAGCACTCAACCATGCCTTGTTCACAGCTTCTAAGCAGCCATGTGCCTCTGTATTCACTGTAATTTATTTTTTTTTAAAGGGATACTTCTCTAATTCAGGATAAGAGCAGAATTTGGTCATGCATATAAAGGTAGGTATATAGAAAGTATGCTGATGCCATTTCAGTTTCACTGACTGACCATAGTAAATTTGCTCTAGGGACTTCTCCGTGATTGGTTTGTTTGTTTGTTTGTTTGTTTGCTTGCTTGCTTGTTTTTAAGAATATTCTGTGATGTAGTGTTTACACAGATAGAACAGTTTAGAGTCCTGTTACCACTTGATGATTTGCATTATGCTTTTAAAAATTCTGCTTAATAAAAAATTATTTAAAAAACTCTGACAAGATAAAAATGACAGTCTTAAGACATTTTAAGTGTAGACTTATTTCAGTGACTTGAAGCTGATTTTTTATATTCAATATGGCCCCATCAGTATTTTTATACACTAACAATAATCAGAGAAGCCAAAGCATATAAAAAGAGACTATAGGAAACAAGATATCTCATACAAGGAATGATGGAATGATGTTGATCCATTTCTATCCTATGAAACCTGAGAGGTGTCATAATTTTAAAGGTCAATTTTATATGAAAAATAGCGATGCTATTGTATTACTAGCATAACTGCAGACAATTTAGAAACAAGATGTCTTCTTCTGGCCACCTCAGCACATTGGAAATATTATATACACACACACACACACACACACACACACACACACACACACACACACATATATATATACACACACAATCTGAAAACTCTATGTAAATTGTAAAATTGAGGGATTCCTACCCAATTTCAGTGCCTTTTACATATATCACTGCCAACATTTACAAAAGAGTATCAAGTTGGATGGGAGGAATTTATTTTTCATAATAAAACAATTGAGAATGACTGAAGGTTTATTTCCTCAGTTCATATCAAACTGATTCTAGATTCAGGTATTCAGGCAACAGGATTCTTTCCCCTCACCTCTTCTATGGCCGCTCCTATTCCTATCTGTCAATCAAAGGATTAAACATCCAGATTATGATGAAAAATGCATAATGTAATTTTAGCCCATTGTTCACAACTTGGCTCTCATGAAAAGAAGAATAAGGAGTCATGAGTAGTGAGAAAATACTTACTAATGCGAGGAAACTGGTCAGATTGAAAGACTATGGAGTGATTTTCATGCAGTCAATTATAAAGATTTATGATATAGTGGTTGGTGGAGGAAATCCTGGCAACATGGAATTAGATTCAGAGGGATTGATATTTTTATTTTAGAAGAAATGGTGTCGAGTGTATAATAATGCTAACCCAATGTTATCTATAGTACTTTAAATAAAAACAATTCTTGAAGGTTGCCACTAACATAAAAATATCCCAACTTTCATCAAAGAAATGTAAATCAGTAACACAATGTCACCATCTGGGCAGAAATTATGGGATATAATTGATAAGCTTTTGGAGGTCAAGATGTGTAATATCTCAGAAGTATATAGAAGACCCTCACCTTGTAACAGGCTTACAGTTCTTCCATGGAAAAAAACCAAGGGCACTATCAGCTGTAGGTTTAACATTCACAAGACTTTCATCTTCTCTGACCATAAAGAGACAGAACAGAGCCCCTTCTTCTATAATGCATTATGAAAAGTTAGCAAACTGTGGTCTTCCAGTAACAGAAAGTCATTCTCAGCCTCAGGCTCAGTAATTTCATTGGGAATATCACTTTTTCTGTATTCCACACTATGCCCTCATCTAACTCATTTCTACAATTCTGACACAAGATGAGTATCTGGTACCTTACCTCATATATCCCAAAGATTGGCTATCTTAAACCTGTTCTATTGCACTTAACCTTCCTGCCTGCCCTGATACACACAGACCTGGATGTGCACCAATGGCCCATCTCCTGCATCCCTGTTACCAACATTGCCAAGCACATGACAAACAACAAGTTTCAGTTTTCTAAAAGAGTAGACATTTTGAGTGAGAAGAGGCAATATGGCGACAACAGTGATTTGGATGTGTCTGTTGAACCTCTTTTTTTCACAGAGGATGAGAAGAAGATACAATAGAGCTGAGGTTAGACCTGCTGGGCCATCCAAAGATGCTCATGCAGGGCCAGCAGCTCCTTATCACAGAACACCAATCAGACCTGGATTTATCAGTTCCTGGTGAGATGGAGGAGTTCCTGACCCTGAGAGCTGTCTTTCCACTCTCAGTAACACTCATCTTTATGTGGAAGTACAGAAGCGCACAATGTAACATTAACTCTCTCCCAGTAGGAAGGTTTCTAACAAAGTAAACATCAAGCTTGGGTAGCATTGTGTATTGTGCATTGGGAGAAGAAGAGAGGGATTGTGTGTTATTTCCCACTGAGCTTGAAGTCATAGGTGTCCCCAGCACATTGGAGGCACCAGGTCTGAACTCTCAGCTTTGTAGCCAGACTGAAAATTCTAACATGTACTTAGAAACTGCTTTGCCAAAAAGCATTGATTTCTAACAGTAATCCAGAATGTGAAGAAAAAGGGAGGGAAGCCAGGCGTGACTGGCTTCATTTTGTGTTAGGGTCCCTTACTGAGAGTCAGATTTTTGCTTGACTCTGCACAAATGTCTGTGTCATTCAAAGACTGCCAGTCTAACTTAGCTTGTTCCTATTCAAGGTTGAAGATCCAAAGGGAGCATTCTTTGTTCTAAACCAGCAGTCCCCTGGGACTTCAGAGACACTCGATTGTCATCCCATGAGAACCACTTCTTAATTATGTTTACTTCTGTCTTCTGCTCATTATCTCCCTCCACTAAGTAGACTACATCAGAAGCCTGAAGAAGGACTTGGGGGAGAGTCACTAACCCCCTTTATTTTTATCTGTTCCTTTCCTCAAGGTGAACATTGCTTTTCATCATGCCTTATTTTTTAACTGGGACAGATGGGTGTGTTTAGGCTCTTGGAGGACATGCCCTAAAAACACTAGTAACAAAATTATAGCTCAGAATTAAGACACTAAGAAGATGTCCTTTGTGAACTGCACATAAGTTGAGGAGTAAAGGCAATTTAATTTCTCTTCTAATTTTAAATAGCAACAAAACTCTGCCTACAATAACCCTGAGAAGTTGACAGCCTGAAACCTTATAGTGATTCATATATATGATATATATGTTCATATACACAATATGTATCATATCATAGATATCACTACAAGTGATATATATTATATATATCACTACAAGTGATATTATATAAATAAAATAATATCACACACACACACACACATATATATATATATATATATATATATATATATATGTCACTACAAGGATTCAGGCTGTCGTAAATATATGTATATATATATATTTATGTACATATATATTATATAATCCATCTATCATCAATCACCTATCTTCTTCTATCATCTATCAATATACAATATCTACCAATATGATCTACATTTATCAACCTGACCTCTATTGACTTTTGCCATCTACTTAAAAATTATACTCTGCATTTCTCTGAGAGAAAACATGCCATATTTTCTCTCTGAATATGTTTTTCTCTTTCTTTCTTTTTTGTATTTTTTTTTTCATTTAGCATGGTAGGTTTCAATTCCATTCATTTTCCTTAAACATACAACTAAGTGCACTTTTGTTACATTTTGGGTTGGCATTTTGGTTACTACAAAGCCAAAATAGAAACAGTGAAGACATTATAGAGTAGAGAAAGATATAATACCTGAAGCAGAGGAGACCATGGGAGTCAGGGAGTCATTTCTAAAACAGTGCTCACCTCAAACAAGAAGAATGGGAGCTTTGTGCAGAGAGGCTACACTTGTGAATACTAGAGTTAGTATCCACCTGGGCATCCCCAACTAAAGGGCAGACCAATTAAAATGATCGAGAAGAATGCTTCTACACACACTCAGCTTATTCCAAGTTTTAATTGAAACTAATGGAAAGCAGAGTTGAGAGTGTATTACCATGTCACTCTACCCGTGAAGGTGCCTGCCACAATTAGTAGCTATATTCATTACATAACTCCATTGTTGATTATCTAATCAAGTTTCATTATCTGTATGTTAATTTTCATTATTCATTCATTTGTTGATACTAAGGTTGGCCCCATACCTTAGATGCTGTGAATGCACTGGGTGTCTGGTTACGCAGATATTTCTGACAAATTTTGACTTAGATTGCTTAAAATATAATCTTAGGAATGGTATAACTTCATGATTGCTTTAATTTTATGAAAGAACATTAATTTTGATTTCCACAATGGCCATACAAATTTATCTCCTCAGAAGGAGTGTAGAGTTTCCTTTTTCACTCCCACACCCTACATATGATGTTTGTTTCCTTGGAGATAACCATTCTAACTAAAATAATATGAATCCTAATAGAATTTTAATTTGTATTTCCATACTGCATAAGGAGATAAGGATACATTTTTTCATACATTTATTGTCCATTTGTGCTTCGTGCTTTATAAAGTATTTGTTAAACTCAGGTGGCCATTGATTTTTTTTGCTTGATTTTCTTTTGTTTTTAACTTTTTGTTTCTTTTTATTTTAGATGCATAGTTTAAGAGCCTTACTCTTACTTTGCAGGTCATCTCTTCACTCTGTTAATCATTTCTTTTGCTATAAAAAGCTATTTTAAATTCTTTCCTTTACTAATAAGAGGAGGGTAGTCAAGAACTTGGCATAAAGTAAAACTGTTCTGTGCTGTTGGTAGGAACATAAAGAGATGTGATGACCAGGGAAACTAGTGTCACGGTGCTCCAAAATATTAAATGAATATTTAGTCTTCTTTGGTCAGACATGATTCTGGGCAGATAACTCAAAGAATAGCAAAAGGAGCCTCAAAGAGTATCTTGATACATATATTCTTGGTAAAGCAATTCACAGTATTCAAAATGTATAAGCAACTGAAATGCCCTCAATGATGATAAGGTAAACAAACATGACTGGTGTGCACACGCAATGTACTTTTCAGTCCGATAAAGAAAAGATTGTGTTTCATGTTCTTAGACATCGCTGCAGTTTGACGTCACTGTGTTGAATGCAGTAAGTCAATTGTTTAGCAGGCATGAGACTGCAGTAATAAAAATATCTATCACAGTGAAATTTGTAGATGAAGTAAGTTGTTTAGGAGGACATGCGGAGGGTGGAGTAAAGGAAATTGTCAGTCAGTGAGTGTTGAATCTTGGTACATGAAAAAATTCTAGAACTCGGTTACATGTGTGCAAATGTATTTATCTTAATGGGACTAAACTGTACACTTGTGAAACTGGTTTTCTGTGATTATTTTTATCATGTTTTTAACCTCACATATATATTAGTGAGAGTCACAGATCAGAAAAACAACAAAGTTAAATCAAGGAAACCCTGCAGCCACCAGGGAAACAGAATACTATCAATGTTTTCAGATACATAGCCTGTGCTGACAAGATAAGTCCCAGTGTATCGCAACAAAGGGTTAAATGAGAACAGCTATGCTCCAGGTAATATCCTGCAATGCTATGTATATCCAAGAACCCACTAGCCTCTTGATACAGTCAGAGAATCCTGCATCAAATCACTCACCTACAAAAGAAAAGAGTGAGAAAATAGTGAAATATTAAAATATTTACCTAATAAAATGGGTATTACAAGGTAATTATTTAAGATTATTAAGATCCTATAGTTTAAACAGAATTTAATGCTTAACCAGATGAGACCAAAACACAGTCATATTTTTGTGAAAATTCTGAATAATCCATCTATGTGCTGTCTTATTATGAAGAATGGGTACATACTGATCTATACATATATAGATAGATAGACAGACAGACAGACAGACAGACAGATGCAGATATAGATAATAAATATATGAATATATTTATAAATGCTGCAGATTTTGGTCATAGTTGGTTAAAATGAATTTTTTTCTTTCTCGGTCTTAACTGAGGATTCAAGATAGTAACTGAAAATTACATTCACACTGCAATTTGGTCAAGACCATCTCAGTGAACTTTATCAAGGAGATAGATGGGAATGATGTTTTTTTTCATCCTCAGAAGACTTTTCACTTCCATTCTTTGAAAAGTATTTATGCTTTGTAGGAACGATACTGCTTTTCTTCACTATGGTGGCTACTGGACTACTAGATGCTTCCTAAGGACCAAACGTGCCTGACAGTGTTGAGCCTATAGCTGTATCGAGAAATGAATGGAGACTCAGGTCCACCCAGAGTATCTGAGGTATCTACCACAGATATTGGTCATTTGCTCTAACCTGCTAGCACATGTTCCTAGAACCCTGATCACTTTCTATGAAGCTGCGGTTCTTACAATGGTGTCCTTTTTCCTTAAGCTCCAAATACTGCAGAGAAGAATACAGAATATATCAGTTTCTGGTTCATCTTGAGTCCTGCCCCAGAGAATTACCTGGAAGGATTTCTCCAAGAAAAAATAAATTATCAGATTCCCAGGGATTGATAGAAAAAGATATAAAAAGGTTGGCCACAGAGATAAAACGTGTTTTACTGCCACAACAAGGATATAAGCAATCCTTCACCGTTCAAGGCTATATACTCTACAAGTAGAAGGAACAAAGAGAGGATGGGAAGACCAAAATTCAGCATCATGGCTGGCCTAATTCTGCAAAAGGCACATACACACCTTTTGCTGTGTTTGCATTGGGGAAGCTAACATTTCTTACTCTCCTTGCCCACTGAGAAAGAGCTGGAAAGGGTGGGGGCAACTACATGAAGAACATGGAAACCTTTAGTGAGGTAGAGGTTCTTACCATGTACCCCAAAGAAATAATTGGCAGACTGCAGATAGCTGACTGGGTCTGCGCTGTGGGTTAACATGAAGGATCCCAATTAAATAGAGGAATGATTCAATGCTTAGCCAAATATACATATCACAGGTAATGTTTCTAGGTGCATTTTAAGTAGTTTGCTGCCCAGACAGCACAAAGGATTGCTTTGCACAGCTTGAGAAATGGCCCTGCATGCCAAAAAGTTCCTTCAAAAACCACAAAACTACTTGAAATACAGTGTGCCTTAAAAAGAAATCCCAAAAGGTATCATAAATTGAATTCCTTAAACATACTGCTCACAGATGAAGCAAAACGGTGGTTTAAGTGAGAGACAGACACTGCATTCCTTTACATAAAATTCCATCTGAAAGGTAAACATGCAGAATTAAATTGTTATATTAAATATGCTATTGTATGTTGAAGTTTATCTCCATTAAAAGAAAAATATGCATAGGTGCACGAAAAATCTACCACAAAATGACAGTGAAGGTAATTTGAAATTTAAAGTTATGTATGGGTAAAATATGGGTAAAATCGGTTGTTCTAAATTTAATTTAACTTTTTTTTTTTTTTATTAAACTCACCATGTTTCCATGTTCCCATGTTCATACAATACTTAATGGCTCAGGGTGCCCTAGGAGTAAAGAAAATTTAACTGATTTAAATCATCATGTTAGTTGTGCATACACGACAATTTTATAAAAAGGTTAACATTAGTTAAAGGAAAGCTAGCTTTTGAAATGAATCACTTTACATGTGCGTAAAACTGTGAAGGCAGATGGCATATAGATGAAGTTTCAAATTTGTTGACAACTGTATTCTCCTCACTAACTAGTAGATTTTTTTTTTGGTCAGTCAAAAAGTTGAATATTTTAAAATTTTTGAATCAGAAAAGGTCTTTTTCTTATATATTGCCTCATCTTGACCTAAAGGAAACTTTAAGTTTATCAAATGGCATGTTGTGAAGACCTTTGACCCTTGGCATGAATAGTAAGAGGTTGCCTTTGCACACAAAAGAGCTGTAAAGAAAACATGGCATAAGAAATGAGTGGGGGGCAGGCTCTGCCGTTACTTCCTAACTTGACTGATTGTTTCACATCAATTTATAATTAGTGTTAGAAGAAAAAATGATTAACTTAGAATAAAGGAGAGAAAAATATTTAAAAGTGGAGTTTTATCAGATGTTGATTTTTTTCACGCTTAATAACTGTCTATACTATATATATATAGTCTTATTATATATAATATATTATATATATAATATTATATAGTTATTATATATGTTTACACATGTAAAATAAGCATATTTTATCCCTTACAGACAAGGAGAAGTAATTTCTCTAATAATTATGCTAAGTTGTAACTGACATGTCTGATTGAAGTGAACTTCATTCTTCAATGTGAAAGAGAAATAGATTTTAATATAAAAATATTTTCTTGGCTCATATTTTCTTAAGTTGACATAATTGCCCTGACTATTAAATAAATTTTGTTTTCAAATATGACATTAAATTCCAAGATAATATGGTGCCTCAAGATCTGCCTTGTTGAGCAGAAGTTTTCTTTTCGACAGAATACGATGCTGTAGCACCCTAGAATCAAATATTGTAGACCAGGCTGGCCTCAAACTCACACATACTTACATGCTTCTTCCTGGTTGCTAGATTAAATGGCATGGGTAATGCCATTAAAATTAAAACTCCTGGACATGAATACATTTCTTAAAGCATATTTATAAGATAATTTAAATATGAGAAATGATGCTTTAAAGAACAAACGAAAATTAAATAATCTTTCGTGAAAATAAAGAAATAATTGCTTATAAAATTAACTCATTCACATAACACTTCATTCATATATGAAAATAAAACCTTACAGTGCTCTATAACTTCAGTTTTGTTAAATTATATAGTGATGTCATTCAAAATATTTAGGCAAGAAGAGTTAAGACTGTCATTTTATAAAGATAGAATTAAATGAATACTTCCCAAATCAGTCCTAAGTCTATAACTTACTTCTTAATGTGCTTGTTTCATATAAAGATGCTCAGATTCCAAAACATATGTGAGATTCCATTTGAACCAGCATGGTTAATTGTGAAACAAAACACGTTATTTTTTTCCTGTGGGTCTAGAGATTGAACCCAGGACTTTGTACTTGCTTGACAAGCATTCTAACCCAGAGTTGTATCCACATCCCAAACATTCATCATTTCTATTATTCAACACACTATGCATATTAATATAACACTCAAATCTATTTCACTCTCTGCCCCTAATAAGTTAGAAGATTAAGTACTTCTCCTCTACTTTTTTTTTTCCAAGACAGGGTTTCTCTGTGTAGCCCTGGCTGTCCTGGAACTCACTCTGTAGACCAGGCTGGCCGCGAACTCAGAAATCCTCCTGCCTCTGCCTCCCAAGTGCTGGGATTAAAGACATGTGCCACCACTTCCCAGCTCCTCTACTTATTTTAAAGAATTTTATACCAGTATTTTCATAACAGCCAAACTCGGAACCGTACTTTGATTATTTTATCACTTAGCACTGTTCAGTCTCTTAATGCTGTTCTCCTACTACCCAAGCTCTCACTTGCTCTCCATAAATTTACCACATGTTACACGAAATTCACTGCATATTACCATCTTATATCTTGTCCTAAACTGTCAAGCCTGTATTCCATTCACTTGTCCTTCCTCCACCCACCTAGGACTGGTGGTGTGTGCATTATTTCATCCAAACGCTTACTAGAACTATCAACAGTCTTCTGGTCATTGTACTTCTGAAAATGCCCAGCCCTAGCGCTGATACAGCCTAACTTTAAAATGTGGACTTTGATCGATTTGAACTAGGATCACCTGTACCTTGCTCTTTAACAAAGTACCAGCCTCACTTGACTCCTACATATGATGATGATTTTAAAGCAATGATCACAAGAGATGCTGCATGGGTAACGTATGATAAATCCATATATGCATTTTACAGTGTCTGATACAGGAAAGCGCCCCAACAAACTATAAAAACCTTTCTATTCCTTTTTTTACCATTCCATGAATAATAACACAAAAGAAACAAGCACACGCCCCGAGGTTAACAATGATACTAGAAATGCAGTTTACTAAACACATCCTTGGCACTACATAGCTGCTATTTAGTAAGATGACTTATCTGATATCTTTAGGGATCTTACCCTGATTTTATTAATGTTTCCTTTATTGGTGTTTCGAGTGGAGATCACAACTTTATGCACTGAGCTATACACACATCCTTCAAAGCTTTCCTTCTGACGTAAGCATTTTGTGGCCTGTGTGTAGCCCTGGCTGTCCTGAAACTCACTCGGTAGACCAGGCTGGCCTCGAACTCAGAAATCTGCCTGTCTCTGCCTCCCAAGTGCTGGGATTAAAGGCGTGTGCTACCCTCTTTATAGAGATAATCAGCACAACATTTAAAGCATGACATGAGCTTCATGACATCCCGAAATCCCACCCGGACTATCATGTAACCCTAGACTGCTGACATCTTCAGATGCTATAGTTGAGTACTAATGTTAGGAAATGAGCATTTATTGAGAAACATATGTTCTCACCTGCCGATTATCAAATTCCATTTTTCTATCACAAAAGTTGAGTGTGTGTTGGAATCTAGAGTCATACATCTGAATTTCAGATGTTGCTTAAACATTTTACTGAGATTGACGTGATCCATGGGAGCTGTGACTACAAATGTCCATTGTTCATTCTTTAAGGTTTATTTACATGGATTCAAAATGTAGAACAGTGTGTATGCTTGGAGTTTTTAGAATACCACTTTCAGAGACAGAAGTGCATTGAAACCACAGGTACAATTGTGAATATAGCCCAGATATTCTAGCTTATTTTTGACCTTTCAAATTTAAGTTCACACATAACTGTATACCAACTGAAAGCATTATGCAGAACTGGTATTGCCTAAACAGCCTAAGGGCTACTTCAGGTTCTGACATGCCACCTTCTGTTATTCTACTTAATTTATGACTCTAGAAGGATTACAACTCACTAAATGCACCTTTGAGGAACTAGTATTCCTATGAAGATTACAGCTCACAGTCCCAGTTTCATGGACTAGTAGGTATAACGGAAAAGTAACAAAACTAGAAGGAAAAGGTATGCCTTGCCCACTGGAACTTGACCTTGTTTGAACTTGACTTATGATTTGTTTGTTCATCTCTTTCTCTATCATGGAAAGAGGACAGAAATCTAAATGAGGCTTTTATTAGGGAAAGCAAAAAAGCAGCCCCGCTTAGGTCTTAACACACCTGGTCTCCTTGATTACTAAGAGGTTCAATATTAGCAAATTCACAATAGAGGGCATGTCATGACAACACATGATGTGGTGATAATTAACTAATCAGATATCTCGTATCTTAATTATGTGCTTAACTACTTATGCCTTCATCTCTTGCTATGTCTAATCAATCAATCAATCAATCAATCAATCTTTTTCTCGTTCTCTATCTCTTTGTTTCACACACACACACACATATACACACACGCAATACAGTTATTAAATGTCAATCTCTAACTTCAATGTTAGCAACTAAATCAAATATCTTATCTATGGTTATCTATGAAATAGGTAGCATAATTATTTTCTTCTTGGAATATGTATAAAGCTTAATAAACTGAATGCATTGATTATCTTCTAAATTAAAAGATTGAAAACTTCTGTTACTTGTGTCTTCTCTGGTATGCTCCATGTAGGCACAGAGAAGAAAGACAGTTAAGGGACTAGATTTAAGACAAATCTAGGAGATCTGAACAGGTTCGCACTGCTATTTTAGTTTTATGGTGTGGTAGCTTCTAATATTTGTTTGTTTTTTGTTTATTTGTCTGACATCCTGTTTTCTTGTTTGTTTGTTTGTTTTTAAGCCACTTTAATTGTGACTAGTAGAAGAAAAAGCCAAGTGTCTGGCTGAAGAGTAGAGCTCTGGTTTTGCAGATGATACAATAAATGCTAACCCAATGTCTCTCAGAATTATGACAACTTCCCCATTATAGAATGTACTGAACTGGTGTAGTAGCAGGGTCTCTTAAGTTGACAAAAGCAGGCTAAGGAAGATTTTTTTTTTCATGGCAGTTTAGATCTGATTTCTGGAGTCTAGAGAGACATCTTGGTGATTAAGAGCAAATGCTGGTTTTTCAGAGAATCCAGCCACAGTTCCTAACATCCACATAAAAGCTCACAACCATCTGTAAACTCCAGCCCCAGGGGACTTGCCATCCTGTCCTGGCCTATATGCATGTGGTACACAAATATGCATAGAGGTAAAATGCCCATGCACATAAAAATAAGACAAAAGTAAAAATAAAATTAAAAATAAAGATTAGATCTGATTTCTGTTCAGCTCATACAAGTTATTACCCTTGTCAACCTTAATACATTTTAATGTTCTCAAAAATCAGAGTTAGGCTGAACATGTTATCTTGTATATTTAGCATATACAAGTCTGGGTGTGTCTGACTAGGTCTCCATGCTTTTCTCTACTGGACAATATCAACAGAGGTAAAACAGTGGTCTACAAGCTCATACACTCCAATGTTTAATTAGAAAAATCCAAAATATTGGTATGTATTCTGACTTAGCATTAAATATATTTACATTTTACTGATTACTTCTGATGGTAGCATTTTATTCTCTCATTAGCACATATTGTTTGAATAACATAGTGAGTGTTTCCTTGTCACACTTGCTTGTGTCCATAGCTTCCATTTTCACTCTATTTTTCTCCTAAAGTACTTTTAGAGTTTTCTGTCTTATATTTAAGTCTTCAGTCTATTTTGAATAGACTGTTGTAAAAGATCGGGATAGGAGTGTTTTGAAAGTATTGTTTTCTTGAATTTGATGTGTAATCATTTTCATCTGTCATGCCCTATCTTAGTTATGTCATTTACTGGTCTATATTTTTGCACACTTAAATTAGATTTAGATATTTACATTTTGCTGCATTTCATAGTGAAAATTTTATATGATATTTCTATTAATTATTTGAGAGTTCCAGGCATGGATACAAGATACTTTGATCATATGTGTGCCTATATCCTGTACCTCCTCTCAAAACTACCCCTAATTCCTCTCAAGTTTTTCTTGATGATTTTGATCCATTTAGGTCATTTGTGCTGCCCATATACACATAATCATGTTGCCACTTGCTGGAACAAGGTCAGCTTGCCATCAGAGAATCTAAGTATAAATTATTTAGTTGTACTCTTAAATAAACTGAATTCTTAAACAGTTATATTTGTTTCAGGAAAACTTTATTACTTAAAAAATGTGCACAGATCTGAACCAATCACACTTATCTAATCGGTAAATCCAACCAACATCGCAATTAACATTTCTTTTAATTATTTCTAGATAGAGGTCCTGAGCATAGACTATTACATAATGTTATTTGTGTCATTATATATTATTATTCCATCCTTGAATGACACTGGGTAAATCCATTGCTGTAAAATAATGCTACATGCCAGAAATAAGTATGAATGACCACCATACCAAATGCAAAGTGAGTGGTATGCTTAAATGTAATTATTCTGAGTGAATATCTAAGTCTGACTTAATAAAATGAGTGTATAATTTTAAAAATGTTCTTATGCATTTATGGTTATCAGAATTAAGTATTGTAGGCTTCTTTTAGCAAAGTAAAAGTTAATGGCTTCGTGAAAGTATAACATGATTCACTGGCAATAAAATGCACTTTGATGTGGACCATCTATAAGTCAGAATAAGGAGCCAACATGATTTCTCAATGATTTTTTATTAGATAACTGAAGTATCATTAAAGAGAAATCATACATCTTTGAAATTTACATGTCTGTCAAATTAGGATTTTGCCAATTTAATATGCATTGACTATATTTAATTTCTATTTAAATTTATTAGTTAAATAGGACAATGGCTTCTTGTGACAGTTTTATATGCCTATACAATATTTGAGCATATTCCACCCACATTAGCCTCTTTCGTTCTCCTTTCTGATAATATTTTCTTGATGTTCTCTTCACTTGTTCCTTTGCATGGTAAACTAATTTTATTATTTTAAATTAATAATGGTAAGCAAATTTGGATCTGAAGTTGTCAGCTAAAAACATCTCGCCTTCTTCTTGAAGTCAGCTCTCCATAATTTCAGCAATTTGGGTTTTTTGCTTTCAGATTATCTGGCATTTGTGCCTTTATGTTATTAATTGCTGGAGCTGTCTAGTTTAGTTGACCTAATTTTCTGGTCTCACTTTGAAAACTATAAGACTCTGTGGCCCCTCCTTCCCTTCGTTAACTGATAGTTTTTCATCACAGGAGGCTTTTTCTTGCTAATTAGTACAAAACAACAGACTTTTCGCTTGGTTTTAACTTTGTAAATTTTATAAAAATTTTTCCCTTATTTTAAATCACCATTTCAATTAAAGATCAAAGTGTGGTTACAATTTTTCATCAGAATATTAGAACACAGTTGAAAATGTAGGTAATTCAGTGAAGCAAATTCACATGGAGTATAGTGATTATAGACTTTCCTTAAAGTTTAGTTCATTCTCTAATAAGTACCATTTTAATAAGTCAAGGTGGTTCACCATAATATATACTAATTGGTCTAAATTTATTAACCTATTTGATAAATAAAATTAAAAAATTGAGTAAAATATATCTTAGTAATATAAAATACATTTTAAAATAAAAATGAAATCAAACTTCAACGTTAAATAAACTAATTAATCTCATATTTTCTCCATCTGAGACACCTTTGCTCTTACAGCATTAAGGAATGCATGCTGTGTTCATTCCCATGAGATGCACACAGGGTTTTCAGGTAGTGACCAGTTACGAGCATCTGGGGGTTAGGACCTTAGCTGTGGAGGATTGTTCCACTCAGGAGAACCCCTTACCTCTGTGCCATCCTACAAGACTTCACCAGATAAACAGCTAGACATAGTAGACTATGCCATCAAGAGGGCTCAGTGGATAAAAGTACACGTTACAAAGTCTGAAGGTAGCAGTTCTATTCCCAGCGTCTATGTAATGGAAGGAGAGAACATACTCTTACAAATTGTCTTCTCACCTTCTCATGGACACATTTGTAATCTCTGCACAGTGTGTACACATCTAGTCATATAGGTGTTTTTTTTTCTATTTTCAACAAACTTAAGTAATACTTACTATGTTCCCCACATTACACTGTATGAATTATAAATATTGATTTAATCCTCCTAATAAACTTGAACATAGGCAGTGTTATTAGCTGGTTTACAGATGGAGAGACAAAGAGATTCTCTTATGATTATTCAACAAGTAGGTGGCTTGAACCACTACTATCTTACTGGTTGATAATGTGGGAAACATCAAGCTTAACAAATCGGTAAAGGTTCTTCTGTCTGCACATGTGCCTGGAGTAGCCCTAAGGATTCAGCTCTGCACCTAACACCCCAAAGCCCAGAGGAGACTGAATGACTCCCAGGAGCTCTAATACACAGGAATGTAGCATAATAGGATCACAGGATCTCAGAAGCTTGGACACCCCAGGATTTCAGGAGCCCAGAAGCAGCCTGACTCCCAGGAGCTATCACAACCAGAATCTCAAGATCACAGGATCACAGAGATATCTGGACTCTGTAGAGTTCTGACATAAGCAAGATAACTGGAAAGACAGGCTCCAGTCAGAGATAGTGAGTGAAGGTAGCACTAGAAATAACCAGATGGTGAAAGGCAAGTGCAAGACCATAAGCAACAGAAACCAAGGTTACTTGGCATCATCAGAACCCAGTTCTTCCTCCAGTGCAAGCCCTGGACACCCCATCACACCGGAAAAGCAGAATTCAGAATTAAAATCACTTCTCATGATGATGATAGATGACTTTAAGAAGGACATAAATAACTCCCTCAAAGAAATATAGGAGAATGCATGTAAAGAAGTAGAAGCCCTTAAAGAGGAAACACAAATATCCCTTAAAAACATACAAGAAAACACAACCAAACAGGTGAAGGAGTTGAACAAAAGAATTCAGGATATAAAAAAGGAAGTAGAAACAATAAGAAAAAAATCACAAAGGGAGACTACCTAAAAGATAAAAAAAAAAAAAAAAAAAAAAAAACCTAGGAAAGAGATCAGGAATCATGGATGCAAGCATCACCAACAGAATACAAGAGATAGAAGAGAGAATCTCAGGTGCAGAAAATACCACAGAAAACATTGACACAACTGTCAAAGAAAATACAAAATGCAAAAAACTCCTAACCCAAAACATCTAGGAAATTCAGAACACAATGAGAAGACCAAACTTAAGAATAGTAGGTATAGAAGAAAGCAGAGATTCCCAACTTAAAGACCCAGTAAATATCTTCAACAAAATTATAGAAGAAAACTTCCTTAACCTAAAAAAAGAGATGCCTATGAACATACAAAAAGCCTACAGAACTCCAAATAGACTAGATCAGAAAAGAAATTTGCCTAGTTGCATAATAATCAAAACACCAAATACACAAAACAAAGAAAGAATATTAAAAGCAGTAAGGAAAAAAGTCAAGTAACATAAATAGGCAGACTATCAGAATTACACCAGACTTATCACCAAAGACTATAAAAGCCAGAAGATTCTGGACAGATATCATACAGACCCTAAGAGAACGCAAACGCCAGCCCAGGCTACTATACTCAGTAAAATTCTCAGTTACCATAGATGGAGAAACCAAAATATTCCATGACAAAACCAAATTTACACAATATCTTTCCACAAATCCAGCCCTACAAAGGATAATAGAGGGAATCAACGAACACAAAGAGAAAAATTATAGCCTAGAAAAAGCAAGAAAGTAATCTTCCTAAAAACTCAAAAGAAGATAGCCACACAAACATAGCTATACCTCTAATAACAAAAATAACAGGAAGCAATAATCACTTCTCCTTAATATCTCTTAACATCAATGAACTCAATTCCCCAATAAAAATACTAATGGACTGGATACATAAACAGGACCCAGAATTTTGCTGCTTACAAGAAGCATACATCAGTGACAAAGACATACACTACCTCAAAATAAAAGGCTGGAAAACAATTTTCCAAGCAAATGATCCCAAGAAACTAGCTAGAGTAGACATTCTAATATTGAATAAAATCGACTTTCAACCAGAAGTTATCAAGAAAGTTAAGAATGGACACTTCATGCTCATCAAAGGAAGACTCAACAAAGATAAAATCTCAGTTGTGAACATCTATGCACCAAATTAAAGGGCACCCACATTCAAAAAAAAAAAAACTTTACTAAAGCTCAAAGCATACAGTGCACCTCACACACACAATAATAGTGGGAGACTTCAATACCCCACTCTCATCAATGACAGATCATGGAACAGGAAATTAAACAGAGACACAGTAAAACTAAAAAAAAAAAAGTTATAAATCAAATGAATTTTGCAAATATTTAAAGAACATTTTATCCAAAAACAAAAGAAAATAACTTTTTCTCACCACCTCATGGTACCTTCTCCAAAATAGACCATATAATTGGCCACAAAACAGGCCTCAACAGATACAAGAAGATTGAAATAATTCCATGCATCATATCAGATCACCACAGGCTAAAGCTCTTCTTCAATAATGATAAAATCAATGGAAAGCCCAATACACATGGAAACTGAGCAATGCTCTACTCAGTGATAACTTGGTCAGGGAAGAAATAAAGAAAAAAATTAAAGACTTTTTAGAATTTAATGAAAAGGAGGACACATCATACCAAAACTTGTGAGACACAATGAAAGCAGTGTTAAGAGGAAAACTCATCGCTCTAAGAGCCTACAAAAATAAATAAATAAATAAATAAATAAATAAATAAATAAATAAATAAATACCGGAGAGAGCACACACTAGCACCTTGACAACACTCCTGAAAGCTCTAGAACAAAAAGAAGTAAATGCATCCAAGAGGAGTAGATGGCAGGAAACAATCAAACTCAGGAATGACATCAACCAAGTAAATACTAAAAGAACTATACAAAGAAACAATACTAAGAGCTGGTTCTTTGAAAAAATCAACAAGATAGATAAACCCATAGTGAGACTAACCAGAGGGCACAGAGACAGTATCCAAATTAATAAAATCAGAACTGAAAAGGGAGACATAACAACAAAAACTGAGGAGATTCTAAAAATCATCAGATCCTACTACAAAAGCTTATACTCAACAAAACTAAAAAATCCGGATGAAATATACAAATTCCTACACAGATAGCAGACACCAAAGTTAGATCAGGATCAGATAAACCATCTAAATAGTCTTATAAACGCTAAAAAAATAGCAGCAATCATTAAAAGTCTTCCTACCAAAAAAAAAAAAAGCCCAAGACCAGATAGTTTTAGTGCAGAATTCTGTCAGACCTTCCAAGAAGCCCTAATACCCATTTGCTAAAAACGATTCCACAAAATACAAACAAAAGGTTAACTACCCAATTCATTTTATGAAGCCACAATTACACTCATACCTAAACCACACAAAGACCCAACAATGAAAGAGAATTTCAGATCAAACTCCCATAAGAATACTAATGCAAACATACTCAGTAAAAAACCTCACAAACAGAATCCAAGAACACATCAAAACAATCACCCATCATGATCAAGTAGGCTTTATCCTAGGAGTGCAGAGATGGTTCAATATTCAGAAATCCATCAACATATTCCATTATATAAACAAACTCAAAGGAAAAAACACATAATCATCTCACTGGGTGCTGAGAAAGCATTTGACAAAATTCAACACCCCTTCATGGTGAAAGTCTTGGAAAAAACAGTAATCTAAGGACCATATGTAAACATAGTAAAAGCAATATACACCAAACCAGTAGCCAACATCAAACTAAGTGGAGAGAAACTTGAAGCAATCCCACTAAAATCAGTCACTAGACAAGGCTGCCCACTCTCTCCCTATCTGCTCAATATAGTACTGGAAGTCCTAACTAAAGCAATTAGACAACAATAGGAGATCAAAAGGACACAAATAGGAAAGGAAGAAGTCAAAATTTCTCTATTTGCAGATGATATGATAGTATACTTAAGTGACCCTAAAACTTCCACCAGAGAAATCCTAAACCTGATAAACAACTTCAGTAAAGTCGCTGGATATAAAATCAACTCAAACAAATCAGTAGCCTTCTATACTCGAAGGATAAATAGTCTGAAAAAGAAATTAGGGAAATGACACCCTTCACAATAGTCACAAATAATATAAAATATCTTGGAGTGAACCTAACCAAGCAAGTGAAAGATCTGTATGACAAGAACTTCAAGTCTCTGAAGAAAGAAATCGAACATCTCAGAAGATGGAAAGATCTCCCATGCTCCTGGATTGGCAGGATTAATTTAGTAAAAATGGCCATCTTGCCAAAAGCCATCTACAGATTCAATGCAATCACCATCAACATTCCAAATCAATTCTTCATAGAGATAGAAAGAGCAATTTGCAAATTCATTTGGAATTAAAAAAAAACAGAATAGTGAGAACTGTTCTCAACAATAAAAAAATTTCTGGGGAAATCACCATCCCTGACCTCAAACTGTACTACAGAGCAATAGTAATAAAAACTGCATGGTATTGGTACAGAGACAGACAGGAAGATCAATGGAATAGAATTGAAGATCCAGAAGTGAACCTACACACCTATGATCACTTGATCTTTGACAAAGGAGCTAAAACCATCCAGTGGAAAAAGAACAGCATTTTCAAAAAACAGTGCTGGCTCAACTGGAGGTCAGCATGTAGAAGAATGCAAATCAATCTATTCTTATTCCCTTGTACAAAGCTCAAATGCAAGTGGATAAAGGACCTTCACATAAAACCAGATACACTGAAACTAATAGAAGAGAATGTGGGGAAGACCCTTGAATACCTAGGCACAGGGGGAAAGTTCCTGAACAGAGCACCAATGGCTTATGCTCTAAGATCAAGAATTGACAAATGGGACCTCATAAAATTGCAAAGCTTCTGTAAGGCAGTAGACATTGTTAATAAGACAAAACAGTAACCAACAGATTGGGAAAAGATCATTACCAATCCTAGATCCGATAGAGGGCTAATATCCAATATAAACAAAGAACTCAAGAAATTATACTCCAGACAACCAAAGAGCCCTATTAAAAATGGGGTACAGAGCTAAACAAAGAATTTTCAACTGAGGAAACTCAAATGGCCGAGAAGCACCTTAAGAAATGTTCAACATCCTTAGTCATCGGGGAAATGCAAATCAAAACAACCCTGGGATACCACCTTACACCAGTCAAAATGGCTAAGATCAAAAACTCAGGTGATAGTAGATGCTGGTGAGGATGTGGAGAAAGAGAAACACTCCTCCATTGTTGGTGGAATTGCAAGCTGGTACAACCACTCTGGAAATCAGTCTGGCGGTTCCTCAGAATATTGGACATAGCATTACCTGAGGATCCAGTTATTCCACTCCTGGGCACATACCCAGAAGATGCTCCAACATATAACAAGGACATATGCTCCACTATGTTCTTAGCAGCCTTATTTATAACAGCCAGAAGCTGGGAAG
The DNA here is from genome assembly GCA_030674055.1 of Rhabdomys pumilio. NCBI lineage: Eukaryota > Metazoa > Chordata > Mammalia > Rodentia > Muridae > Rhabdomys > Rhabdomys pumilio. Next base: position 32,431,160 of record JANHMN010000015.1, read on the forward strand.
AATCCAGATATCCTTCAACAGAGGAATGAGTACACAAAATGTGGTAGATTTTCACAATGGAGTAGTACTCAGCTATTAAAAATAATAAATTTGAGAAATTCTTAGGTAAATGGGTAGAACTAGAAAATAATCATCCTGAGTGAGTTAATTCAATCACAAAAGAACACACATGGTATTTATTCACTAATAAGTGGATATTAGCCCAAAAGCTTGGAATAACCAAGACTCAACTCACAGACCACATGAAGCTCATAAAGAAGGAAGACCAAGTGTGGATGCCTCAGTCCTACTTTGAAGGAGTAAAAAAATACTCAATGGAGCAAATATGGAGAAAAAGTGTGGGACAGAAACTGAAGGAGAGGCTGTCTGAACACTATTCCACCTGGGTATCCATCCCATGTGCACTCACCAAAGGTAGACACTGATGTGGATGGCAGGAGATGCATGCTAACAAGAGCCTGATATAGCTGTCTCTTTAGAGGTCTGTCAGATTCTGACACATTCAGCAGCAGATGCTCACAGTTAACCACTGATATGATCAAGGGTTTCCCAATGGAGAAATTAAAGAGAAGACTGAAGGAACAGAAAGGGTTTGTGGCTCCATGAGGAGAGTAACAATACCAACCAACCAGAGCTCCCCAAGGTCTAAATCACCAGCCTCAGAGCACATAGGGAGGGACTCATGACTCCATCTGTACATGTAGGGGATGATATCCTTATTGGGCATAGGTGGGAGAGGAGATCCTTGGTCCTATGAAGGCTGAACACCGAGTGGGAGGCGGGAATTTGAGGGTAGGGAGGTGGGAATGGGGGGGTAGTTGGGGGCACATCCTCATAGAAGCATGAAGAGGGGGAATGGGATAGGAGGTTCCCGGGTGGTGGTGGGGGAATGGGGTAAGGGGACAAAATCTGAAATTTAATTATAATATCCAATAATAAATAAATAAATAAATAAATAAATAAATAAATAAATAAAAGAAAATGAACTTGGACTAAGACAGGGAAGTAGGCTCAGATACTTTGGTCATCCTGATAATAAGGCCTTAGGAACGATGATCATGGAGATATTCACGTAATTGGTTTTAATACCTTACTTTTTTTTTGACTATTTGTGTTTATTGCCTTTCTTATTACTTGACTATTTGCATCTATTGTATTCCTAGACCCTCATCCTAGAACTGACCTTAATACATGTATATAATCAAAATGGTAGAAAAATATAGAGGAGGAGGGGCTATATGGGGTTCTAGCAAGGGGAAATGGGGAAGGGGAATGACATTTGTATTGTAGATAAATAAAATATCTAATGAAAAAAAGAAAAAACAAAGAAATGGGTAAAGGGATTGGAAAGGGTGCTCCGAGGCTAAGAACACTGGCTGCTCTTATAGAGGTCCTGGGTTCAGTTCCTAGCATTTACATAGTCATGTATAACCACCCAGAACTCCAGGCATCCTGGGCATTGGTCTGACCTCTATAGGCACTGAGCCTACAACAAAATATCTGAGCCTACTTCCCTGTCCTAGCCCAAAGCCATTTTCGTGTCTGAAGTCTATTTCCTTGTTCTAGCCTAAGATTTAGATTTCTGCCTGAAATTACTTCTTTGTTCTAGCCTAAGATTTAGATTCCTACTTGAAATTATTTGTTTGTTCTAATCTAATATTTAGATTTCTACCTAAAATAATGAAACAGGTGGTATCAAAATGATGGTTTCCACCAGGCACATGAAGAAATTCAAGTGCCAGAAAGCATTTTTAACTTGTCTGCTCAGTTGAACATAGATGGTTAAGAGCACACTAATCCTAACACCCATACTAAAAGATTGATTCTGTTTGCTGTCTCAAACATGCTTCCATTGATAACATCCTTTCAGGGTTCAGCAATTATAATCAACACACAATACAATTACAAATTCTTAAAGTTATTTTCTAAAATGTAACTTATTAAAATTAAATTTTAATGTGTGGGTAGATTTTTATAAAAGCATAATGAAGACTCTAAGTAAAAGATTTAAATTACTCCATAAGCAAAAGTAACAGCAAAAAAAACCCTCACATACAGTACGTACCGAAAAAAGGAGTTGCATTTTTGTTTGCCTTTTGCTATATCAGTTGAGTATTTATCAAATGTCTATTTTAGCCAAGACTCTGAGCGACATATGACTAACACTGAATTCAAGTTCAATGAAGACTATAAACTCGTTACTTAATCATCCAAATGCACCAATCAGATTCTATGTAGTTAATCTTAGAAAGAAAATGTAAAGGATTATGAAGGAACCAAATATGTCTGTTATCTAGTTCCAGAACAATAAAAAAAATCAGTGAAATTTCAGTAGGAAAATTCTGTATATGCTCCCAGTAATAATTAATTTTAAGAAAATTATATAATCATACATTCAAATCATCTACTAGTAAAGTGATATTGGTATGCCTGAAGGTTTTGAAAATAGAATACTATATAAAACTCGACACAGATCATGGTATATTATAAAGTATATTAATCGGTCTATCAAAATTAACTTGGTAATTACACTTAAATCACAGATTTCCATGAATAGTCAATGACACTTGGCTACTGCTATCACTAAGACAGATAGATACAAAGGGTTATTTGTTGCTCTATCTGTAAGAGGCCCTATGCTGTACTCATGACTGTGAGCACAAGTACATCTCAATTGCTCCATATTGTATCCCTATAAGAGTGTTACAACATTTACTCTACTAGACTGCTGGTGTGCTCTGTGATGTCCTGGACAAAGCCAAGGTCATGAAGTCTCCATTACGTTTTAACCTCAGACCTTTACAGTGGTAGATCTTCTCCTTAGGTTTTTGGTGTGCAGTTTGAGTCAATGCTTTTGGAACCTATCATAAGATATGGATCCAATTAAATCCTTACAGTGTGGATAAGCAACATTTCATAAAAATTACTCTTCCCCCACTGAAAGGCTTTGCCATCTGCTGAAATCATTTGACCATGTGCACAAGGAGTTATTTTGTCTTCCATAGTATTTGTATATGTGTGTCACTATGCCTTAACCATAGTTATGATTACTGTAGTTTTATTATGTTTTGAAATCAAGAAATATGCCTCCAATTTAATTTTTTTCTCAGATTATTTTGGCTATTCTGAAACCCTTTTGTTTCCATAAGAATTTTAATGTGGATTATTTTACATTTGCAAAAACAGTGTCATTTGGTGTTTTATGGGGCTCTGCATTACCATTCTGAATGATAACGACATTTAACAATATTAACTTTTTCATTTAGCAATCACTAATGATTCTCCATTATTTGTCTCCTTTAATTTCATAGATGCATACAATGTACCGTGACCATCTCCCATCATTCTCTCTTATCCCCCTTTCACCATTAATGAACTAAGTTCCTACCTTGCTCCACCCTAGTTTCATGTCAGTGTGTGTGCAAGTCGGCTCCAAACCAGTGCCTCTAGCTGAGTTTCCAAATACGTGTTCCTATGGAGGAGGGGTGAGGCTTCTAACATTCAAACCACATCCTTCTCTGGCATCTTTTGATCTGAGAGAAAATTTTTCAACCTTATTCTATTATAGCTGATGTTAGTTGTGACTATTTCATAAATGACTTTTACTGGTTTCCTTTCAGCTTTTTTTTTTTTTTTTTTTGGAATGCTTTTGTGTTGGATCTGATCAAAAGCTTTTCTTCTATAGTGATTGAGACACTTTTTGTATACTTCTCTACGCTAAGGTGAGTGCATTGTACTGATTGACTTTTATATTTCAAACCACTCTTATATTCTGGATTTTGTCTGAGGCAAGAACTGACTCCAGGAATGTTCTCTCACAAGAGACTTCCCATTCCTCTGGCTCTTAAAATGTTTCTGGCTCCCATTCTGTTATGTTCCCTGAGCCTTGCTTGTATTGTAAGACATGGAGATGAGTATCACATGACCGCCTGTTCTCTACTGTTGAATCCGTTTGGGTTTTCTACAATGGCCACTGTCTGTTACAAAGAGAACTTTCTTTGATATAGGGTGAGAGCTACTCTGATCAGTGAATACAAGGATAGATATTCAAAATGCAGTGAGGAATGTGTAAAAGTATCATGTTTTTCCAAAGTACAAGGGAAGTCCCAACAAATCAGTACAAACAGTTGAAGTCCAGTTCAAAGAAGGACAGTCTGTTAGTGTAAGAAAAAAGATTTACTAAATGTTTAAAGAATTAAGGCAAATGAAGGCTGATGAGAACTTGGAAGTTTCCGTACCAAGGGTAAAGTTATCTTCAAGCAAATGGGAAGACAGTGATTAGGAGTTGAAGAGAGGTAAGTCTGAGCCTGAGTTAGCTTTTTATTCTGTAGGTTGTACCACTCAACCTAAAGAAAGAGAAGGATCAGAGAAGGTGACTGTATCTTATCACTGGTTTATCAGTGTGCCCATCAAGGCCTGGGACTGCCTGATACCACAAGGCCATGTGCATGGATGCCATTTGTTGATACAGTGAGATGTTGTGAAAAGGATCACAAGTATGTGACCATTGTATGTAAATCTAAGAGAGCATGCTATTAAATAATAATGAGGAAAAACGCTTATGCAGCCAAAGAGGAACAAGATTGACCCTAGAAGGACTTCATCTAAGCTACGAGAAGAGGTGGCCGACCTTTTGTTATTGAAGACTATTTTAATTGAGATGACCTTAAACTGATGGGTAGAACTCCCCAAAGCCATAGCAAGAATCTGCCAACCTTTCTCTGAATTCAGTGATTATATGATTTTATAAGAGATTAAAGTTGCTTTTAAATGTAATCACATCTAGATATGAGTCTGTTCCAAATTCAGCAAATTTGAAGTTCAAAAAAAAAATCAATATTCTCAATTCAGTAAAATTTGTGCTGCCTAATTATAGATAATAAAATAGATTAAATTCTTTCTTTAATAAGCCACTTAATCGACATAAGTTGGCCATTGTCAAATTACTCAAACTTCCATTAACTTTCTATTTTCAGTTCTTGACAGAATGTGCAATTATTTTTCGCAGTGAAAAATATGAGTCTCATAGGATCTGAGGAAAGCTTCACTTTGATTTACAAGCTTCACTGTTAATTATACTAATACCAATTATGCTAACAGTTTGGAACTTCTTTGGCAAACACCAGTTTGAATGACAGGTCTGGAATAAATACACTGTACATCAGGACTTGCGTCATTTTTCAAACAGTACTTTGCATGTATGGTCATACAACACCTAGCTGGTAAGTACTCACTTTGTTATAGAAAATTTCTTCTATTAAATATTGGAAAGAGATTTCCTTTTAGGTTAAATTTTCTTTCCATAAGAATAACTCAGCTATTGCTGAAAAAAAGGGTAGATGGTCAAGTCACAGAATGGTAGAAGTGTTGGTGTGTAATCCAGTCAACTCCTCTTTTCCTACACTCTGCTGCATATGGGTCTTTAGAAGGATCTCACTGGGCTTCTTCCTAACTACAGGTCCTTCTCCATCACACCCATGTATAAGCATAGTTTTGTAATTTGTTTCTAGCCCTGTTTTCTCTTAGAAGTAACCACATCTACTGTTTTAATATTACTTGCTAAGTAACCACACATCTTGCCATGTCATCTGTTATATTTATTATGATACTGAATGTTGAAAACTACACTCTGCCATGTACTGGGTAAACTGACAATTGGTGTTTAGTTAAGACTACATTTGTTTCTTTCATGTGATTCTTCTGTACATATGATTAGTTCTATTTTGCCAATGTGTTCCTTAATTTAATATATTGATGTTTTCATCCTAATTTATTTAAATGAACCACAAGTAGCAAAATTAGTATATAACAGATGAAGTTTGAAACCATGGGTCAGTTTAAAATGAATGAAATAAATTGACAATTGTAACTCGAGTCACTTTCTCGCCAGCAAGAACGCACACGGATGCCAGGATCCTTCTGTAGCAAGCTTTATTGAAGCCGAGGAGAGGAAAGACCCCGAAGGATGAAACAGCCTTCCTTAAATAGCCCCTGGGTTGGCGTGCCCCTATTCTATTGGCTTGCGCGACTCGGCTGATGTGACATCTCAGGCAACATCACCTTTTGGCGGTTGATGGCTACTTTTGGCGGTTGATGGCTGAGCGAGAGTGCGCATGCGTGGCGCACTACAGACAATCTTTTAGCCAGATGGACTAAGGAAAAAAGACTCAATGAAAATCAGAAACAACAGAAGAAGCATCACTGTCAATTTATTAAAATGGAGGATTATGGGACAATAATCCTAAGGGCAATTCTATGACAAGAACTCATACTACAAAGAAAAACTGGACAACCTGGCCTATGCTGAATCACAGAGAAGTTAAAAATCAGAGCAACTAAAGTGAATAATTGAGTTTATAATTCCCCTTTCAAAACCCCCAACAGTAACTAAGTCTCTGCATTAAAAACTTATACCAAGTAGTTAATGAAGGGATAAAATGGATACATCTCAAACTCTTCTATTAGAAATGTCAGGGGAGCGCCACCTCTGAAATCTCACCAACATCATGGCATGAACTATTATCGGCATGTCGCATGGTGACATGGAAAGAGAAAAATCTCATAGATCACAAACTCTGAACAAACAACTGGGCTGACTAAGTACTGCTGAGATCAGGAAAAAGTCTTTCCCATAGAAAAAACTCTCAATTGGTTATTCAATGCCAAGTGGTCAGCTCTATCATGCATATACAGGTAACATTATACTGACAGAGCAGAGTTGGCTACTGAGAACAGACAGCCCCTCTCAGAGTCCACATCAGTGAGACTGTAATAACAGTTTCTACTTTCAGTTTTGAAATTATGGTTACTTTTGGATTTGGTTCAGACATTCTATACTTTTGCAATTTTAATTAAAATTTCCCTGAAGTTAGACCTTATCTATTTTTTACATACAAACCCTCAAGAGCAAAGCTACGCTCTGAGAATCTTACTACACAAGAGAAGTAAAAGAAAAAAAAATATATGTCAGGCTAGGTCAAAAAGGAAACCAGGAAATTAAAAAGGAAAGAGATTATTCACTCCCACAGGGAAGAGGGATGGAATGGGGGGGCAGGGTTTGGGGGAGAGGAGGTAAGCACCCTCTCAGAGAGGAAGGGGAAAGGAGATGGGGTGAAGAACTTTGGGAGGGGGGACTGGGGGGGGCAACATTTGTGATGTAAATAATAAAATAATTATTTCTTTCAAAAAAGAAATAAAAGCAAAAGACCAATAAGAACATGAGAAGAGGTGGGAAATCAGAGTCTTGAAATTTTATTCCTAGAATGTAACAAGCCAGATATGCATGGCTTGAGGACTTACCTGAAAAAAATTAGAACAAGGAATTTATTAATACTAGTGTCACTCACCATTTCTGAGCCTGCTACTAGAGTTACTAATATCAGTGGTTACATGTAATAAGGAGAATTTATGAGTCTATTTGAAAGACAGACATATTTGCCCTCATACAACTCACAGGATCTCAGGTAGAAAAGTTATGGTGAATAAATATAATTTCTGTTACCAGGAAATCAAAGTCTGGATGTTAACATACAAGGAGGAATTGATGAGTCTACTCGGTGGCAGGACAACCTTTTAAAATGTTAATGTTTTAAATGAAATGCAGGGACTAAATAGCAGTGAGATCCATGAAAAGCAAGGTCATTGAAGAGAGGGATAAAGTGCATGGGAAAAGGCAGTGTGATCAACAAATAGAATTCATTATGAGGAAGAGAGTGGTAAGTCTACAGAAGTAGACAGACAACAAGAAAGTCATTTTAGACTGGATAGAGTATGTATCTTCTGGGAAATCAACGTGGTACCTGAGCAGAGAATGACAAAAGTAGATTTTCATTTTCTATTCTTTCTAATTTGAAACAGAATTACTTTTCTACTCCTTCCCTTTTCTATCTCCAGTCTGTACCAGCAATTGACCCTTGAATTTCTCCCATGCCCACTTTCATGTTGATACCCTCTTTTTATTTGATTATATTTGTTATACATATGTGTGTGTACAAATGTATGTATAATACAACTTGATGAATCTAAACATATATTTCAATTTGATTAATTTATTATTTATATACACTATCATTATAGGTAGACAAAAGACAAGCTGAAACTTACAGTTTGGATGTTGAATAACAATAATGGCAGAGAATATATGAACTGTGCTGCTGGTGAGACCTGCATAATCTACCAGAGTTTAATACTCTTGTGTGTCCCTGTGTGTATATATCAGACTAACGGCACTCTGATTTCATTACAGTATAAAACTGCAAATTTTTTCTCAGTCTGCATGCATAATACATTACTCTATTAGTAAAAATATTTGGTTTTGAGCCTAAAGTTTCATACACAGGATGCTTTTGAAGATATACAATTCCTAATCATATATGTGTATATGCATATAATATATATGGTAGATATTTTCTCAAAACTTCTCTTGTTGTCTCCCTTATACTGATTTGCCCAATTTATTCATTTAGACAAGAAATTTCTGTTAACTTTTTTGGAGGGAAAACATTACTTTTACTTGATGACTTGAAAATTCCATTACAGGAGCTCTTCTGATCAATGTCAGGGTCATACAACAGATATAGGATTATTACTGGTTATAAATAAAAGAAAATAATAATGAAAGGGCGAATAAGATAAAAATACATTGTATAACATTATCAAAAAACTAAGTAAAACATTTTAAATAAATAAAATGTTAGTAAACTCATTTGGGCTTATGGTACAGAAAAGATATTCTGAATGTATTCTAGGTTTTTATGAATTAGATTTATTCTTTGAAATTTCATACACGTATGTAAGCACTCTTATTACACGACCCTCTACATTCTCCTAACTCCCTTTCACTACTCTCAAGTCTTTTTTCTTACACATCCTTTTTTTTCTAATTGATTATTTTATTTATTTATATTTCAAATGTTTCCCCTTTCTATCTCCCCTCCCCAAATTCCCCATCCCATCCCACCTTACCTCTGTCTCTAAGAGGCTACACTTCCCCACTCACCCACTCACTCCTACCTCACCCCTCTAGCATCCCCCTTCTCTGGGGTGTTGAGCTTCCACAGGACCAAGCACCTCCTCTTCTGTTGATGCCAGATAAGGAGGATATAGCAGGAGCCATGGACCTACCCATGTATAATCTTTGGTTGGTGGTTTAGTCCCTGGGAATTCTGAGAGGTCCAGTTAGTTGATATTATTGTTCTTTCTATGGGGTTGGAATCCCCTTCAGCTCCTTCAGTCCTTTTCTATTTCTTCCATTGGGATCCCCGGGCTAAATCCGATAGTTGGCTGTGAGTGTCTGCACCTGTATTGGTCAGGCTCCGGCAGAGCCTCTCAGCGGACAGCTATACCAGACTCCTGTCAACAAGCGCTTCTTGGCATCAGTAATAGTCTCTTGGTTTGGTGTCTGCAGATGGGATGGATTCCCAGGTGGGCGGTCTCTGGATGGCCTTTCCTTCAGCCTCTGCTCCATTTTTTGTCCCTGTGTTTCCTTTAGACAGGAACAATTCTGGGTTAAAAATTTTGAAATGAGTGAGTCTCCCCTTCCCTCAACTGAGGTCAATGCCTTTTTACTGGTAGTAGGTAGGGAAGGTTCTATCTCTCCTCTGTTGGGTATTTCAGCTAATGTCATCCTCAATGAGTCCTGGGAGCCTCTTGTATCCCTGGGATTATCTAGAAGTTTCCTTTCACCCCCAGTTCCCCACCTCCCACTGTTACATATTTCTATTCATTCTCCTGGATTTCTGGACTTCTCTCCTGTCTTTTCCCATACCTGAACATACTCCCTCTTTTCCCTCCCCTTTCTCTTTCCCACCCAGGACCTTCTTTCTCTGCCTCGAGTAATTATTTTGTTCCCCCCTCTAAGTGGAACTGAAGCATCCATACTTTCGCCTTCTTTCTTGTTAAGCTTCATATGGTCTGTGAGTTGTATTGCCTACACATCCTTTTCAGTGTTCATGTCTTTTAGGTGTGCTTTGACCCACTGAGCTTAACCAGAACCATCTGTGAAACCATGGGTATGGGTCCCAGTGGAGCCTGGTTGATTCACCAGTGAGTATATAAGTAAAGAAAAGGACTTCTCCTTCATCAGAATCCTTCAGTAGCCAACTCAGGGAAGGGTGGGGCTCTATGAGCTCCTCCCTCATTCATGATAGGCTACTAGTGGGTCTAGCCATGTATGGACATGGTGCAGGCATCTTGATACCATACTATACCAATTTAAGTGAAGAACAGCAACTTCCTCTTTAAAGCCTATCAACTCCAATCATGGGGTTGTTCTGACAGGACATATAGCACAAGGAATGAAGTCTGTCTTGTAAAATACTACTTAAATTCAATCTGAATATGGTTGATTGCCCCCCCAATAGTCATATTTCTATAGTACCAATGGGCATTTCTTGCCAGTCAGGCTCACAGTGTTCATAGAACAGTTCATAGTATTTACATTTGGATAAGATCACTCATGGTTTTTCTTTCTCAGTAGCCTGCGTAACATCTTTAGGCATTCTGAAAGCTAGTCAGTAGAAAGGAAATTTTTAGGTTAGATTCAAAATAGTGTTTCTCTATCTTTCAATTAAGGTGTGTAGTGTTAGCAATTATACAGTCTTATCATTCATTCCCATGGCCAGCAAGGAGGACTGACAAGAGCGTGTACTGGGGTGACTGACGCCTCTCAATTCTGTCTGACTAAATTAAAGGAGGTATACCTTACCTGGCACTGAGACATTGCTAATTAGCCATGGTTTCTAGGAGAGGCATTATCCAGTCAAGAAGGCTTCTAACTCTTCTTTTTTAACTTATATATTTTTTATTTGGCTTATAATAAAGTAGGTTTCCATGTGGCCTTTTCATATAACCTTCATTATCCCTCTTCCTTTTTTCTTTCTTTTTATCCCCCCTCATTGAACCACTTCTCTTCACTCTATCCCTGTTTAAATTTTCCACCTCAAGTATTATTCTCTCTACTTTCATATCACCTCAGCTATGTCTCATATCACCTTCTTCCTTACAGCATTCCACCAACAATCTTTGTTTCTGTCTTTCTGGTGTGTGCAGATACTCCAATTCAAATATGCAGCTCATCACATTCAAGAATAGGAGCCACAGAAGAGAGAAGACTTAGCATGTCTGTCTGGATGTAAGTTCTTTCTAGTTCCATACATTTCTCTGAAATTTTTATAATTAATTTTTCTTTACATCTGAATAAAATTCCATTGTGTGTATAGTATATTTTTATTACCTGTTGATAAATGAAGTTTTATTTCCTGATTAATATGTAATGAATGGATCAGCAATGAAAATGGGCAAATAAGCGTCTTGAAAGTGAGATGGAATGTCCTCTGAGTATATGCCCAAGAGTGGTATCCTGAGTCATGTGGAACTTCTGTTTCTAGCTTTACAACGCTGATTTTCATGTTAATATTTATACTCATAGCCTAATGTTTCTGTTAGCCTTGTGTAGAGGAGCTTCTTTAAAAAATATTTTCATGCAATATATATTAGTCATATTCTTTCCCTTCTACAACCTCTTCCCAGATGTCTCTTGGTCACTATTAAAAGGGCAGTAGTTAGTGCTGAGACTCAGAACTGATCAACATGCTAAAGATAAGGGATTGCTGAGAGCTCACTCTTAACTGAGACATGTATATCACCTTCTCCAAGGCCCAAGAAGCATTGTAGAGTAAGAACAGAGTAGGAGTGAGAACTATGAAACACATTTTCTGAATATGACATTATTGTGGTAATCATAAGCAGAATGTAGGTGTAACTACCCACATAAGACCTGAACAGACACACATATGCACACACGCTTGCACATACATGTGCATGCACGCTTGCACACATGCATGCTCACACACATGCACACAAACATACATGTACACACATATACACACATGCATGCACACACACATAGACATATGCACGCATGCATACACATAAACACATGCATGCACACACACACATGCACTCACACATACATGAGCACACACACATACACACATGCACTCACATGTGCACGTGAGCACACACACACACATACACGCATGCATACACATACACACACATTTACACAAGACATTAAAATGGGTGAGAAAACCAGATACATTGAAAATATGTCTTCAGGGATGAGACGAGAGTAAGAGGAGATGATGAGAGAAGAGGCCCGTAAAATCTAGTGCATATATACATGAAAGTAGCAAAAATAAAATAAATTTTGAAAACTAGAATTTAAAAGATATATTTTTTTAGTAGATAAACATTTCAGAACAGGAAACTTAGGACTTTGAATTAAGAACTGTTTTTCATTAATCCATCAGCATCTGATATTGAATTTTCTCAGAAAATATTCACAGCACTGATGTTGTCCTGCTTAACTATTTCAACTTTCTAGTCTGTCAATAATTTCAGAAAAATAAAAAATGCTGCCTACAGACAATTATTATGTCCTCAGTTATAATTGTAATCAAGCGAAAAAAATCTACTTCCTATTTTCTGAACAACCTCATAACAAACATAGCAGCTCGCATCTGGCCAGAGTTTCACATGGTATCCACTCCTGTTTTCTACTTGGCTGTGCTCGTTGGAGTAAAACTTCATCTGTTCCCTTGAGTAGTTTTGTTTTGTTTTGTTTTGTTTTGTTTTGTTTTGTTTTGTTTATTTGCTGGCCTGCCATTAATGTTTACTCTATAGGCAACGAATGAAATTCAAATGGTTAAAGGGAAACAGATAGTAAAAACCATTATTCTCTAAGTCACTGCATTCCCCCTACACACAAGCCAGTCAAGGATGTGGAGGGTCAGGCCTATAGATTAATTGACTCCAGTCACATACTAGGGAGTTGATGAAATGAAAATAGCATTGATCAAGCTAATGCAAGAAGAACACTTAATTTTGAACTTGATTTGAAGGCAGACGTTCATGTTTCTGCTTTGCCAAGAGATGAGAAACAACCAAAAGACATTTACAGAAGGTTCCTAATAGATCCACTTCTTCTTCCTCCTGTTTTTACAGGTACCACTAAGCCAATTAAAAAGATGGAGAGAGCTTAGGGCAAATTATCCCTTAAATAAACATTGACCTTATAGAATGGGATGCAGAGTCAATGTTTTTGTGTAGAAAGATTCTCAAGGTTTTGTGTTTCTTGGGGTTTAAAATTACTAGTGTCAGTTACAAATATGTGCGATGTATGATCTTAACTTTCTCCTAGGGTCTTTCAAATTATTTATGATATTTTTCCCAAATGAAAAATGAATTTCAGTCAATAGTTAGAGATTCACCCACACTCCCCAGATGGAATATTTCCCCTTTATTTCCCCTTTCTGTCTGATAAATATACCCTTGTGAAATTTTTGCTAACACTTACATACTAGGTAAAGACATAGTTTCTTTCCACTTAGATAAAAATAACTAATTTCAGCTTCATTTTATTTGCGTCGTCCTAATACCTCTTTAAACCATTCTAATCTAGTGCGTAATGGATGTCCTCCATTCACTTACACAGTAACTGTGATACACTTATTAGAACCATCATCACCATCTCAAAATTGCTCAGCGTTTTACTGCTCAATATATTCTATTTCTAAGAAATAAGATTTTATAAATCATTATCAAATAACAGATCTTCATCAAATATCTGGTCAGTGTGAATAGCAGCACTATAGTAGATTGATTTTTTTTTTCTGATTTGAAAGCATTGGCTTCAGATACATTTATTTTTACAATGATTTATTTTTCATTGCCAAACAGGGGAAATTGCTTTTTAGAAAAATAATAACACTCTTTCATTTTCTACACATAACTAATTATGGCAGCATGTAAGATGTTAAGAAATTCTACCACGGCCACCTCAATTTTCCCTCTCTATCCGCCAAATCTTTTATTGTTCTAAACAGTTTAAAATCAGAATACTCGAACTGACACTCCTGAAAATTGCTTTCTTTCTATCAATTTTCTGGGATCATACAGTGTACACCTAACTGCCACCAACTGCCCCAAATAGACAGAAATAAAATGAATGACAAGGCTAAAACTCATTTTTGACTCATAAATGTTATACCTTGTCAATTAAAACAAATACTCATTTTCTATGCCAAGCAAACGTTTTCTGTTACATTCACAATCTGCTTCTGTTGCCGTTAGGTCCTAGCAAAACCTCCAACAGATGGGAATCAGTAAAATGCAGCTCCAGCAATAAGTGAGGGAATGAGTTACAAATGAGGGCGGGGTGAGGGGCAGGACCTATGAGTCACCCTGGAAGGCTTTCACATGTTAACAGAGCTTTATGGGACATTGTGCTGTTGATACTGAGGATAATATTGAGGTCTGCACAACATATAAAATACTATATGTTATAGCAGTTAATTTATAAGAGTAAATGCATGTACACACACACAGTTATCACCCAGAGTAGCACATTGTACAAAGTCAAAGCTGTTGAGACCTCCCTGTTCTTTTTAGGAATATTTCAGAGGAGTGAAATGGAGTAGAGGGCACCGACTCAAGAAGGACTGCAGTGTTTATCAAAAGCTGGGAGGCTTATACAGCCAACCTTGGAATTAAGGAGTACAGTGGTTTTACTTTAACTTATTTTAATAATATGTAGGCAGAAGTATTATCCAGGTGGGTAAATATGGTGATTACTTTCTTCCTAGAAGCATGAATTTTAGAATCTGGTGCCAAGGGAAAGACACAGACCGTAGCCAGGGAGAAATAGAATTTGCCATTGACACTGCATACCTAAATGAGCAAGAGAAATATTTGACCTTAAGTAATCAAAACCATGAAACTGGCATTCTCTGCTTTCTGCTCCTTGCCCAGTCTTGCTTGGCACAGCAGTTTTGAGCTTCTCTTTCAGTTCTGCCCAACACCTGCATTAAAAATGTCAATGCCAACAGGAGGGCATTCTTCAGAGAAGGTGCTGAGTGGAAACTTGCGTGTCAGGGAGGCAGAAAATACAGGGTTCATGTCTCAGTAACTTTGGGCTTTTCTAATGCTTCTCTCTGAAAATATGGCCTGAAATTTAGGATCAGAGTAAGTTAGTCATCATCATAACACAGGCTGATCATGACTGAATTCCCACTTACCCTTGTGTCCAGAGACACAGATTTGGAAGACTCACCTTAATAGAAAAAAAGTCAGATTGGAAGAAAAGAAAGTTGCTGTCTTCTCAAATACTGATGCCTCCCAAGTCATGGCTGGTCCTTTTACCCTCTTTTCTTTAAATATTTTTTTTCATTAGATGGTCATTAG
This sequence comes from Rhabdomys pumilio, assembly GCA_030674055.1. Taxonomy (NCBI): domain Eukaryota; kingdom Metazoa; phylum Chordata; class Mammalia; order Rodentia; family Muridae; genus Rhabdomys; species Rhabdomys pumilio. The sequence goes on from JANHMN010000015.1 coordinate 32,446,403, forward strand.
ATCCTAGAGGGAGCATTATCAGCCTTGATTAGAAAATTTTATTTCAACTATATATGTGTATATTTATATATAGAATTATATGTATAATAAAATATATGATAACTGTAATAGATGTTTAGGGAGATAGCTAATAGCATGATTCCTTGTGAAATTTTAGACACCCTGGATGTTGGACAATTACCTGCCATCGTTTCATATCCCATCTCCTCCCTTTTCTCATTTTCCCAATCAGATCCCTGTACTCTGTTCCCTCCTTCTCCACTGCTCCCACAAATCCCTGCATTACCAATGATCTCTTTTTCCTTCCTGGCTTTTACAATTACTCCAGATTATGTACTTATACCTCCTTGCAGTAGTTGCCAAGGAGTGCTATAGCTAGGTCCTGTGGCAGATTTAGTTTTTTGTTTCTGAGATGTCTCCACACTGGTTTTCATAGTGACTGCAGCACTAAACTTGCACACTTTGTTTGCAGTTTCACCAATTCACAGTGAGTGAAGGTTCACCAGGCATGAGAAGCCCTCCTTTGAGTTGCTGATAATGGTTATTCAAAAGAATAAAAAAAAAAAACTGAAAGACTACCACTAATGTCTTAATTACCCCTCCTAGATGTGGTAAGTCCATTTGCTGAATATGAACTTCAGACACAGGGTCCAAATACCCCTAAGCTGGAACATCCTGAAAGCCTCCTCCCCGAGACTAGATGGCACCATGCAAGATTCATAAGGAGGAAAGTGATCAATACTTCTACCCAGATAAGATATCTATGAACCAAAACAACAGCCAGGATGACATGAATACCCCAAGGGTAGGCTAGTGGTATACATACCTTTTCAGTAACCGATAGCTCTCTAATTGTACTCAAGACCAAATGAGCATGTAGGAAATCATGTCTAATACTGGAAACCTAGTCAAATACCTTGTGCTAGTGAAGTCATACATGTTAGAAAAGAATATACAATGACCAGAATACAAAAAAAGAACAAACTACACTCTAACTACACTCTAAATAGTTGTCCTTATTCTCAAAGATAAATATAGTCCTCACCCTTCATCAGGGAAACTTCTTTTTGCAACATATGTAAACCATTACAGAAAACTGTAACCAAACAAAGGGAATGAAGCCCAGTCCCAGTAGATATATTTACAAAATATTTTCTGCGCCTAAATTTCATGTATGTTTTGGAAGAAGATGGCAGAAATATTGTAAGAAACAGAGGAATTTTCTTTGAGATTATGTATCCTAAAATAACAGAACCTAAACCCATAAAATCTCACCAATATGGCTACCAAAAATGTGAGTTGAACAAAGACTACACCAATGGACCTATCAAAGTAGACAAAGGAAGCGACGTGATGCATCAAATTTAAACAAAGAACTATAAGCAACCAAGGAAGGCTGAGAGCAGAAGAAATAGAATTATCCAAGGAAGAGCACATCACTTGATTATTTGCCAATGACAGACACCCATGTAGTGGATAAACTGAGGCAGGCAGCTATTAGGGTTCAGTGCTTAGAGGTGCTAATAGAGATGGATCCAGATACCTACAGTGGCTGCTGCAAAAGGCAGCCAGTGATCAGAGAAGTTACTCAGCGGACTTTTCTCTGAGGGAACAAAGCTTAATTTACTGGGGCTGGCATTCCCTGTGGCCAGTGGAAAAATAATGAACTCTTTTAACTCCTTGGGGATGGTGAGAAAGAGAAGGAAAGAGAGAAAATTTATGTGCACACACACACACACACACACACACAAACACACAGAGCCAGAGAGAGAGAGAGAGAGAGAGAGAGAGAGAGAGAGAGAAAAGGCAGAGCCAATATCCTCATACATACAAATGTATACATAAATGCATACATATATACATACATGCAGACAGACATATACACATTCACACATAGAATGGATAGAACAAACCTCCAGCAAGCAGGCTCCAAGCATTTCCCACATACATGCATAAACATATACAATGGGTGGATGGAGCAAACTCTAACACATGCCAAGACAAGATTTATATATATACATGCATTCACATAATTGGTGGGTGGAAGAAAGAATGTTCTAGCTCCCATTCACACAAACTTTTTACATATATGTACACACACACACACATACACATGCAGTTGGTGTTTGGAAGGAACAATGCTCCAACCCATGGCATACACAAGCCTTACACATACACATGGTTGGTGGACGCTCTAACCCTCATAACTTATTCTTTCTTCCATAACTTAGATATCCCAGCAAAATCTTTCAAGCAGTATGAGATTACAATGTTTAGTTTCTTGTAGTGAATGGTTATGAAAAAACAAATGCATTTTCCAAAACTTTACAAGAAATAGCATTACATAGTACAGGTAAAGAAATCAAATTATTCTCCAAAACCCAGATACTTTTAGCTAAGCAACTTGTTACAGATTAACAAAGTGTAAGCCAGCAAGGTAGTTTTCTCAGCCAGTTTCTCTCCCAGCAGGCAACAATTTTGCTGTTCCAAAGAAAGGAGTAATTATTTTGTTATTTGTCTTTAAGAGTAATCTTGTAAGAATCTTAAAAGAACCAGAAATGTAAACTTTTATATAAAAATTAGTCATATATATATATATATATATATATATATATATATATATCTCTTAAATCCTCAAAATGCTTATGTACTCATCAGCAACTCTTAATAAATCATATCAGGAAGCCAAGGGCAAAAATGGGTATAAGAAATCAATCATCACTAGTCCAGCATCAGTGAGAGTCACGTGAGCTAGTGCTGCCATTGTTCTTGTTCCCTGACCATAAAAGGTCCCTAGCTTAACTAATAAGAGTGTGCCTTTCTGAGCTTCAAATTGTTTCCTAGGATATTTTTACATCAGAGCCAATAGTAAAACATCTCAGTCTAGCTCCACGAACAATTTTATATTTCCAAATGTTTTCTAAGGATGGCAGTCATAACTGACTACATCTCTAAATTCTTTCCTTGAGTGGTAATTCAATGATAAATCTGCTCTAGCAAAAATGCCTAAAAGTATGATCAAGCATTATTATTGTGAGTGCCAGAGATACTGCCCTGTGAGGGACAGGAAGCCTCCTTGGAGTTTTCATACAGTTCTTAGATTAAGAGAGATGTGAGGGCAGCAAGCAGAGCAGAACTCCATAACAGCATGACGTCCTCAGGACATATGGTCCTTGGGGCCATGCCACACCAAGGCCAACCCATGTGGATGTGGTAACTCGTGGGCCACATTCCATGAGCTCTAAGTCATTTGTCTTTCCTCCTTCATGGCCCTCGGCAATTACTCAATACTAAATGGTTAGCCTTGAAATCATATTTAAGTAACATTATACAGACTAAGCAGGGTTTATTCAGGAATATATTTATATACATATACATACATATATGTAAAAACAATGAAAAGGGGGCCATAAGTTTGAAAGAAAGTAACAGGATATGGGAGGGCTTGAAGGAGAAGGAGAAAATGATGTAAATAAAATTTCAAAAACAAAAAAAAATAAATTTTTGCATACAAAATACTTTGATCGCATTTTTCCTTCCCCCAACTCCTTGCCTATCCTTTCCAACTGCCTACCCACTCAAATTCATCTTTATTATATATATATATATATGTCTATCTCTCTCTCTTTGTCTCTGTCTCCCTCTCTGTGTCTCTGCGTGTCTCTCCCTTTCTCTCTGTCTCTCTCTGTCTCTCTGACTCTCTCTCTTTTCTCTCTCTCTCTCTCTCTCTCTCTCATACACACATACACACACACACACACACACACACACACACACACGTAAAAGTAATGAACAATAAGACAAAAAATATCATGTCATCCTACTACCTGTACATATACGAAAGAAATTTAAGTGGATTCACTATATAATGTGGAAGACAATACTTCAAGTAGACAGCTTATACCACCAAATAAAAGCTCTCATACTAGGAAAAGGTTACATCTTACTGAGCTGTTCACCAAAAGGATTCCATAGATTCCCCCACACATCACAGGCTACCGTCAAGATTATTGGTGTGATGGTTTGAATAGAAATGGCCCCTGCAGACTTATGTATTTGAATGCTTTACCCATAGGGAGTGGAACTATTAGGAGGTGGTCCTTGGTGGAGGAAGTGTGTCATTGTAGGGGTTGACTTTGACATCCTATGAATAGGCTCCGTCTAGCATGGAACATCTACTGCCTGCAGAACAAGACATAGAACTCTCACCTTCTCCTCCAGTAGCGTGTCTGCCTGCACATGTCATGGTTCCAATCATGATGATAATGGACTAATCCTCTGAAACTGTAAGCCAGTCCCTATTAAATACCTTCCTTTATAAGTGTTGCCATGGTCATCAAGTCTTTTTATGTCAATAAAACTCAAACTAAGACAATCGGTCTCTCTCTCTAACCTGATAATAAGTCCCTGTTGCTGAAGATACCACTTACTTATGTTGTGGAACGTGAAGAAATGAATCATGTGCTGAATTAGAAGCTTCTCCCCTATTGACTGGCATTCTTGGTACTGGAAAAGTCATTTGCATGCTACGGTAGGAGGAATGTAGTTATTCACAAAACAGATCTGTAATAGAATATCACTGGGTATGTCAACCGTACTGCAGAGAAGGCATCATGTCCAGGCTCAGTTGGCAGCACAAAGTGGAGTTTATCCTTTACCTTCATCTTATTTTTGTGTTTATGTCCTTAGATCAACAGCGCAGATTAAAATGTGTATTCATCTTTGCAGTTGCCCAAGACTGACAGTTTTGGAAGATAAGACACTAACCACCCTATTATAAAACATAAATTATTAAGACTTCATCCTCACAAACCATTGAAAATAAATGAGTATATTTTCCCATTGATGGAATGCAATTTAGGAAGAAATTTCCTTCTTGTGAGATCTAAAATATTATAGCTATCAATGATTCTAAAATTAGGTTTTTAGACCAATTACTCTTCAATAATTGCATCAACATAAAATGTAAACTGGGGGATACACTAGGTTTCCTTTAAATTCATTAAAGAAATTAAGCAATTATTTTTTTTGTACAACATAATCTTTGAGCAGTTGTCATAATCATGGTTTCCTCCTATTCAAACTCATCATCATCAACAGGAAAAATATTTTATAAAATCTTTATGATGCTTTAGGTGTGTATATATGTGTATATGTATGTATATGTGTATATATATATACATTATATATATATACACAACACACACAAACAAGCACAGACTCCAGGTGTCGAAGCTTAAGTTAGGAGAGCTCTGAATATATCTCTACTGTTTTCTTTTAAGTTCTTTTAACAGTCTCCCTTCATCTTTGCCATTGTCCTGAGTGATAGTCTGACTGTGTCATATGCCTCCAAATGTTGTCTACCATCTGAAAGCACAACAGATAGCACTAAAGCAAACCATGTGTCTAGCACAAAGAATATGCAGCATTTTCAATTGTATAGTTCTTGCAGCTTCAGTGAAACTCCTTATTCTCATTTGCTATATTGCTACTGCCCTGCCTGGAAATTGCAAAGGCAATCTTCTTTATTGAGCATTATCTCCCAGTATAGAACATGTGTACATAAGCCCATACAGCTTATGAACATTAAAAATTCTAGGTTATGAAAAAACATAATTTGTGGAGCTATACACACATATTATATTGTTCTAAGTATTGATTTAATGAGGAACTGTACGCATCCACAAACCAGCTTTTAATGTTAACGTGTGTGGTACCACTTAAGTATAAGGTTCTTGTGGCCTCTGTGAAAAACCCCACTCAGTTCTGTAACTTCAGCAATCTACCTTTTATGTCTACAAAAAATTTTGCTTGTGTTCCTCTAGAACTCATGTTCAATTCTCCATACTCTGTGAACATTGTGTGCTCATCTCCCTGAATTTCTCCTGGAGAGAGAATCACTCTATCACCTTGGGATAGAAAACCATTAAATGTCTACACACTACCAGCTTTCTCCTCAGAACAACATCATTATACTTTTCCGCATATCTTTGATTCTGAATAAAAACCCAGCTCGGAGATTGTATGTTCAGTTCTTTCTTTATCTTTTTATTTTTTTAAGTTTGCTATTTAGGACATAACGGTCTCTGTTTCTTCTATTAATCAGTCCACTGCTTTATCTGAAAACTTATTTCGGTATATGTTAATAAGGACAATTTGGTTCTCCTTCATATAAAACCCTATTATTTTGATGTAGATGAAATAATTCAGTAGGTAATGATTCTGCTGCCAAACTTTATGACCCGATGTTGATCCCTAAGCTTCATGAAACGGAAAAACTGGCCCTCAAGACTTATCTTCTGACTTCCACACATAATCATGCCATACACACTCACAAAATAAATGAGTAAATAAATAAGTACATTTAAAATTCTATTATCTTAATAAAGTTCTTGTGATACTGAACTTTATACACTGCAGAATTTCATTTATATTGGGAGGTTTAGAGGTCACTTCAAAACATATCAACCATAAATTTGGCTTTTTGATCATCACTGCAACCAAATACCTAGCAAGAAGCAGCTTAAAGTAGTAAGAATTTATTTTGGCCTGTAGTCTGAAGGGATACAGTTTATCACAATGAGATAAGCTTGGCTCCAGATCACCCCAGGTGGCAAGATCATTCAATGGCGACTTCTTATCCCCTCATATTTAGGGCAAACAAGGCGCAGAGGGAGAAACTGCAGCCAGTAATGTTGGGCTACGATTTTTGAGGCCTATACCCAAACACCTTGACTCCTTTAGGCTGTACTTCCTAAAGGCCCTCAAACTCTCACAGAAGTGCTACCAACTGGGAATCAAACACACAAACACATGAGCCTGTGGAGGACACTTTGTGATTTAGATAAAACTTAACAAGCACCATGCAGTGAAATGAGTTTTCTGACCTTTGCCTGCCTGATGTATGGTCATAACCAACTCTGAACTTTCATCCACCAAGTTTTCTTTAACTAGAATTTAATAGGACTCATAGCTGGGAATATAGCCCTTCTTTTCTCCAACAAAATTTATTATCTCTTTTCTCATCTCCATAATGTTTTATAAAGACAGGGCCACGTATATGATGCTTGTAATGTCACAGAATTATTTGCTTCTTGTTACACTCTAATAACCATTTATAACAATATTGAAATGAATATATAAATGTTATGTATATAATCGAACGCAGTAATAGCTTATATGTTTCTTTCTCTATACAATATATGCCTATTAAATTTTATAGCCATTTTATTACAGATAGATAACTTTCATGCCTTGAAAATACTGCAGAGCTGGCTTCATGCCATAAGTCCATGTATGAGTTCGACACAGAAGAAGCCTTTACTGAGAAAGCTACATAATGAGATCTGGCATAAACATGCATAGTGATTTAATCCTAACAGTAAGTAGTTTTAATATTCAGTGCTCATATGCTTGCCAAAAATTGGTACAGTAGAAATATAAACTGGTCCTGAGACTCCACAAACATTAGGATTTGGAAGAAATCACTTTCATGGCGTTAGAAATAGTTATTCCTGAATCAAATAAAAGCCTGCTGTATGTTTTTTAGGGGAATTTGTTCTTGTTGTGTACGAACATGGCTTGTCAGGAAACCAAAAAGAATTCTGTCTTTTAAGCTACCTGAATTTGAAAACCAGTTATCAAAGTAACAAAAGTAGCAAAGGTGTGTTATCTCATGTCTATAATCGAGGAGTGTAGAGGAAGAGGCAGAAAGAATTATATGATCAAGAGCAATTATTCTCAAACCTTGTAACACTTTAATACAGTTCCTCATGTTGTGTTGACCCCAGAATAAAATGATTTCATTGCTACTTCATAATTGTAATCTTGCTACTGCTATGAAAATATTTGATATGCAGCATTATCCCACAAGTTGAGAACCACTAATCTAAAGATTAATCTCTTCCACATAATGAGTTCAGTGACAACCAGGGCTGCAGAGTGAGACACTGTCTCAAAATGTATAATAAATAAATAAATAAATAAATAAATAAATAAATAAATAAAAACAAGAAATTATCAAAGGCAAAAAAAGATGGAACAAAAAAAATCAAATAGGGAGCTACAAAACTATTGTAAGTAGCTAGAGGATGCCATGGCACATATTAGGAGCAATGGAACAGCTATTCCATTGGACACGGGAATGATGCTGAGATGTTGGAGGCCAATGTGAAGTCACTGCTGCAGTCAGCACTGCCTCTGATCCTTAGGTAGCAGCTAGGAGTGTGCAGTCCCACTAATGATACAGAAGTAAGCATCCCACACTGATCCCACAGAACTCAGAGTCCAGGAATGTAGTTGCTTTCTACTGCAGCAGAGAGTCCAGGAGTACAAGTGCTTACTACTGCTGCATCCAAAGCTGCTCTGGTGGTAGAACTGTAGCAGAAGTAGAGGTTCAAGCTTGCACCTATTTGTCCTGCAGTGAGCAAACAAACAAAAACTGTTAGCTAACAATACCGGTTTCTGTGCATCATCCAGTCTCTTACCTAGTGCCCTCCAATGTGAGAGAATTTAAAAATTTAGCCACAAAAAGTGTCGGGAAAAAATATTTTACTGATATTCATCTTTTACAGAATGCATCCTCTATGCAGGATGATGTAAGGATGCAGAAATGAAGAAATGATGCTGAGTAGCAAGCCCAGCAGACTCTGGCTTTTATAAATAAGTATATAAAATAAGTTCCATAAGACTCATCCCTCTCAGTACGGATTTCTGTTTCTGTTAATTTCCAGTCTAGAGACACTCACACGTCTTCTCCATCATCCTCTTTCTCTCTGTACCATTCTCTGGTCTTCTCTGATGACACCTGGGTTTCCACTGCTATTACTCAGCTCTGTTGCCCTGCCTAAACTGGAGGGCCCAATGCTCCCACAGTTCCTTTTATTCTGTCATAATGAAATGTGTGCCTCGCCAATGAAACTGTAGCTTCTGTGTTGGTTTTTACTGCATTTGATTGTTCTCCTCACAAAAACAAGACCTTCCCACAGTAAGAACACTTACACTAGAAAGCAGTCTTGCTTCCAACTGATGGCAACCTGAAAAGAATTTTACTCTTCACTTCACCAGTTCATGTGTAAAATCAAGGAGTTAGAATCTTGAAATTCCTATCCCACTCACTTTTATGAGGTTTATGCAATGTAGTTCTTTACAATACCTCATTAATAGCCTATCCTTTGAAAACTTTTTATAGTTAATCCAGTAACATCTTTAAAAAAATAGAATTCAGCATCAAACACATCATACACACACACACACACACACACACACACACATACACATTTTATTATATGGTCAAAAATACAATTACTTCTTTTAGAACATTGGTTCTCAACCTAATTTTGTTCTCCATCCTTTTGGGAGTTTAACAGGAGTCACATAACAGATATCATACATTTCAGATATGTACATTACAGTTTATAACAGTAGTAAAATCACAGGTATGACGTAGCAATAAAAATAATTTTGTGGTTGGGGATCACTACTATACAAGGAACTGTATTAGAAGACCACAAAATTGGGAAGATTGAGAACCACTGTTTTAGAGCATGTCACCACACATCCACCAAACAAACTTCCTTTTGTTAATTTTGACTATAACGCACAGCCCAACTTCAAAGCATTGTCTTATCTACAACTTTTCTTCATATTTTTAAACACCTTCTTTGTTTAGAGTTCTGTGGTAACAGTAATTAAAAGATAGGCCATGGTAGAAAAGGGAGGTAGGAAAACTCAGCCTTCCGCACTGCAGCATGTCATATGGCTGATGGTATTATAAATGGTCAAAGAAAGAATATTTGAGTCTGGGAATATGGAAATCTATGCCAAGAGGAAGAGGGACAGTGGGACACATATTGAATTTCCTTGACTGTTTGGCTTATAGCCATATATTTCGTAATCTTGCCAAAGTACATCGTTTTCCCTCTTAATAGCAATGGATGCTTCAAGATGATATGTAGGTGATGGATGTGCAGAAAAAAATAAGTTAAACAGAGTATAACACTACTATTGATTAGCAGAATTTTTTCAGAACCTCACACTAAGGCAAAACTTTAAATAAATATTCATATTCTATCTGAACAAAAATAAAAAAAAACAGCTTTACTTGTAAATGTACAATGAAATGGCCAAAAATTGTTCAGAATTTGTAACATCTGTTTTGTTCTGTTTTTTTTTTTTTTTAGGTTCAACACTTTTAAAATGTCTATATTAAGAATCATAATAAAAAAAGGTTCACTTTTAAGTGTTGAAAGATCTTGAAGGTTTTGTAGCAAAAGATAGAAAAATAAAAATAAAAAACTATTTAAAAATAGCAATACATTCGTTTGATGTACACCTGTTTAAATGTTTCTAAGCTATTGAACGCATCTGGTTTTTTTCTATATAACAAAATAAAATTTAAAATGTATATTTAAGTGTTTGAAGTCAATTTAGTTTCAAAAGATATCTAAACCTAGGAAGGAAGTAGAGAAAGAAGAAGAAAGGAAGGAAGGAGAAAAGAAGGAGGAAGGGAGGAAGGAAGGAAGGAAGGAAGGGAGGGAGGGAGGGAGGGAAGAAGGGAGGAAGGGAGGAAGAAGGGAGGAAGGGAGGAAGGGAGGAAGGGAGGAAGGGAGGAAGGGAGGAAGGGAGGGAGGAAGGGAGGAAGGGAGGAAGGGAGGAAGGGAGGAAGGGAGGAAGGGAGGAAGGGAGGAAGGGAGGAAGGGAGG
>JANHMN010000015.1:32457115-32483600 GCA_030674055.1 Rhabdomys pumilio
AGGGAGGAAGGGAGGAAGGGAGGAAGGGAGGAAGGGAGGAAGGGAGGGAGGGAGGGAGGAAGGGAGGAAGGGAGGAAGGGAGGAAGAAGTAAACTTTCATAAAGCTAAAACTGATGAAATTTAGGGTCTACGAACATTGAACTGTTTTCCATCCAAAAAAGTTTCATCAAAGCCACTAAGAAGACATTGAGTTAACCTTGGCCATCAGAGAAGGAAGAAGCTGTTTCAAAATCCTTGCTTTCCTCAGTCTTTTGCCAAAAAGAATCCTCTCAGTGTGCACCTCTCTGTGAGGTGGGTTTCATAGCATAACAGTTTAGGTGCAAGATTAGATAACCCCTCTGTAGACAGAGACCCGTAATGGCTATCCTCTTGGCCAGCATAAGTAATTTTTTACAGCCTCTCTGTGCTGCTATCTACCTCAAAGCCCATCTACTACCCCAAACACCCTCCTTTGATACTATTTCCCAAGCATGATTTATGCAAGCCTTCATCTCAAGAGCTTTCTCCATCTTCATTCCTCTATGGTCTCATGTACATACCTATTCCACTTTGCAGCATTCAAAACAAATTCAGATTTATTAAAAGCCATAACTTTGACTATCATAAGGAAATTAAATAACTCCCGGTTACTAGTATTTGCCAATCCCAGACAGGGCAAAGAAAATTATGCTGAGCTTGCTGTTTCCTACAGTATCAGTGTAGAATGATGCTGTTACCAACTGGTTATGTCCTATTTATTATGTAACCCTCATTATGTGGCTTTTGTATCCAATAATTTGTGAAGTTGCTTCATAAAGTCATCCATGTCTTTTTAATTGCCAGGCTATAGATAATTCCACAGTACTATGGTTGACTTGCATATTCATTTCACGTTATTGATCATTAATTTCTTAAAATCTTATTTTAACTAGAGCACTCTGACATGGCATACTTTCTTTTTGCATGATGCTTATTTGTTTTCTATATTTCATTATATATTTTTTCTTATTTTCTAGATATTACCATTCCTCCAGAAAATAACACCATCTTGATTGTTTTCCCTCTACTTTGTTTCCTGGGAGCTTTATTTTCTTCAGTATAAAGACAGTTTTCACTTATTCATGTAATGACATATTTTTCAAGATCTTACATGGCACTCTATTTCATGTTATAATCAGGATTGAACTATGATGGGGAAGGGTGTCTATGGATTGTACAGTGCTGCCACCAGAAGACATAAATTATAAAATTTAAAAATCCCAATGATAGGCACAGGAAGTCGTATTCAAAATGGGCCCAGAGACTCCTAAAATAGTACATGTTGTTGGTCTTAGTCTTCATTATAAATGGATGGGAAGATCTTACTTCTGAAGAAACCACTCACTTTGGAGGCAAGACACAGATCAATCACCCTCAAACTCAAACAGGAAACACTCTGCTGACTAGTTTACATGGTATCTTAAGGTGCCGTGCAGGATGCTGGGTAACAAGACTAATGGTTTTACCGAGCACTGCACTGCTATAGAATCAACTCACTGCCAAGATATGCCTACTGGTTTAATAGTGGCATGATGATTATGGTTACACTGACTTTCTGGTTGGATATGAGACCTGGTACAACGAATTATTTAATGTCTGATACTGTGAACCTGGAAAAAAGCCCAAGGCTAGAGAGACCTTGAGGTGAACCTGCTGTTGTTATTTTGTTAATTGGTCATGCCATCAAACTGCCTTCTGAATATTTATTTTTACAAACATAATTCTGAGCTACTCTGAACTTTGCTCAAAGAGGCGTCCGTCTGTTTGCCATGATTGATAGCTCATCAAAGTACCAAGAATAAACAACTCAGGGAGCTCAGCTGTGGATAGATCATCTCTTTCAAGCTCCCATCATCAAAAACTCAGGTAATCGCACAGAAGAGACAGTAGAGAGAATGTAAGAGCTGATAAGATGCGAGGACTATTTAAAGTTCACTTCTGGACATAATATAGCGGTTGTGTGCATCACCACACAACAGCTGTAGTTACCCACACAAGATCAAGCCAGTCAAAATTCTAACATGTAAGGTTGAGGAGGCCTAAAGCTCCACCCCTGTATTAGAGGAACTATTGGCAATTTATGGTTGCTGGGGGAGGAAGAACCATGATGCTTTGGAGAGGTTCCTACTGGCGTGTTGTTCATGCCCCAGTGAACAATTACACACACACATGTGCATATTGAAAATACTAATTTGGGCTGTTTATAATGAAAATAAATACAATAAAAAAGGAATCTGGGAAAGAGGTGAAGGAGAAGTTGAAGGAAGGTAGCTATTGATGGATAGAAATATGTAAGCTATAAATGTTTGAAATTTTCAAATAATAAAAGTATTTCTTTAAAAATCAAGTGATCAATGAGATATAAAAGTAAAGAGGCAGTGACTCATCGAATACATTGTAGTATGATGAAAAAAGTGCACATAATTCATAGAATATATCAGTGAGGACCTAAGTTTTATTAAGAAATCAGAGAAGTTTCTCACAAGGGGAAAAAACAGCAAAATATAGTAACAACATGAATAAAAGCAGTAAGTCATTTTGAAGTAGGAAAATACCACATTTGAGTAGTTATAATTCTATGACACAGTTCACATTATTGATGGAACTGAATCAAAGAAAAAGAATATGTGGGGGGCACAGACATATTCATAATGACTAAGATGGAGCATGTGCACAGTTCAGCAGCCTTCGGCTCTCACTCTGACAGTGGCAATGACCCACTGACACATTTCATATTAGATCGCATGTTCATTTCTAGGACTGTTTTGAAGCTTGTTTTGTATTAAAATTGTGACCTTGAAAGAAGATATAATTGAGGTAAGCTAGAAGCATACCACGTTAGTTTTATCAAATGTGTTTTAAGCCTACTATGCACCAAACACTCACACACAAAAAAAGAAGATAAAAGCATGTTTTAAACAATATAAGCAAGCCAGGCGGTGGTGGCACATGCCTTTAATCCCAGCACTTGGGAGGCAGAGGCAGGCGGATTTCTGAGTTCGAGGCCAGCCTGTTCTACAGAGTGAGTTCCAGGACAGCCAGGACTACACAGAGAAACCCTGTCTCGAAAAAACAAAAACAAAAACAAACAAACAAACAAACAAAACAACAACAACAACAAAATAACAATATAAGCATAGTCTTATTAAGCCAAAACTGCAATTTAAGACAAATTTAGACAGAAATACATAGAAAGAGGTATATTAAAAAAAACGTATATAGAAAACTTCTATTTATTCTGGTGTATTGATGAATAATTATCAGAACTACTATGTAATTGAATTTTATGAATAAGAAATCCTTCACTTTTTTATTTCTTTCTCCCATCAAAGCTAATTATTCTGTTCCAGACACAAAGTATTTCTTGAACAAATGTATTTTTTCTGCTCCACTTCAACCATGTCAATCCACACCACCATCTCTTTCTGAGCACCTCATATTACATTATTGAATTGGTCACAGCTTCTCATTCCTCTTTGTCTGTGACTTCTTTTCTCTGTACTAGACAAATTACTTTATATCATGCAGGTCAGATGACATCAATCTGCATCTGAATTATTTAGTGATTTCAGCTTCATGTAAATAAACCTGCCCCATACTCTACGATGCCATACACAATCTGATTTTATCCACTCTCTAATCTCATCTTGGGATATTCTGGTCCTCCTCTGTCTTGGCACTTGAGGCTTCTATACTGTCAGGGGCAGCTTTGCTTACACTGAAAGCCTAAAATCAGCCATAGGCCTAAGTTAGCCTGCTAACACAAAGTCTCGGGTCTCTGTGGAAAAACACTGAAACAGATAGCTATAAGATATTGTAAATAAGCAGCTTTGGTGGAAATTTGCCAGTCTGAGTTGTCATAGACCTTGTAGATAAGTAACCTTGCTGGATAGTACCAACTTAGATAAGGACAAATGAATCATAGGCGGAGTCATAGTGACCTGTCCCCTGAAGCTTCACCCAGCTGATACTCTGTTCTGGAAGATATCTGTACTCCCCCTGAACACTTATGTTCCTACGTCATCCCCTTACCCCACATCCTGCCTTTTTGTGTATATAACCCCTGTGTGAGAAAGTAAAAATTGCAATTTGATAAGACTATAGACAGATCACCATTCTTTGCGTTCACCTGTCCCCCATCTTCTTTTTCAGGTGACCTCCCCAGACCCGTGTTTAATGCCCTGCTGGCCAGAACAATACTGCACTGTGAGTTTTTCATATATGTCTACATTCAAGGAATACCCTAGGTCCTGAATTTAATCTCATCCATGGTGGTCATACTCGTCTGTACTACTCTGTTTCTTGCTCAGCCTCTCTAATAACTCTTATTCAAGCTTCTTACTTTTCGTTCCCAGATGACCCATTCAAACCATAAAACAGAATATACTAGCTTCATGTGGAGCATTTTACAATTGTTTATAAAGATGTTAACCAAAAAAAATTGAATAATTACCCAAATTATTCATCTCTAACTAAACTGTTCCTGCCCTCATCTTCTCCCTGGTTCCTCACATTCTTCTTCTTCCCTAGCCTTGGGGACTTCCTGAAAATTCTTCAAACATATGACATACCTAAGGATAATGATGTGTCTAGAACCATGAATATTCTGTCTCTATATCTTTTCAGGACTCTCGTCTTCTGTTTAGTTCTATATTCAAACATATCCATACAGAGGTCTTCTCTAGCATCTCTTCTTATCTCCCTTGTGTTATATTACTATTTTCCAAAACATAGTCACTACTTGAGATTGAAGTATGATTTTTTTACTGTCTAAATTCTTTGTTATAATAGGCTCCTTAAGGATATTGTCTTGGCTTGTTCCTTTTTACTATTTCTTTGGTATTTAGAAGAATATTTGATTCATACCTAACAAATATATGTTGAGTGAAACATTTGGAAACTGGAAAACCTTAAAAAGCAATACACTATAATATAGAGATTTATTGATTAGAATAAGTTAGAGGGTGATCTTACTCATCAGCCTAGTAATGCATCTAAACCATGCTCAGATGATAATATAGTTTATTAATAAATATATGGAAAATTGTCAGCAAATTTACTATTAACTTGTAACAAGTTGGAAATATTTAAAGAATAATAAGCGACTCAGCACCATTAACATGTTAATAATTTTAAACTTATCAGTTAATGTGTCAGTAATGTACTTTTGAGTACTACTTATATATTTCATTGTTTTTCTTCAATCTCAAAATAACTTCATAAATGCAATTACTGGAATATCAATCAACACAATGTGGATTCTACCAGTTAAATATTGCCTAGGGGAAAAATGTATACAGGATTATTTTCACAAAACAAGGTGAATGTTAATCCAACAAGCCTCACAGAGTGTAAATATTTGGTGATGAGATATATATTTTGAAAATCAATACATATATTTCAAAGAAGTTTTAAATATACTTTTTGGTAAATTAGTAGGTAACATTTTAATCCCATAGATTCTTGAGAAAAAATAGATATGGAAGTTCTAATTTTTTTTTAGATTTTAAAATATTTTATTGCTTAAAATTAAATTTAATAGTGTAATTTACACTGTATTGGTGATAAGTCTAAATGCACATGCTAGTCATATTTAGAAAAGTTTTAAATAAATTAGTTTTTTTAAGAGCAGGTTTCCATTATAAATTGACTGTATAATAAACTCTGGTTATTTTATCAAAACAAAGATGTCAGTTTTTCTAAAAATAGTTTAATGCCACCACTTTAAGTCAACAGTCTATAAATTAGATTTTATTTATATTCCATAAAATTTTACTACCTGTCATATGCTGTCAAAATCTGCCAGACTCAAAATACTCTCTAAATATCAAGCTGATGAAATGCCTTGAAATTCAATTAATTCATTCACAACTCTTCTTCCTGAAAGAGGAATTGTTTAAGGGACCACAGTGAACAGAGTACAGAGCTTTTGGCAGTGGTGGAACATGGTGATGTTGACAGATGTGGAGGTTTGTAAGGGCCTTTTGACCCATCATTTAATGAAAACACATTTCTACGACTATTTTCACCAATCTACTGATAAACAAAGGTTAATAAGCCAAAAAAATAATGTTGAAAGATGATCTGGGATTTTGCAAAATGACAGTAGATAAGTTTTCTTTTCTACAGTTATTATATTCCTTATTTTCAAATCTATTTCTTGTTCTTAGAGGCATTCAGAGAAACAATGATGCAATCTCATGAGGTAAATGGAGAATAGAGTTCAGGTTGGCTCTTCCACCTGTTGATTACATTTATAGATGTTCCTTTGTTTTTAATAGGGTATTGTCCTGATAAATCTACAATATATTGAGAACTAAAACTGTATTTAATGTAGCTAATCTATGGCATCGCAGCATAGACAGACAATGCACTACCAAGCAGTTGATTACCAATCCTTTTCCATATGGTTACCTGGAGCCTGTAGCTTGCTCAACAGAATTCAAAGTTTGGAACAGTGGCAGTTACTATTGTTTGTCAATTTTGAAGACTATAAAATCACATAGGAGGCAAATCTCAGGGCATGCCTGTGAGATATTATGTAGATTTGATTAGCTTCTAGGGTTAGCTGTGAAAGACTGCCTTATTTAGGTTAAATAAGGCAGAAGGCCACATCTTAAACGTGAGCAGCACTGTTTCTGTGAGTCGAATAATAATAGAATATTATTAGAATGAATAAAAAGAAGAAAGTAGGCTAAAGAAGAATAATCGCTTCTCTTTGCTTCCCGACTGTGAATACTATGAGATTAGCTGGCTCAAGTGTTGCTCACAAGGGTCTTTGTACCACAGTAGATACCAAGAGCCAAGGTAGTCTTTCTCTCTTAAATTGTTTGTGAGGGTATTTTATTATAACAACAAGAGAGCAGAGAAATACAGAAGTACAACTTTTAAGGTATGAGTATACACTTAATATGTGAATATATCCAGTTTTTTTTTCTATCACTGGGTTGTGAGGCCATTTGTAAACTGATGCCTATCTCTATGTGAAACTGAACAAATTCAATTTAACACCAACTAAAATGCATGAAGTTGAAGCAGCTGTGTGGACAAGTGGAGAGTGTGTGTTCTAAGAATGAGAAATCCCAGGGCAAGCGCCATTGGGATACTGGTCCCTTTGCAAGGAAGACATCGAAAGAAAAGGAGGGAAAGAAAAGGCTCCTCAGAGTTAGAACTCAGGAGAGTGGGCAGGCTCAACAGTGAAATTCTGTCAGTAATCACCTAGAGGGAGATGCTTCCAGGGTCTCCACAAGCGGGAAGTGTGAGTCACTCAGCCCTGCAGTCTTATGTAGGTGTGCCTTTACTCTGGAAACTTCAGTTCAAAGATAACTGTTCACAGTGTTCCAGCTGAAAGATAAGATTCTTCTTACTGGTATTAACCTAAGTTGGAGCAAACAAGAGTTCCCTCAAAGGGAGTCATGCAAGTCGGGGGCAGCCCTTCTTAAAACCATCTGACAACTGCATCAAGGAGATTTAACAACAACAACAACAACAACAACAACAACAACAACAACAACAACAATATATATATATATTGGAATTCTCTCTGAGGTATGTATGTCTGATGCCTGAGGAGGCCAGAAGAGGGTGTTGTATCTCTTGGAACTGGAAATCGTTGTGATCTGCCGCATGGGTGCTGGGAATTGAAACTGGGCTCTCTAGAAGAACAATAACTTCTCTTAACCAGAACTGACAGGATTGAGGGTCCCAACTCCATCTTGGCAGAGTACTACAGCTCAGCATTGGAGCGAGCTCACAGACTACTCCTCTATCTGGCTGATCAGCACAAACCCAGGAAGCTAGCTGGCCAACAGACTCAGGACATGAGCTGTGGGACACACCCACCCCACTTAAATGTGAACTGGCAGCTAGGCTCCAACAATTTGCAGCTGCCCATACAATACAGGCATCAGAATTAAAATCCATCCTAGCCACTGAAGAGGGACATCTGCATCAGTATCCAAAGCCTATGATGCCACCAGTGCCTTCCCTTTTAGGAGCTACCAGGTTTTCACAACCAAGCACTATACATGGGGAAACTATCAGCAATGGAGATTATTTTCCATGGTTCTGGAGTCAGGGAAATCCAAGAACAAGATCCCAGAATGGAGGTTCTGATACAGTACATAGCCAAGATCTGTCAACAGTAGCAGAGACATCACACAGATCTGATAGCTCCATCTTTTAGGGCCTTCCATTCAGTGAAAGGACCCAATAAGAAGACTCTATGAGCATTCATCAGTTCCAGGCAGTTCCAATCAGTGCTGCCTTGATCTCGGACCCCAGCTTCCAGAACTGGACAGAACAGATTTCTGCTCCACACAAGCCATCCAGTCTATAATATATTTTTTATTGCAGTCTGGAAGGACTCAGGGGTTTGTCCCCATGGGGTGGTGGTGGCAGAATGGTCATTTCTTCCCCTTCCTGTAATCTCCTTACCTCTCCTGCCTTTCTTTTATACAACTTTGATCTTACTTTGGGTCCCAGCGTCCTTTGTTTCACAGTCCCTGAGCTGGGTCAGCACAGCTTCTCTTGGGATGGTGGTGGAAGTTGGATCACATGGGTACGTTTAGGACCCAGATCAGGACTTCCTTGAAGGCCACACAAAGAGGCTTGAGCTGGAGTCACCTGTAAAGTCTCTGGAGGCCCAAATCAGACTGGGGCAATGAGACTGAAGGGGCCCATCTCTATCCCAGACTGCTACCATAGACTCCCTCGCGCTAATGACTAGTCCTTGAATATGGAGTTTACAGTCAGAAGTAGGGTGAGGTTATTGACTACTGCCCAGCAAAATATAGGCATCTGTTCTATGACTCTGGAGCCAAAGGTCACTTCCTGGGTCACTGCTGAGGCTTGGTCTGTTGCTATGTTACGTTAATATCATGTAATGTTAAGTTGTGTATCCCAAGGTCTAACTGCCTCCTCACAAATAGGAAGTTTTGTTATATGAACTTTGCCTCTCCTCTCTCCCAAAAGGTAAAATAAAATACAATAAAAGGCATGAAGTTTAGCTGTCAATTTTGTGTAAGCATACTGATAGGAGCATTCCAATCTTTTATATTAAATATAATTCATAAAATTACTTTTAGTTGTATAAAAGCAAAATGGAAAAGGGGGCACGGGATAGGGGTTTTCTAGGAAGGGGAATGGGGAAAGGGGATGACATCTGAAATGTAAATAAAATATCCAATAAAAAAAATTAAAAAAAATAAAGGAAAAATCCAACAAGAAAAAGAAATTACTTTTGAACTGAAAATGTTAATTTTTAATAGAATCTCTGTATAGTAAGTAACAAAATATCTAAAAAGATCAAAACTAATTAAAAGCAAATATGATTATAATTCAGATTTCTTGGGGCTAAGCATTTTGCGTCCAGAAGGGTCCTGCAATCCTTTAATAATTCTATTGAAGTGTCTAGCAGGAGCATTCAAAGTTTGAATACAAACAAAAATGAAATGTGAAACTTATATAGTGCAGGATATTTTCCTGACTTCTTGATGAAGGAAAATATGTACTGGCTATCTGTGTAGATAATTTACATACAAGTAAAAAAAATTAAAAGCAAAACACATAGAAAATAAGTGAGGGGGAAACATGGAAGCAGGGTTGAGGAGCTAAAATTACCATAGAGAAACTTGTCCAAAGTAACATGAGAATGGCCGGGCCCAGTAGAAACTCTGAGATAATGTGTATGTGCTTACGAGTATATTTGTGACTGCACATGAATACAGCGTGTGTGTGTGTGTGTGTGTGTGTGTGTGTGTGTGTGTGTGTGTGTGCATGCGTGTGCATGCAAGTGTCCATGTGTTTTGTCATGGTGATGTTAAACCAATAACAAAAAGTAGAAAAATAATTTTTAAATGTATTATCTATAGAGCATTATTTGTTTTGTTTGGCTTCATTGATGGCATCTTATGATATATCCCAAGGTGATCTTAAACTCACAACCCTGACTCAGACTCCTATGTGCTGGATATACAAGAAAACATTACCATCTGTTAACTTTCTATTCTGTCACATTAAATTAAAACCCAACCCACTCTTTTACCAATTTCCATGGGATATGAGCTGCGGCACAGTCTGGCTCTTGGTTATCTGTTTAGGGTCACGGGGGATTTAAGTTCAGCTGTGAGCTATCCTAGGCTCTTTCAAGGATTTGGGAAAGATTCTGTATCCAGTCTCATTTAGGTGGTTGGCAAAATTGAGTTCTGTGATGCTGTAGAAATTCTGAAGCTCCTCTAACTCAGGGCTCTCTGCTCCCTTAACACTCGAACTTAGTATGACATGTCCAGCTCTTTCTGTTGTTAGCCTCTGTCTTCCTTTCTGACTTTCAAAGGTCACGTAATTAGATCAAGCCAAATTGTGTCGACTGTGCACTTCTGGATATGGGGCTGTCCACTGGAATGGAGCTATAATCTTAAAGAAAAATCTTCCTCCCTTAGAAGTTGTCAATTGTGGTAGCTCCTCAATTAGGGATGGATGCTCCAGACTGTCTTCTGATTCCATGCTAGAATGAAGAGTGATCTGATCACATACAGGTCTTCTATGCAGCTGCAGTCAGTTCGGTTTCATTCCAATACTTCCCAAGTGCTGACTCTAAGAACCTTTCTGCCACCTCTTCCTTTGTGTTCTCTGAGCCTTGAGGATGTGGCTTTTTGTGGCTTTGGAATCACTCTCTGCACTGGAGCCAGTTGGGAGTTTCGGTGTTAAGCACTGTTCACTGCATAAAAGTACTTCTACGATAAGATCTGAGAGCTGAACTAATCTATGGGTAGCGTTATAAGAATTTAATTTAGTGGGCAGTTGGAAACTATGTAGAGTGAGCAATATAATAGTAGTCAGTTTACCACTATGAGCCACATACACTTAAAAAAAAAAAAACAGAAGTATAATGGAGTAAGTCAGGAGAGAAGAAATTAAACTAATATCAGAGCCTATTCTGCCCAAGACACTTATTTTGTACATGGCTCTCATTACGCTGATTTTTTTTTTTAGCTGTAGTCTCCTATATAAATAAAGCATCATGCCAGCTATCTCACAGGACTATTGAACACTAAGCAACAGGAAGTACAAGAAATGATAAATATTATATCGCTAGCTATGCCCTGTGGATGCCTAAACCTCCTCATTAGAGGCACAAAGCTATCTGTTATCTGTTTCTTACAATGTCTAAGAGAGGAAATGTGTTTTCATTTGACTTGGATCATTTAAACAAAATGTCTTAACATCTATTCGGTTTTAAGGTTGTAAGAGAATTGTTTGATTTGCCTTGTCCTTGTTTTATCTTGGTCTCCAAGATCAACTAAAGCAACATAAAATTGCAAAGAAAAAAGTCAAGTTGAAATTGATTTAGAATTCAGTCTTATTCTGCTACTTTTCTCTGGTGTGTTTGAAGAAAAAAAAAAAACCACTTATTTCTGAGCATCAGATTTCTTATTTTAAAAGTGAACTACCTGGGCTTCAAGGAGAATAAAATCAATTAATTTGTGGGAAAGAATGTGCATTTCTTAAAGGGCTTCAGAACAAAGCACTGTTGCTATAATTATGATAATGTTATTGATGGTGGCAAGGGATCCTCACAGTTTGGATCATTTCCACGTGACGTTCCTTCATCACACACAGCGAAAAACCATGATGGTGTCAGGTCAAATATAGATAGCTTCCTTACTGAAAGTCTTTTCAACAATGATGCTTTGTGGTACCCAGTGGAATGTTGACATGGACAATCATTCTCTGCATGATTAACTGACTACACCATAGCAACTGGAAAAGCCTAACAGATATGATTAACAAGAGAATGATGTGGAACGGAGTACAGATGTCAAACAGGAGTCTTTGATATGTTTGCAATTTAAATAGCTAAAACAATTCAGCAACCTTCCTCAGCCTCAGAAAATGAAATTATTGGTGCCATAACTGCCCTTTGATATATGACTATATTTTATATGAAATGTTATGAATACTTTGGTCATAATGTGAATAAAATAACATTTTTTTTATGAAAACCCAGGCAAATTTTGAGTTTTCTGTTGTTCATATTGAAATAAAAGTCCTTATTTCAACTTTTCTGGTAGATAAAAATGTTTTTAAAATACTGTATGATCTGTTTTCCTCCTTGGATATATATAAGGAATGAACATAAAGATATCATTATTCTGAAATCTCTTTTCATCTTTCTTTAACCACATAATTGATAGTGTAAATCTCTCATGTAGCAACATGGATTTGGTAACTAACCACTCATGCCCACATGTCAATATTTTGCCCTCAAACGTAATGAATTGAAATGCATGAAAAATCTTGTGGTATATTTATATTACTGAAAAATATGACTGACCAGAGCTTCTAGACTTATCCTGATTTTATGAAACAAGAATGTTCACTGAAGTCTGCCAAGGGCATGTGTAACTATAACAAACATACATGAAATCAAATCCAGCTTAAATGGTTAGGAGTGAAGCAGAGAGGCAAGACTGTGTATGAAGATGGGCAACGGTTACCTTGAAAACATATCCAGAATTGTGTGGGCTACAGTTTCAGTTCTAAGACCATTTTTAGAAAGCCAAAACATAGGAAAACAGGAAAAAATACATAGCTAAATTCAGTCTTACTTAACATGTATGAGAAAAAATATATAAACATTACCCCCGCTAATTTAATGTCTAGCAGCTTGCCCTTGGCTTGAAGCCTGAATCCATAGTGTTTACTCAGACCTTAACTCCCAAGCCCCAAATTATAATATACAGTAGACTTAAGCCTCTAATGCTCACAGGGATCTAAGTAAACAGACACAAATCCTAACAAGGCGTATTTAAAATGACAGCTGGCTTATCCACAAAAATAAATGAACAAAACAGGAATATAGAGTAATGTGTTCACAATGCTTAGCAAAAAATAATAATTAATCTAGAATTGTTTACACAGCTAAAATATCTTTAAAGACTGAGGAAAAATAACAACAAATGAGCAGACAGATGAATTAACTTTTACTGAGCATTCCTCAATAAAATAACTCCTGAAAAGTATGTATCTAAAAGAAGGAAAGGGACCTTGTAAGATCTGAAGTGTAAGGATAGCCAGAGGAAGGGACAGCAGACTAAAATGTTGTGTTTTACAATTAACATATTTTTAAATTTGTGGGCTGTAAAAACTAGTCTACAATTTCAAAACATGACATTTATAAACATGCTCTGAAATAGGTGATGGAAATTAGAGCTATGTCAAGTCAGTGAGGGGAAATAAAAGGTATCAAATTACTTTAATCTCTGAGTTAGGTTATAAATATATCTCTATTTTTATTTAGATGTTTCTCAGAAATCTTAAACATAAGTACTGTATTTACATTATTCCCACCTCCAACTGCTCCCAAGTCCCACTCCCTCTCAAAATCATAACCTCTATTTTGTAAATTATTGCCACATATATAATTATATTCTTAGATATATTTGTATGCGTACATACACACGTATATAAATATATTATACATAATAAACATATCATAAGATTTGATGACCTATCAGGGAGTTTCTTTCTTGAAAAAGACTGATTGTCACTTTCTCAGAAGCCATCAATTGCATACATAGTTCTTCATGTCGGGGTAGGTCTTTGTGAGATATTTCCCCTATTCTTAGAGACATGTTAACTGGTGTTGTCATTGTACAGGTGCTGCATAGGCAACTGTATCTTGGAGATTTCCTGGTTCAGTTTCCATGTCATAAATAGAAGATACTATCTTACAGCAAATATTCTGGTCTTTCTAACTCTTGCAGTCTTTTTGCTTGTTTCTTTGATGTTTCCTGAACCTTGAATGTAGAGGGATTACATTGCAGGTGTATTGATTGACGCTCAGTACTTCATGCAACATTGCTCACCATATCTAAACCAGTTCTGAATAGCTATAACATTCTCCATCTGCAGAGACATATTCTTCATCTGCTGAGACATAAATTATACTGGTTTACTAGTAAAGTGCAAAGGGGCCATGGTAGAGGAGAGGAAGCAAGTATACAGTGGTTATTGGAAATGGACAACTGCTATGAAAGGGAAAAATAAAAAAAAAATGATGAAGGAGAGGGGTAACTTGGAGAGGGGGAAGACAATACAAAGGGAAAGAGACATAAGAGAAGTAAATAAAAGGTAATCTATCATCTTAGGATACCTCCAATTTAACATAATACATAAAAATATCTGTGTTACATAAATATTTTTAAATGAAGTTACACCACTTAATTTTTAAATGAAATAACACCATTTGCCACAATAATGCTCCCTTCAAGAGTCATAATCCCCAGTACCAGTCAAGAGAAAGCTCTTTTTGAGTCTTTGGTCACAGGAGTCCAAGAAACTCCTAAAACAATATATGCCATAGCTTTTGCTTTGATTGCCTTTCACAATTTGAAGGTAAATTCCTACTGCTGAAGACCAGACACAGAACTGGAAAGAATTGAGCTAGATCTGACCCAGAAGTTCCCTCCCTGATAACTAACTCTAAGAGTACTGAAAGATAAGATACTATGCAAGCTTCCCAGGCAGAAAAAGAAGTAAATAATGCTATCCAGTGTTAAACCTACAAACCACAATAATGACAAGAATGGCAAAATATTCCCTAAAGTATAATAGTGGCTAATGTATTAACAGTAACCAACAGAAGAGCAGTATTTGAAACATATAGGTGTTGCACATGTAAACTCATAGCAGCTGTGACAGCCTGCACAAGAGTGTCACAAGGCAAAATTGTACAAAACTCCAGCAGAAAGATAGAAATGAGGCATAAAATCCCACCCTCAGCCATGGAGTTATTTGGCAATTATTAGCACTGGGAGAGGGAAATTTATTTTTGTTGTTGTTCAGATTCTTTAAATATATTTATAATAAAGGGTTTCAAATTGGAACATATACAAATTTCAGAACATTCATTAAAATGACATGATCTTTTAAATACTAAAACCCAAATCAACAGCATTTTCCCAAGTTCTCTTGGCTTTAGGCATTGCCTTCTGTGACTCTCTAGCATCTAAGATGTGATCAGTCTAGTTACAGACACAGCATGTCTATGGTAAGAAGATAGAAAGGAGGAGTGGAGAAGAATAAGAAAACTACCAGTGAGAATATGACTTGACTCTTGCTTTTTATTCTATCGTATCTCATTGGAGTGCCACATGATGGTCTTCCAGAATAATATTAGATATCTTGTATTGTTAAGATATTTTGTATAGAGGCTATTATTTGGACACCAAGATTTGTGAAGATACCTTGGTGTTGAGTACTGTTCAGTCATGTTACGTGTTTATGTCCTTGTTATTTTTAATTGGATATCTTATTTATTTACATTTTAGATGTTATCACTTTCCTCATTTCACCACCCCTAGAAACCCCTACCCCATCCTCCTCCTCTTTTTTGCTTTTATACCATTTTAATTACATGCAAGTATTAAGGTCAGTTCTAGGTTGAGGAACTAACAATACAATAGATGCAAATAATCAAGGAACAAGAAAGACAATAAACACAAATAGTCAAAGAACAAGCAAGGCAATAAACAAAGTCCTGTGATCATTCCCATATCACTGTTTCTAAGGGCTTATCAGGATGATCAAAATATCTGAGCCTACTTTCCTGTCCTAGCCCAAGGTCATTTTCATGCCTGAAGTCTACTTCTTTGTTCTAGCCTAAGATTTGTACTCCTACCTGAAATTACTTCTTTGTTCTAACATAAAATTTAGATTCCTGTCTGAAATTACTTCTTTGTTCTAGCCTAATTTCCTTGTTCTTGGCCAATGTCAGATTCCTTCCAAGCAGACCATTTCCTTGTTCTTGGCCAATGTCAGATTCCTGCCAAGCTTCCCCAAATCTTTCCACATTTTCTCCTTTTTTATTTTATAAACAGACTGAGCCTATTTTAGGTCATTCTGCCAAGAATGCCTTCCTAACCAGTCATGGAATATGCATCATCAAAAGCAATGCACTTCTGTCTTAGGTTGGTAAGGCTCTGTGCAGAATCTTACCCATCCTTGGCTTTCCAGCCTGTTAAATTAATAACACTGTTTTGGGGGTCCATTTTAAGTTTCAAGTCATGTACTTTGGCTGCCAACATGTTGATGTTGTTAAAGACAAACTTTAACACAATGAGCAGGAATAAAAGTATTCCCAGGACAAAAAGGGCTAGCATGAGCAAGCCATATATGCCATTCTTAAAACTTTACAAAAATGAAATACTGACCTCATGCCATGAATAATTTTATCAGCATTATCTGCAGCATCAAAGCTCAGCAGAGCAGTATTTTTCAACCCCATGAAGTTAACCATACTCCATTGGAAAGCCATATATGCAGGAATATTTGAGCATCACAAATATCTCTATATGGGATTTTTTTAAGATAAAAAATTGGATGTATGAGGAAAGACAAGTGGATTTGCAAAGAGTTCTCAGACAGAGGGTGAAGATGATCAAAACACATTTTACAAAATCTCAAAGAAGCAATAAATCTTTAAATAAATAATTAATAATTGAATCATTACTGTGAAAAATAATTGATAAATGTAAAAGCAATCCAAGCATTATGGTGTATACCTCTAGTCTTATCACTTAAAAGGCAGAAGCAGCTCAACCTGATCTACATATGGAGTTTCAAGCCAGTCAAGGACACACAATAAAATCTGTCTCAAAAAAATTTCAAGTAACTAAAATTTTCATCTTCATTCCTTAAAATTTGCAATTTCCCCCAAATTATGAAAGTTTCTTTCCATGAAACAAGTAAAATTTTATATTCTGGATTAAAGTTAAATGATATTTTAGAAAACATGACCCTTTGTTGTCTAACAGACACAATGACAATTTGCATAGATTTCAAGCAGCTTTTAGCTAAAATAGCTTGTGTCATTTATGGGTGATCCTATTCAAGGCAATTTATAACAAAATAATAACCTACTATGGTCTCTACGTACATAGTCACATTGTTTTAAAATTTTATATTTAAATTAGATTCTAGCTACTATGTTTCATTAAACAATGTAATTTAATTAACAAACCTTATACGTAGCTATACAAAACCCAATATCTATTGCGCATGGCAATACTGACACTGCACAACATTGGATCCACGTGTATTCTTAATGTTTCTGACAATAACAATGCACTACCTAGACACAAGGAGATTAGAAGCAATGAATGCTTTTTCTTATGCTCAAGACCATTGATCAAATAAGCTGTCTGTGTCCACAGCACAGGCCTGAGAGAAGAGTGTAGTTTTATTAGTGGGGACCTTCCAGAATCAATAACTTTTCTAATGAATATAAAAGTCTAGTTGCCTTGCAGTCCAAATTCATGCAATTGTATTGCTTATTGTAATCAAGCACTGGCATTAGCATTCTGTTCTGATAAAATAAGTGTTTAGTAATTTAGTCCTCAACTGCTTCTGGCATTGCAACTCTTTGTTGGCATATAAAGTACAAAAATTTCTCCTGCAGTAAAAAGCAATTCGTTGACTTTTCTTTATTTTTAACTTTTATTACCTGTAATGAGCAGCCATTGGCCTTGCCAACCTATTAATTCAAATATTACTGGGTAAAACTTTGCTCCCTCCCTAAGCAAACTGAAGTTGAATCCAAAGCAATAGGCTTTTTAAACCTCAGTTTAAAAATAATCATTGCATTTCATAAAAGGCATAGCTAATTTCAGTTTTATGATATACATTCATATTGTATGATAAAAATAAATGCTTGCCTTGTTCCTTGGAATTGGTAAATGCATATAATAGATGCATGACTACTGGGCAGCTAGCTATATGGGAAATAAAGGTGTCCAAATGCCTAGGTATAACTAAAATATGATATATGTCACATTATACTTTAATATTTGCCAAGCCTTGAGAAAATTTGTATTTTTAATTATATATCTATTTAATTGTACATATATCTTACATATATTATATAAAAGTTAGGCGTAACTTTTTATACATACTTACTAGTTTCCCTCTATAAAGTTTCAAACCCAGCGAAATTACAAAGCTGCTGTATATTTTCTTTTTAATCTTATATATTGTTATCAGAATTGAACTGGTTAAATACTTGGTCATTATATTTTTTCTAACATGTCACCCAAACTTACTAATTTAATGGCACACATATTTTACCCTGCCAGTCTATAAATGAATAATCTGGTCTAAATTCTTCTAGGAATTAGACCACATTACTGAACAGCCATGAAAACCTTGATCAGCTGGATTGTCATTTAAGACATCTTTCCTCTAGGGCATCTGGTGATTGATCAACAGTTGACTGGTGGTTGGGGACATAAGTCTGTCATCGCTTTTCGGGATAGGCTGGGTGTATTGGTTTAGTAGTCATAGGTCTCCATAAGTTGTAACAATTGTACTTTAGTGTGCATGCCTTGTTATGTTTCTGCATTTATCAAGTCTATAAATGCCATATTTTCTCAAAGCAATTCAAAATCCAAGCCAATGTTTGCAGGAGAGGACACCACCAAAAAGAGTGTATATAGTGCATAGTGCATACATTCTTGTTATAGTGAGTTCAGTGCATCCCTTACAGCTCTGACCTCCAATATTTGATCCTGACTATCTATAGATGAATTACTTTCTTGTTTCTATATATGTGCATTGCATTTCTGAAGACTTGTGCAGCCTTGACCCAACATTTAAAAATAAAACAAAGTTCACATCTTTAGAAAAATAAAACATCTTAAAGATTTTGCTATAATAGTTTTTATGTTTATCTAATACATCATTTTTAAATGTTCAGCTCCAATGTAATCACTAAAGCCTCAATAAGGCTTTATCCATTTAAAAAAGTATTCTAAAAGTAAGTATATCTAAACCAATTACAACTGATATTTGATCCAATAATGTTGAGTCTCTGTTACTACTGGTTTTATGCCTCTGGTTTGCACCAATTGCATGGTGATTCAATCCATAAAACCTAGAACTAAATGGAATGAGGTATACACTCTGATCCTTGACTTACAAATGAGATTTGAAGCAAGTCCTTCTCATCCTTTGTACCTCAATCTCCTCATTAAAAAAAATTTTAAAAAATCCAATTTAAAATATTGTAAAAATTAACTGAATCATCACACACAAAGTGTGCATGCTTGTCCACAGCATAAGGGAAAAGATGGTAAAGAAGTTATATTCGAGTCACCTGTATTTCCTCTCTTCCTTAACTCTATGGACCACTTCATTTGGTGGAGACCACAAAGGAAATCCTCAAAGTCTATAATCTACTGGGTACTCTCTCCCCTCTGGATACTCTCCTCAATCCCTTCTTACTGTGGACTGGACATGGAAAGGACCTGAGAATGCATACCCTTGTGAATCCATCCTGACTTTATCTCGTCTCTTAAAGACTTATAGCAGATCTCCAGTCTTCAAGATATGGGGATCATCTTTTCCCAGTTCCCCTATCACAGTTTGCTCTATGCAGAAAACACTTCAGGATAAAAGCTTTTCTACACGAAGCAATGGATCCCCTTTTTTCTCTAATTTTAAACATTCAGAACTGTGTCTAGATGCAAGACAGTTAGATAAATATAAGACATTATTTCCCTTTTATGGATACTATTTTCATATCTTTGGGATTTGTTTTCTTCTATGCATGTGTTTCTGTGTATGGTATTCATACATATGCACACATGTTTTCATGTGTATAGATGCACATGTGTGAAAGAATGATGCTTATATCAAGAATCTTCCTGTCTTTTTTGAGGCAGGGTCCCTTAATCAAACCCAGAGCTCACCCATACAACTTGTCTCACCAGCCACTTGTGCCAGAGTTCCCATCGCTGCCTTCAAGATGTGAATTACAAGAAGGGTAGCATTCCTACTTGGTATTACACGGCTTCTGGGAATCTAAACTCTGGTCCTTATACTTGCAGGGCAAGTGCTGTAACTGTGATGATATGTCTTCTGCTCATCTGTTGAGTTTTTGTCAGCCTTTAAAATCTCATTTTTGAATATGAAGTATAAAAATAGCTTGACTTTAAAACTCTGTATGTCTCATCTAATAAATCATGACTTTTTTTTTTTTCAAAATAACTGTTCCTTGGATTTTTAGGGAGGAAATATTATATTGAGAAAAACAAGCAGGATATAACAGTGTATTCATAGTACTTCAACTTTTTCCATATTTTCTGTTATTATTTTAATGTTACATGGGCTATTCAAATATTAGTTAAATTCTAAATGTGATTCTTCTTTTTCAAATAATGAAGAACTACTGGCTATAGAGTTAATAAATGATAATAAAAGTTCTAGCCCTCAGAAGTCTAAGAAAAGACAATGGAAATGAAAAATCAGCCTGAACAACATAGTTAAACTGTGTCTCAAAGATACTAAAAACAATAAAACTCTACATTATGTTTCATGACATAAAAAACAACATATTATAACTGTGCTTTTCATGACTTAGCAATCAGTAAACTTGTTTATAAATTAGCTTCAGTTTGTAGTCTATGAGGATTGAGTTCATAGAGCTTGTGATTCGACTGCTTCATGTATGTATAGCAAAATAAGAATAATTCTAATAGAGGAATAGGTAGATGTCAGATAAAGACAGATAGATATAAAAATATAGGGATGATGGAGAGATAGATGGTAGGAAGGTAGGTAGATAGATGATAATTAAGAAAAAGTACCTGATAAGTGAGTGTTGTATTGATAAATGATAGGTAGATGATATATAAAAAATTGATACAAAAACTAATAGAGAAGATAGGTAGATGATAGACAAATAGTTAGATAGATAGATAGATAGATAGATAGATAGATAGATAGATAGATAGATAGATACACACACACACATACACACACACACACACACACACACACACACACACACACACACAAAATGATGGATAGTAGATTCGTGTACAAGTCCTTGAGTTTAAATTAAGCCACCATCTCAACATTTTGGGCTTTGTCTATTCAGCTTCTTCAGAGAGAGACTCCTTGTACTTTTGGCCAAAACTCCCTACATTAGTTCTCTGCATACAGATATGTGGGCACCTCCTCTCAGTGTTTGCATCATATTTTCAATTTACAAATGATTTTAACTTATGAAACTTCAAGAGATCCTCTGGATGAAGAAGAGTCATTTCTTCTCTTCTGACAAACAGAAGTTTTCTCAATTCCACTAAAACAATTATTGTCAACATGTAATACTGCCAGTGAGACACACAGCTTCTTACCTCCTAATCTCTCATTCTCTGGTTCCATGGAGTTACTAATTTCAAAAATACCTTTAATCTCCCTTTTAGAATATGTTCTTATAAAGGCCACATAATGGAAGTGGCCAAGCCACCACTCATAAACACAATTCTGATCAAAGATAGTTAAAACAGGAATCCCATGTAAAAATTTAATTTTTTCATTTATATAAAAATTGCAAAGTATCTTATTAATCTTTTTTGTTTATGTACTTTGTGTCTGTGTGTGTCTGTGTGTGTGTGTGTGTGTGTGTGTGTGGTTTCAAGGTGAAGATATTCAGCATTTACATTTGGAGTCGAAATAAATGCTGACATTTATTTCTGTCTTTAGAAGGTTTAACTCATAATTTATCCATATGAATCAATGGAGATCATCTTAATATTGTGAATGACTAACGACTTTGTGATATAAACTTCCAAGGGAAAATGAAAGCAACAAAATTAAAGCATGTAATAAGAACAGAAAACTTTGTATGCTCAATGAAAATGTTGGAATCCAGTCTTGTCTGGAACTAGAGTGGTCCTTGAGTCTTCATGAATAATGCTCTGCACAGTGGCACAGTGCACGGTATATACTGTAAGTCTGCACTGGAATTATAGAATATGACAGAGGCAAGCACTGCCATAAATTGTACAAGTCATTATTACATGTTTAATTTTTAATTAACTTTTGGTGATTGAATGCTTAGAGAACTTTTACTGTTGTCTACTTTTTCAAGATATTCACCCCATATTTACTCATATGGGTCCCTGTGGAGTTTTGACCCCAAGTTTATGAAAGTAAGGTATAGTTAAGAACTGGGTACTATAGAGATCAGAGGAAATGGTGCACATTTCTGCAGATGCCATCATGGTGAGCTGATAGAAGCTTCTACAACTCTGCTCCTGTTTCAGTAACATCTTCAAGAATTTAGATTTAGCCAAATATCTCAATTTATTCTTAAAACAACACCCTGGGATGTGGAGGGTTAGCATGGACCCAGTCTCAAAAATCAAACAAAAGATTCGGATTTGACCTTGGACAAAGACAATTTCTTTTTTTTTTTTAACTTGTGCATATTTTTTATTTGAGATGAGCTTGTACACATACATTTTATTTGGAGTGAACCAAAAATTATATAGTTTTGGGGAACAGGGTAGGAATATCCAGGGTGGGCAAAGGTAATTGGTTGAAGGCTAAAATACTGAGATGTCTCATAAGCATGGGGAAGCATTCCAAAAATCTCATATGCTTGTTGCATACCTATTCTTGCTGGTGGGGAGTTGAACCTGAAATTTCACCAAGGCTATGTGACATTCTGCTGGTAGAGAATATAAGGGTTCTAGGTTCCCCAGAGAAGGTCAGAGAAGGAGAAGCCCTGCTGGTAAAAGGAGTCCCCCATTTTGCACCAAGCCCAGAAGACTATCTGAATAATTGTAGACTTTGACCTTTGACCCAATAGGTTAGATTTCCCTAATATCCATATGTTGAAATTATATCCCCCAAAGTGGTAATACTATGTGGAACCTTTGAATTAAATTTACCACTTTTATTTATTCTAATTATTTGATTACCTATCAGATTTCTTTTTATCTAACTTAAGGTCAACCAGGAGTCATAGTAGTCGATAGTGTTACTGATATTTTCCCTAGATTTATTTAATTTTTTATTTATTCATTTTATAAACCAATATCAGTCCTTCCTCTCCTCCCAGTACCCTCGCACACAAGTCCCTCCTTCATTCCACCTTACCCTTCTTCTTTGAAAAAGAGAAATCCTCAACTGGTATCATACCCCCAACTCCTCATCCTCTGCTCATCAAGTCACTGCAGGACTAGGCAGTCCATTTACATATGGGCAAGAGGCCTGGGTCCACCCTGTGCTTGCTGTTTGGTTGGTGATTCAGTCTCTGGAGCCCACCAATTGTTCAGGTTAGTTGGCTCTCTTGGTCTTTCTGTGGAGTCCCTGTCCTCTTTGTGTCCCTCAATCCATCTCCATATTTTTCCATAAGACTCCCCAAGCTCCATATTTAGGTGTCTCTGAATCTCTTTCCATTGATTACTGGGTGGAGGCTCTCATGGGACAGTTATGCTAGGTTCAAGTCTGCAAACATAACAAAGTATCATTAATAGTGTTAGGAATTTGTTCTTGCTCATGGAATTGGTCTCAATTTGGGGCAGCCATTGGTTGGCCATTTTCTCAGTCTTTGCTCTATCCTTGTCCCTATACTTCTTGTACCTGGGACACAATTTGGGTTGATGGTTTTGTGGGTGGGTTGCTGTCCTTATTCCTCTCCTGCTAGTCCTTCCTGGCTACAGGAAATTCCCACTTCAGGATCTATATCCCCCAGAGCTAGGAGTCTCAGCTAGATTTTTCCCCGTATTTCCTTTGGGATCTCTCTCCATCCCAGGTCTCTGGTATGTCCGAGAGATTGCCTCCCCCCCATTGATCTCCCTTCTCTCTCCCCTCCTCTCACTACATATGATCTCTTCCAACCCCAATTTTATTATTTTATTTATTTTATTATTTTATTATTTTATTAGAAGAACTTTCTTTTTAAACATAGCATTAGGATTTGAGACAAAATGTTGACTTACTGACTTGAAATATTTATGCTAAAGTCTACCATTGAAACTATTTTAACAAAATGTTTCTAAGTTATGTGCTACGGGTTTTTCAAATCAGGTTTTAACAAAGATTGATTTTTAACAAAAGCATTGGCGTACTGAAAGGTGATATTTTCTTTCCTTAAAAACAATTAAGTGCAACAGCAGGGTTTGTTGAAAGAAAACACTAGTAAAAGTAAATTAAGTACAAATATGAGAAAGCCCCTGAAATTAATATGACAAAGGCAAGCAAAAGATAAAAGCAAACGCACAGTGGCTAATATGCCAGTATAAATTATGGTGCTCAGTTGTATATAATTTCTACTTCAAAACAAATTCTTACGTGTTTCCAATTTGGGGTAGAAACCATGAAATAAATCAGAAACTTAAACGAAGCTTATTTTTCTAGTAATGTTTGGCCAAGAGTTGCCTTGGTGATCATTGGAGCTGATCAATTTAATTAGATGTCAGAATCAATGAACCACAGGCGACTGAGGTGAATTATAACTATGTAAGTGTGGTCCTTTTTTCTAAGTGATACATTGAATATCAGGAGTTCTGTTTTAGCTGTTCATGATTTAAGTTTACCTTACAATATGCAAACTTCTCCACTTAAAACCTGTAGTTCTGCAATGCCTGGAGGTTGTGAATTACACTTGGTGCTTTCACAGATTTGATTCTGAGTTATCGAGTTTATCATCCAAGCTTATTTGGATCCTTCCCTTATAGAATCCTTCAAGGATAAATGCTCCTCAGATATTTACCAGCATGATTAATCCGGGATGGAGGCAGGAAGCTAGAGTCTAAGAAATAATGGATGGACTTTAGCCACAGCCTATCTGATATAACCACACATTGCAGATAGCACCCTAGTCAGTAAGTCATACTGATTAATGAATGTGAGCAGCTGAGAAGAAGTGGCAGTTCAAAGACAATAAATCTTAGCAGGTACCCAAGATGTAGCCAGCTCTTCTGAAGAAGATGGGAGAGCAAACAGTGGAACTGGAAAGAACAGTTATTTCAGGGAAGTTGGGTGTACACTGCAGAAAACTTTCTAGGAAACCCTCAGCACTGCTCACAGAATTCAGCAAGCATCAAACCAGTGCAACAACCACAGAACATTGGACTTTACAAAGGCAACATAATAATTTGTAGTAAATAATATTTCAATTTTAAAAGGATATTTTGATATTATAATAAATTAAATCATTCTTCCTTCTCTTTCCTCCCTCCAAACCCCTCCCTTGCTTTCAAACTCATTAACTGCTCTTACACACATCTGTAAGTTAATATAACATAATATAATATATTCCTAAATAAATACATTTTGAGCATAGCTATTTTAATACATGTCCAGATTAAAAATAAATTCTGGGATTTTTTTCCTAAAAAATAGTCATAAGTTCATCAAATTTAAAAGATTAGAGCATTCTAGAAGAATTAACAGTTAAAAGCAATGTTTTCTTACTGATTTTTTGGCTAAAGATGCTATGATTCTTATTTTTGGTCGTGAGCTTAACATTTCAATGCATGAGCCATCTTTCCACAATATGCTGAAAATATATTTAAATTTGAAAATTGTTTAAAATAATAAAAATAAGAGTAGTAAAACTGTTTTTAAAGGATGCTATGGCTCAAAAACTGATTACATTTTAGGTTGAAATATTCTTTTTTATCTGTAATTCTCTTTGGTTTAATTGTTTTAATCAGTTAATTGGCTAATGGATATTCTTGAGGCAGAGTCTCACTTTGTAGTGCAGGCCAGTCTGAAATTTGTCTGAGCTCAGGAGGAAGCAGAGCTTGCTATTTAGTCCAGGTTGTCTTGAAACTTGCTGTGTAGCCTCAGCTTCCCTGACTTTCAATTCTTCCATCTCAATCTCTGGTCTTAGTCAATTACCTGGAATACAGACCAGTGTCACGTTATCCAGCAATTCACCCTGAAGAACAAAAAAATTCCAGAGATAAAATGTCTAGAAAAATGTCTTATATTGTGTTGAAAATTCACTACACGCTCTGCCACTACTACGTGTGTGTGTTATACTATGCACATTTGTTTATGCGGTACACATGTACTTGTGTGGGTCCATGTGTAGAAAGAAGAGGCCTGGTTCTCTATGGCACTCTATCTTAGTTTGGAGGATAAAGGCTGCTATCTGGAATCCATCCATCTCTTCCTACTCTGTGCAGGAGTGACAGGCATGTTCTACTGCATTCAATATTTTGTGGATGCCTAGAATTGCAAACTAAGGTTTTCTGGGTTTGGAAGCTTGTACTTTACTTGCTTGGCTGTATAGCTAGTTCTCCCACACACTGTTTTCAGATTGATGGGTCAACTCCTCCAATTTGATAGCAGTTTTGATGATCCCTCTGAGGAAAAGATGATCTTTAATTTCATCAGTTTCATCACATTCTCTCTGGGGATTTTCAGATTTCACTTGGCATCCTCAACCTTGAATGACAGATAGAGTTTGTAGAGGAATATGACCTAATTTATGGGTTATGATCTGATCTTCGATGCTAATGATGCTAATAAAGTACTTAAAAACTTCAAGTGTGGATTTCTTGAAGTACTGGGAATTAGGGACTAAACATTCCTGATTTCTGCTGAATTTCTCTGCATATATATATATATATATATATATATATATATATATATATATATATAT
>JANHMN010000015.1:32483610-32550424 GCA_030674055.1 Rhabdomys pumilio
TATATATATATATATATATATATATATATATATATATATATATATATTCAACCTAATCTTACTTTGAGAAATCTTTTCTTATTTCCAAGAAATCTTTTATCAGTAAAAATGTATAAGACCAAAACTGGATTACAGATCACATAACACTGATATGCCCTGGCAGACAGTGATGTCTAAACAGATGAAAAAATAGATCCCTCTTTACGTGAAAGGTCACATCTGCCAAAATTTCAAGTAAATGCCTTATTCAATCCTTTCGAGGACTTCTGAAGATAGAATCCCTGTCTTAGAATTAGGAACAAGAAGGAAGTTTGCTATTATCCTAAGACCGGTCAGCTAAAAAGTGTCAGGCCCATGTTCATGCCCCCAGTAACCTGCTCTTTTTGCAACTAAGTATTTTCTAAGAGGATCATGGAGCAAGAATGCTTGTCGTGCAAGAAATACACTCAGATGAAAGTACACACAGACAGACAGACTGCTGGATGGACAGACAGACCGACAGGGACACACACAAACACACACAAATACACACACACACACACACACACACACACACACACACACACACACCATTTCTAACCTAAAATACATACCCAAACACTTAAATGGTAAGGTAGGAGAAGTAACGGTAAGTGTTCTGTGCCTCTGCCTCCAGACATACCATTTAATTAGGAACATGTGAAGCATCTGAACAGAGAGGAAAAAATAAGTTCTGCCACTGACCTCATTGAAGCTCATGTCCAAGGGCTGCGGGAGTCTTCAAACACTGCAGAGGTATCTGCTCTAATACTCACGGCTACAAATGGGCCTCCAGAATGGCCTGCTGATTGCACAGAGTAGATTGCAGAGGATTCCGCGTGTAAGGACTTGGGATTTATGGCCGAAACAATTGACTTCTGAATTGCCCACACTGGACAAAATGAGTACAAAGGAGGAGAGGCAGGCACACGATGTGAGGTTAATAACCTTAGCATGAGATGTCCCCATAAAGAAAGGTTGAACAGACAGAATGGAAGATAACAGTAGGACAGAAAGTGCTACTGGCCAGCACCTCAGGAGTCCTTGATTTTAGAATTAGAGTTCATTAGTTGGAAGCAATAAAAAGGACGAGCAGAACAAAAGCCTTAGAAAGAAAGAAGAGCCTCCTGGTGATGGGTAAATGTGCATATGATGCTGCTCTCCCAGTTGTTGTTTGGATGATATAAAAAATTCACCTTTGACCCTAAAGACAGGCAAAGAGAGAAGCCTAAATGAAAATGGAATAGTGAAAAGGAACAATATCTACATGACATGGAAAATAAAGAGACAAGCCAGCAATGTAAAAATCCATAGCAACACATTGATACTTCTTGATAAGTATCTCAAGCCTTGGAGCAATGTGGGCCTTGTGGGCCTTGCAGGATCCAGAAGCCAAATGATGGAGAAAACCCTTTCATTCCAAGCAGCAGTGAGAGTGCCGGAGAAGTCCTGTGTTCATCATGGCCTCCTGGTGAGTGACAATGGCACTCAATTTAATTTTCCTTTTATTTTCATGAGACCAGGGTGGATTAGGTGAGCCTGACATGAAAACTGAGAACTTCTGTGACAGTGTTCTGTATTTCCTGTGGTAGAAGAAAGCCTTCCCTTCCTTGGGCCTGAGGTGTTATCATCAGTGCAGAAAAGAAAGGCACTGGGGACAAGTATTTAATATTAGCAGAACAAAATCAATCTGGCAGATTGAAAGGTACCCAGGAGGATGGAGAGATGCTGCAGAGAGAAGTGATATTTTTAGGCCTGTTCCTAATAGGCTTGAAGACACAAGGAACCCTGAAACAAGAAAAAGATAATTAGGAGAGCAGTCATCTGAAGTAATGAAAATGTAGGTGGTAAAATTGTAAACATAATGAAGAAATGGCAACAGTAAACGGGGAAAATGTTTGCTTGGGGGACATAGGGATTCTGTGGGGTGGGAGTCTGTGAAGTGTTGGGACTAGGGAAAGATAGACACTTAGATTTCTGAAGTATTGGCAATGCAAACTCTTGGCAAGGTCTCATGCAGTTGTATCCTAGCAAGAGTTTCATAACTCAAAAACGCATTGCATGTTTGTGACTACAGTATGCATCCATGTGTATGGTCATATATGTAGAGGTGCAAGGTTGACATTTGGTGTCTCCCTCTACATTAGTAGTAGTAGTAGTAGTTGTTGTTGTTGTTGTTGTTGTATTTCCTTTTTTGAAATAGAATCTCTCATTGGACCTGAAGTTCACTAGATAGACTAGATGGACTGTTAGCAAACCCTAACCCAGCAACTGAGACATGCAGGTATACATGGCGACACCCATTATTTTTACATTGGTGCTAGGCATCTGAATGTATGTCCCTATGCTTTTGCAGCAAACACAATACCAAATGAGTTACTCCCTGGTCCTTCAAGAACAAACGTTTTTAGTACCCAGAACCTACAAAACTTCAAATCACCCCAAACCTATCTTAAATGTGCTAGATAGAGTTACATTAGCCCAAACTTGAACCAAATCATCTAACACAGTCTACCTGAAAGGGTATTGTACATTTTCTGTAATTTTTTGCATAATGTACAGAAAATGAGTAATTGGTCTAAGCAACCTTTCACTCTAACACAATGCAAAAGAAAAAGGCAACAACAACAACAAACAATTGGACCACTGAACAATAGGCAAGATCTCTAATCTCTTTGCCTATATAGTTGTTACATATTGTTTCTTTATATGTACCTAACAGTGTCTGTTTGAATTTACGTGTCTCTTTACATATATGTTACATGTGTTACATCTACATGCTCAGACAATCATGAAGGACAAACAAGATGCATAAAAAGAACTTCTGAAAAACTCAGTTCTGACAATATCTTCTTTGTCCTCACCCATCCATCCCCATAGAGGAAAAGAGAAGAAAACAGGCCAGAGATTCAGGGAAAAGAGTATAAAGGGCTGTGCTTTCTGTTTGAAGATGATGTAACGATAGTATTTCCCAAAAACAGCCCACAGAATTTCAGACAGAAAATTCCACAGTTTTGAAAACAGTGGTGAGGTGACACACAATGCCACACGGCACCCAGGGTGCTAGACCAGTGCATTCTAAGCACGGCTATTTAATAGGAAGAAAGAGGAGCCAACACCACAGAGGGTAGAAAAACCAACAAACAATGCTCTTCCACTGTGCGTGTGGGAGAGTAACCACCATTCCATGCTTGAAAAAAAAAAAAAAAAAAAAAAAAGAACGGTAAGCAAAGACTACTTGCTAATTTTCCTTGGTCTGGGGTTAAAATCTAGAAGCAGGGAAGGTTAACCATGGAATTACATACATGCGGGAAATTTATAGGAATCTGGCTATTCCAGAAACAGCAGGAGACCCAAAGAAATGAACTTGCCTTGTGAACGTATACAACACCATGAGGCTTTAGAGGCTGGGGCAAAGTTATGGCTGTCTACTTGGACATATCTCTGCAGGGCTTCCCAGCTTAATTCCTCATCTGAACCCTCAGTGAAGTGACTTCCTCTATTTACAGCCAAGAGCTGGCACAGGAAAACAAACCATATTTTAAAATGGGTTAGACTCGATTATAAACAACTTATTAAACATAAAAGAAACACAGTACAGCAGCAGAAAGCAAATAGAAAGTGAAAGAAAATATGTGACCATCGATTAGTCAGACATTGTGGGCTTCCTTTTTTCTGTTTTTCTCCTTCCCTCAATTCTTCCTTTATTCATCTCTCTCTCTCTCTCTCTCTCTCTCTCTCTCTCTCTCTCTCTCTCTCTCTCTCTCTCTCTCTCTCCCTCCCTCCCTCCCTCCCTCCCCTCCCCTTCCCTCCCCTCCCTTCTCTCTCTCCTTTCTTCAAAGAAAAATCTGCCTATACATGAGCTGACCTTCTGGTTCTGCCGCCCCAATATTTCAAATGCCGGAGTAATAGGGTTTCATGATTGTGGCTTATAATCAAAAAGTTAATCATCATTGATTAACAATTGCACAAAAGAACAGAACACATGAAAACAACCATGAGACTGTTCCAAAAGATTCAAGGGAAAAATGAGTGTGAAAAAAAGACGGCAAAAGACAAGAAATACCTGTGTTCATTTCATCACGGCCAGATGACTGAGGAAACTAGAGGGATTCGGTTCATGGAAGCGGGGAGGTATTTATTTGGTGGCTCCGTTTTCTGCTTCTTCCCTCTGGATGTCCAGGCCCTGTTGTATACCTGGCAGGAAAAGATGAAAAGTACAGAGCAGGGAGGCGGGGGTGGGGGGGCTCTTCTCAGAATATTTCGGTGATACACCTCCTTTAGGCGAAAGTCAATGAAACAGCTTGTGTGCACACACTATATTCCGGGTGAAACTTAGAGAATGGGAAGAGGTTCTTCCTAGGGTGAAGTTTCATTGGCTGAGACTTAAAGTTCTGGGGATACCTTATTTGCATGGAGAGGCATTCCAGGAAGTTGAAACTTTAACTTCACCAAGGACTATGTGACATTTCTCAGGTAGAAAGATTGGGGCTCAGGCTCCCCAGATCAGGAAGAAAAAAAGCCTCACTAAGAAAAGCAAGTCCTCCATTTTGCACTAAGCTCAGAAATGGTGTTGGGACATGATAGACTACAACCTTAGCAGTGAGGTGAAAGGTATCCCAAAACCCAGAAAGCACGAAATAGCAGAGCAATAAGGGGAGAATAGTGCAAGATATAGTCCCAAAGGACATGTCCCCAGGGACCTACTTCCTCCAATCAGGTTCTACTTCCCACAGTTCCACTTCTTCCAGTAGTTTATTTTTTAAAAAAAATCTTTTTTTTAAAGATTTTTTTTTAGGTGTTTGAATGTTTACCTGCTCGGTACACATAGACCACAAGATGCTGGGTCTGCAGAAACCCATTTTCTCTGCAAGAGCAGCAACTACCCTTAAAAACTAAGCCATCTAGTTCTGAACAAGTTTTCATGTGTCTAACCCAGCACTTAGTTCAGTCACTTGCAGAATTAAATCAGCGCCATTCTGATTTAATGATGGTGGCTGGAAACCCCCTCACAGACACTCCCAGAGGTATGTTCTTCTAATCAATCATCTGAGGTAAAGGTCTTCAGCTGATTTTTACCTCTCTCTTCACGGCTAGCCCAGTGGACAGTGGATGAAAGCCGCTATGGGCCACGTGAATCTGTGGCTAATTTGAATTTGTAATCACAAGGGCAGTGGACCAGCAGTATTCAACCCCAGGAGAAGTGACACCCATAAAATTCTACAAAGAAAAAGTGCAATGCAGGCATTTTATACTCAACCACACTTTAATTCAAGGCGAAGGGCATAACAAACTGATTGGAAGTGTGTAAAGATAAGGGGACACTGTTTCTATAGGAACTGCTCAAAACATCTACTACTGGACAAACATCGGTAAGCCAAATGTTGAAATGGTAGGAAAAGCCCTGGACCCTCAGAGAGATGCAGTAGGCCAGACTGTGGGAGAGGTGAACAGTGGACTGTACACATCAAAAGTATACCTCCAGCAGAACTATTTTTTAGATATTTTATTTATTTACATTTCAAATGTTATCGCCTTTCTTCGTTTCCCCTCCACAAATCCACTATTCCATTCCCCTGCCCTCTGCTTCTATGAGGGTGCTCTCCCACCCACCCACCCACTCCAACCTCACTGCCTTGGCATTCCCCTACACTGGGGTTATCAAGCCTTCACAGGACCAAGGGTCTCTCCTCTCACTGATGACAAATAAGGCCATCCTCTGCTACATATACAACTGGAGCCATGGGTTCCTCCAGGTGTACTCTTTGGTTGCTGGTTTAGTCCCTGGGAGCTCTGTCTGGTTGGTTAATATTATTGTTCTTCCTACGGGGTTGCAAACCCCTTCAACTCCTTCAGTCCTTTCCCTAACTCCCCCATTGGGGTTAACAGAACTTTTAAGGAGAGTGTGCAAGTCCTATAACCATTCTTGAGTTCTTGTGTTGAAGAACTGGAAGTTGAAACTTTAACTTCACCAAGGAAAAAGAAAAGGCTTCCAAAGGGAAAGTGCCTGGTTTATATGAGTGCATGATTCCCAGTGATTCACATACCAGTTTTCAGGCTTAGATGTTGGTAAATAACACAGCATCATTATCTCATAATACAAAATGTAGGGACTGTCTGTGTAGGCAGCATCCACGATACACATTTGTATCAGATATTAAGTCACACTCATCAGCCTGTGCTGACGAAGAAAAACAGATAATGATGTAAGAGCCTGGTGTAATCTAACCTCTTTCTGAGAGACACCAACTTCTCACCGTAAAAATACAGAAGGCCCTTTTTATTTCAATGCTCAAAAATCATAGAAAGATTAGTTTTCAGCCACAAAGATGTCTTCAGCTTCCAAGAAATTTTAACAAAACAGAACTACAAACAAAGGCAAGATTTCTTTCAACAAAATATAGTGAGACAGCACAGTGTGCTAGAACAACCTATAATCCTAGCGCTGGGAAGCCTGAGGAAGAAGTATTGTCCAGTCTCAGCTACAGAGAGATACTGTATCAAAACAAACCAGAAGCCAAAGTAGACAAGCCAACAAAAAATGTAATTTAAAAAAAAAAGACATTTTTTCAGAACTTTTTTCTAATAACATTAAGGAAAAAGAAATAGCTGTTGAATAGTTGAAAAGAAACTATGATATAAATAACTACAACTTCTTAAAAACAGAGCTAAAGAGATGGCTCAGCAGTTAAGAAAACTTTCTACTCTTACAAAGGACTGGGTTCCTAGCACATGTATTGGGTAGCAAACAACTACCTGTAGCTACAAAGAATCCAATGACCTCCTACAAAGGTCCTTCTGACCTCCACAGGAACCCCATGTGCATATACTCAATCATGTACACATGCGTGTACATAATTAAATAAGTTTTAAAGTCCTTTTAAAGTTCATGACAAGCAGGACATGGTGAGGCATGTCTTTAATTCCAGCCCTGGAGAGGCATAGGCTAGTGGATCTGTTAGTTGAAAGCAAGTCTGTTCTAAGCAGTAAGAGAAGACAGATGTGGCCATATGAAGAACAAGGTAGAGATTATAGGCAGACAACCTCAAACTACAAATTGCTATTTCTTCCAGAAACTGAAAGAAACTTTAGGCAATCCTGAAGGGATCTTCATTTGCCCTGTAGGCACCATAGACTTGAATTCCCACTTTCAGAATCTTGACAAAATAAATTTGTGCTAGTTCAATGTCTCTAGCTTTCCCCAGAAACCAGTATGTTGTTGTCTATGACAACTGGCTAGTGCTTTGTCATTGGTGCTTCCCTGTGTGTTGTTTAGGATGAACATCAGTCCCTGCTCATTGCCCTCTATGTGTGACCTTTCCCTTGAAAGGTGTGACAGACAAAAACATCTCCAAAGTTAAATGCTTATATGAGTGGAAAACAAGAACAGTCACAAGGACCCACAGGTGAAAGTGATTTAGGTGGGTAAGGTAAGCTTTTAGGCAAAAAAGG
Source organism: Rhabdomys pumilio (assembly GCA_030674055.1). Lineage (NCBI taxonomy): Eukaryota > Metazoa > Chordata > Mammalia > Rodentia > Muridae > Rhabdomys > Rhabdomys pumilio. The sequence continues at coordinate 32,491,081 of JANHMN010000015.1, forward strand.
TCACATCAACCCACAAACTGAAATGTTTATTTCTAATTAATTATTAAAATAATATTGAACTTAGGGGCCTAGCAAATGCTGATTAAGCACTCTTCCAATGAGAAAAATCCCCCAACCCTTTTAAAAATCTTGAAATGGGATCTCATTAAATTGTCCAGACTAGCATTGAAGTCACTGTGTAGTCCAGGCTAGTCTTGAACGTTGAGTCCTCTTCTTCAGCCTCTATTTAGCGAGGAGCACAGGTCTGAACCACTTGCTCAAACCTAGACTAAGTGTTTAAATTAAAAATCAAAGATTAAACCATGTTTCAAAAGTCAGTGGATACAAATTATGTATTTTTAAGACATATGCGCTAAATGATTAGTGAGCTCAAAAATGTCAGTGAAAATGTGATTTTAAAAAATGTTTCATCATTAGTATGCAGGTATCTTTTAAAAGAATAACATGCAGGTTGCTTTCATCCATTTAACCATTCAAGAAATAGTTTTGGGGGTCACAGGAATGCCAGACAGTAAGCTATGCCTAGAACAAACAGATAAGATGTCTGCCCTGAAGGAACTGATAAAGTTATTACCTTTTATCTTTCTCATACACCACAGGCTGCCTTTTGCCCTGGGCAACCCTCTGGCTCTCACTGTGTCTAGGGCTTCCAATAGCAGAGGATTTTCCTGCAGGAGACAACCTCCAGCCCCTCCAATTGATCCAATACGTCAAATTTAGAGTCTCCAAAGAAAACACAACCTTACCTCCTCCTTATTACCCACAGCCTACAACTCCCTGGTATATATGAAAAGGATTATATGCCATCAAATCATAGGATTTCTGCTCCTTGTTACCATTTTAGAGAGAGAAAAATCTTAAGCTCTTTCCTTGGGTAGAGATTAGATAGTTAATAACAGTATTTTAGAGGTTTGTTGTAACTATTCAATGAAGTGTGTTTATTGAGTCAAAGTCTGTGTATACTTTCATTCAAATGAGCCTTTTATGGTGGAGTAGATGGCTAGGGTTGAGGGATGGGTCAGTGAGTGAAAGTGCATACCACACAATCAATAAGGAGCTGAATTCAAGTGTCCAAATTCAAAGCTGGACCACGCAGCATGATAGTCTGCATTCTCAGTACTCCTAATGGGCAAGGTGAAGTAGACACAGGAGTTTGTGGGATAAGTAAGTAATCTGGTTTAGCATCAGAAAAACAAAAAACACCTTTGTGTCAAACAAGATGGAAGATGCAGACCCACCCTGAGATGGTCTACTGACCTCCATTGTAGCATATGTGAGCCCACATTCACACACAAACACACACACACACACACTCACACACACTACACACACCATAGAAGACAGAATCTAGGCATGGGTCGAAATATATTGCACAAAATTAGTCATTGTTGTTAGCAGCCATATACAATTTGAAAGCCTACATATTCTATCAACTATGGAATATCTACACAAGTAACCCAGTGGATTTTATATAGGAATTAGCTATATAAGTATCTAATAAATTTGATAATTTTGTTATTTATGGCCATCTTATTCTTTCCATAGGAAAATATGGATACTAGCAGATTTGTTCTGTCTGTGCTCATGAGCCAATAACAGTGTAGTTGTGGAGTGAATTTTTGAATTAAAAGTGCTATTGCTATATTATGTATACTGTCCTAGCACTATTTTTAAAAGTGTACTTTATGATTTTTTAAATTTTATTAATTTTTAATTAGTATGCAGAAATACTAGATTTCATTATAACAATGTATCCATGTGTGGTATAGAACTTCATTCATATTCAGAGACCTATTGCCCTTCCCTATTTTTTCTTCATGGGCTTTCTTCTTGTTCTAAAATATCTCCTCTTCTAATTTCATGTCCTACACTTACAAATATGTGCATATGTATACATTTAAATCAAGAATCTGCATATGACAAAATATGTCCTATTTACCTTTCTTCTTTCTATTAAGCTCCCACCTCCCTTCCTTGTCCCTTTTGTTCCCTTTGTCTCTGTTTTTTTCTATTTTCACATCATACATACATACACAGAGAGAGAGAGAGAGAAAGAGAGAGAGACATACACATAAATAAAGTTATTTAGATCTGTAAGGTGATGATAGTTCTCTTAGGAGGGAATAGAGTGTGTTCATTTGTGCTTGTTCTTATGAAGATCTATAAAACACAAGAAATGGATTGGAACTATTTTCAGGACTTGATGGAGAAAATACTAGAGACATTTAGGATATTATGACACAGTTCCTGTGAAACTGGAAGTCATCGCTCAAGGTCAGTAAATGATAAGCAATTTGTATTTTAATCTCTTTCCATTGGCAGTCACAACAACTATCCAGTTCTTGCTTTATAACTCTCTCTTAGATGCCAATCTTTTTGCAGAGGGAAAGATTGTGATTAAAGAGCTCTTGTCTCTGTATTAGTAGCTGACTCTGACCACTACAGCATGCTGAAGGGTTTTATAAATAATTTATGAAGCACTGGGGTCTGTTTGAGGGAGATATTTACCTGTTCTCCATCTGTGTGCCACACCTCATTCATCAAAACCAAACCCAGAACATGCAGTTCTGCTGGGAGATGGGCAAAGCTATATATTAAACACACAAATAAATAAACACATCAACTCAGTCCTGTGGCTGACCAAAGCTCACTTGTGGTAATTCCAGGAGCAAATTCTTTTGACCATGAACCTTGACTACTTACAGCAAAGAAAAGAAAGGTTGAAAATCTTTTTTTTATAAATAATAAATACCACCACAAAAGGCAGAATTGAAAGTTTTGGCTGCTAGTAGTATTGCCTAAGAATCAAATATGCCAATATAACCCCAACATCTGCTTTTCATACCAAAGCTTTCAGATGCTCTTTATAACCTGTGAGATGTTTGAGACTTGTTGGAAATGTCTCCTGTTATAAATTCTCTCAAGGGAAATTCAGTTGCACATACATTGAATATTTTTCTAACTTACATGGAATTTTAAAGATTTTAAAATGTAGATGTATTGAGTAGAGCCCAAACTTTGAACAGAAGATACAGCAAGCAGAAACTCTTCATACATTATCCACAAATTATTTTAAGTTGTATTTTTTTATTTTGCTTTCCCTAATAGGTTAAATGGTATCATGTCTAGGTCTTTTCTATACTTTGAAAATGTTGGTTTTTGGTTATGGTGTACTTCTTAGATTGCTGTAGATTAGAAATTCCTAGTTTTAAAGTAACAAATCCTATCGTAAACTTCACTGACGATTTCTGCCCAATGATACTAGTATTTTTAAAAAACTCAAAAATTAAAATTAAAATAGTCTTGAATTCTTTTAACATAACGTTTGTTTAATAAAATGCAATGAATATTTTATTTAATGTTAGAATACATAGTGCTTTATATTTATGAAACTAGTTATAATGAAATTTTCAAAAAGCACCCTAAAAATGTGAGTCATTTATGGCACTTTTTGAAGCAAGATTTACTCTCATAAATGCAAGAAAATTGTGCATTTGCTTCTCATGTAAACAAATTTTATGGATTATTAATTAAATAAATAATTGTAATTAATAATGGGATACATAATTATATTTACTCATATATTATTTTATAATTATAATTAATGATAATTAATTAATAAGATAAGTAAACGTGTGTAGGATGCAATTCAAACTTTAAAAGTGCACATAATTTTTAAAAGATAGGTTAAAAATTACAATATAATGAAATAGAGTATAAATACATATAATAAAATGAAATTCTCCTAGCTAATTGGTTCTCAAACAATCTTGCCACTTGACCTTTGTAACTTCACTGAAAAGGAATTAATAAATTTACCACATCTGATCCCTTTCAATAACTTGGTTATTCCTCTGCGTTTCATTCACTTCCTCTCTCTCAACTCTAACAACTGTGGGAACCAAGAGTGTCTGAAAAGGCAAAGCTGATTTCCTCACTCTAGCCTGTAATTTACCTTGTACATTTTACATATTGTTATTTATTTATATTTGGGTGCAGAAGAAAATATTAGAAATGTTTTCATTTTATCTGAAAGCAAAACAACTTACTGATATTTATAAAACATAAAGAGACAATATATTATGTGAGATTTATAAATATGAATACATATGTTAAGATAACTATTTTTAAAATTTTACCAAATAAATACATAGTAACAGAGAAGCACTGGGAAAATAAGCATAAAGAATGTAGTTGAGCCACCTAGTATATCCATAAAGTTCGTATCAGCATCTTCTTCCTACAACTCTACATAAAGAATGTGATATGGTAGTGATACCAGTTTGTTCAGGCTCTTGGATGTATAGTGTACTGTCAAGCATCTCTGTATTTGCTCATGTTGTCTTATATCTGAAAAGTTCCTGACATGTCACTGTTTAGAACATTCTGTGTATGGATGGCTGGAATCCATCTTCAAAAACTCTTTTCCTCATTTCTTACAACTCTAAGAAAGCTACTGTTTCCCGAGCTTGCCAAGTCTTTCTTCAATCTTATCAGTGAGCACACTTTATAATAAACATTATTTACACATTACATGTGTTCATATGTCTTTCTCTTTATTTACTGGATGCATTCTGAGATTGAGAATCATGTTTGGCTGGGCAGTGGTGGCGCATGCCTTTAATCCCAGCACTTGGGATGCAGAGGCAGGTGGATTTCTGAGTTCGAGGCCAGCCTGGTCTACAGAGTCAGTTTCAGGACAGCCAGGGCTACACAGAGAAACTTTGTCTTGAAAAAAAAAAAAAGCAAACAAACAAACAAAAAAAAGAATCATGTTTGATTTATATTCAGATTTGTGTAACTTTGCAAAGCATCAGATAGAAGTTTGGGATACAGCAAACACTTGCTGAAGTATTATTGTCAAAAGGGAGGGTCTTAACGACCAATATAAAACCTGAGCTGTGAAGCACAGAGAAGAAACAAAGACTATATGCCTTAGTGCCTTAATTTTTTGGAAGCAGTGAAGAAGCAATACCAATTACAGAAGGCCTGAGGGTTTACTCTGCTCCCAATCTAACAAGAGAATCATTATCTTTTCATAGCTATTGGCAGAGGACAGAATATGCCTAAGTCAACAAAGAACCCCATTACTCATGACAAAGCACAGCCTGAGCCACATGCTCACATCAGCTTCCCATGTTCCCTGTGTCCTGTGGGTCTTATCTGGGGTGGTTCAAGGGGATGCAAGGCACAAAATGGACTGCAAAATGCATGTGCTCAAACTTTTTCCTGAAATGGGAGACATTTTCTTCATTCTCCTAGACAAGAAAGTTTAACTCTGTTTCAGAAGAAGACACTATTTCTAATTTCCAAGAATATTCACCATAAGAATAACACTTGAGAAGACAATCTAAAACAGAAGCAACACATGTCTGTTCATGTAGAGTCTTGGAGACTCATTCTTAAAGTAGGAGTTATTAAAACATCCTAATGGCATTAACAATCCACTACCAATGGATTGGCCACAACTACGAGATGTTACTCTCATAGTAAATTCATCTCATACTTAAATTTCTTTTTTTAACATTTTATTTTTATTGAGAAATGAATCCATGAGCCATAGTGTGCCTATGGAGGTCAACAGGTAATTCTCAGGAGTTACTTCACTCCACCACGTTGGGTTCAGAGTTTGAATTCAGGTCCTTTGTCTTTGCACCAAGCACATTTATCAACTAAGAAATCTAGTCTGCTTTCATTATTCAATTTTACCTGAACTTTCATTAACTTTGAATATTTCCTACCCTGTATTCTAAAATTAATTTGAGGGATTAAAAATAAATATTTAGTATTTAGGAAAAAATTATTTTCTCTCCTCAATCTAGATTATTTAATGCCCATATATTCTGTGTATATCTGATATATATATATATATATACATATACTTTTTCTTCTTTGTTTTGATTCTAGTTTTAAGAAAATGTCTCTTATGTCCTATATCTGGTCAGGAACTCAGAAATCCACGTTATCTGTCTTTTCAGTGTTGTGATTAATGGATACACCAACAGGACTGCCTGTGTGTATCTATTTTTGACCTCTGAATACCAAGGTCTTTGGGCCTCTCATCGTGAATAGATATAATTTTAATAATATATGTATTTATTATTTGAAAGTATCACACATACATACAATTAATATTGATCATAAATATGTTCTACTACCTGTCCAATGGAATGAATGATTTTAATGTAAATGACCTATTCTTTTAGAATTTCGTGGATAAAAACTATATTCACATCATTTTTACTTGTCCTCTACCCAACTCTTCTCATATCTAACCCCTCTCTCTCAATTTTATAATCTCATCTATCATTGTCAGTTCTCTCTCTCTCTTTCTCTCTCTCTCTCTCTCTCTCTCTCTCTCTCTCTCTCTCTCTCATACACACACACACACACACACACACACACACACACACACAGACACACACACACATAAAAGGTGACTGCTTGAGACTGGATAACCTATCGGTATGTTTGTCCCTGGAAAATATTGATTCTCCCTTTTCAACAGCTATCGACTGCTTGTAGGGGTGGGGGATTGTGATGTTTCTTATAACCTACTGTCATATCAACTGTTATATGATGCAGGACTTATTTAGGCAAACATGTTGTTCAGATTTAATGAATGCACCAACCTTGACATATATAGACTTTGTCTTGAGCAGCCACATTAATGGCTCTTACATTCTTTCTGCTTCCACTTCCATGTTTTTCCTTAAGCAGTAAATGTAGATATTGAATGTAGATACTGAATGTAGATATTATAGATATATTAACTGAGACCTGGCACCCACAGTCACTTTTTCTCATTTTTACTCACCACAGATCTCTGTGGTAGCCTCCAGCTAATGCAAAAAGAAGCTAATTTGATGACAAATAAGAGCCACACTTAACCATGGATATAACGGTAAGTATTTAGGGTCTACTTAACAATTATATTGGTTTAGGGAAGTGGAAGGAGTAGATGCTCCTCTAGGTTCCATGGCATTATTAGCTCTGGGAAGTTGACTGGGTTTACAGTTCCAGGCATGATTTCCTACTATTGAGTGGGACTTACGTCCAATTAAATAGCTAGTGGTTATCACAAGATAGTAGTGCCACTATTGCATGGTGGCATAGCAATAAATCCAGGTAGGAATTTGGCTGTTTTCCTCCCTTGGCCACTTGCATAGCACCTTCTTTATTTTCATTTCTTTTATTTGCTCTGCATTTGTTTCTTTAATTTATACCATAGTGGTGTAATATTTATTTACAATTTTGTCTATGAATCATGTATTCTTTTCTTTCAAAGAAATACGATACAGACGGTAATAACGATATCAAAATGAAAGAACACTTTGAAGTAGAAACCAGAAAAAATTATAACAGATACCTTTAGTTGTCCTCATTCATTAAATCAGTTGCAACTTTTGTGTTTATAGATGAGCACAATAGGCAGACTCCTATTGTGACTCCTCCTCCTCCTTCTTTTCTCTGTCTCTGCCTCTCTGTCTGTCTCTGTCTCTTTGTCTTTCTCTGTCTTTGTTTCTGTCTCTGTCTCTCTCTGTCTCTGTCTCTCTCTCTCTTTGTGTGTGTGTGTGTATGCCTGCATATATCTGCATGTGTGTATAAAAAGATAATAGCTAATACTGCCATATCTTCAATATAAGAGTAACGAGGTTTCTATGTTAACAAGTACAAAAATCATAGAAAATAGTTAATAAAATATGAATCCCCAGACCTTCAGAAATTCAGATCTTAAGTGGGTTTGATATTTTTAATAAGATTCTTATGATTCTGATTTAGCCTTGTACTTATAGAACAAAAGGCATGCTTATTAAAATTTTCAAAAACTAACTTGCCATGCTTCAAGCAAAGTGAATCAACAGATTTTTTAATTAAAACAAGACAGAAGTGGTAACATAGAATACAGAAGCATTGCAGCAGTTGAAAATACTCTATCATTGGTTTAAATATTAATAAGGGATTAGCAACATAGCTAAGTAAATACACTTAGTGCCTATCAAGTATGATGATCTGAGTACAATCCCCAGAATCTACATGCTAGGTGACAAAAGTCATATTTTTCAAGTTGTCCTTGACTTCCACAAACATACTGTCCATGTCCAATCAATCCCACATTAACCACACAAATAAACAAATGGAAAAAACAAAAATAAAATTATTTTTTAAACTCTGACATGACATTATGAGACAAGGAACTTCCAAAGATGCCATTGCATTTTTTTTTCTGTTGAGTATCTACTGTTAAGTGTGTAGTCTACCCATAAGGGAAAACAACCTAAAATTTCACTTGCAAGTAGTTATCAATTAGAGACTATTTCTAAGTTAGTAATGGGGGCTTGGGTCTAGTTCTCCTTTCAGTTCTAGGAATCTTCATATGGTGCAAATCTGTGCAGCTCCTGTGCATCCTGACTCATTCTCTGAGTTCATATGTACATCAGTCTTGATAATTTAGAGGGTACTGCTTCCTTGGTGTCCTCCCTTCCCTCTGGCTATTACACTCTTTCTACCTCCTTTTCTGCAGGCCTCACTGAGCCCTAAGGGGAAAGATTTGATGGAAATACCTTGTTTAGGGCTGAGTGTTTTAAGGTCGCTCACTCTCTTCATATTATCTGGCTGTGGTTCTCTGCATTTATTCCCATATGCTGCAGGAAGAAGCTTCTCTGATCAGGATGTCAGTAGGAGTTATTTTATTAGTATATTCTTTAAGTTGAACAGTAGCATTTGGTTTTACCATAGGTTCCTGTGCTATCTGCTCTCAGGTTCCTAATCACCCATGCAGTGTTGGATATAATTTTCAGCTCATGGAATGGGCCTTAAGTCAAGCCAGATATGGGTTGATTACTCCCACGAGCTATGTGCCACCATTGCCCTACCTTATCTTGAAGGAAAGACATTATTGTAAATCAAAGAGCTTAGAGCTTGGTTAGTATTTCCATTTCTCCCTTGGTCATGTAAAGAGTACATTCTTGTAAATATCAAAATAATCAAGCATTTCAAAATAGAAAGAAAGCAAAGAATTTAAAGATCCCTTTGTTGTCTTTAATAATGTAAAAGGATCAATTGCTCTTTTTAAGATGGGCATACACATTGATGAGTGAGATAGATGACAGATTATAAATGATTGATAGATGGTAGACATATAGATGTTAGATAATAGGTAGGCAAACAGATATATAATAGATAAATATATAGAAATATATTTATAGAGAGAGAGCAAGCAATTGGGGCACAAACTATACTAGGAACTAAAATATTCAAACATAGAACATTTCACAGTTATTATTCAATTAAGTGGCTTCATTTTTTCTACTCGGTTTAAATTTACCATCTTCAATATCTTGTTATAAAGATTTTTTTCAATAAAGTTTAGTTTCTAGATTAAAAGATGTCCAACTACAAAGACTAACAAGAAGTACACTTGTTACTTTTGACAACTTGGACCCCTTCCTGCCCAACACCTTAACTAGAATTTTGGAAGTGTTCAGGAAATAAAATTTTAAATCAAATTTTATCCTCACATAGAATCCTAATCCTATAAGTTTCCCCTTGAAATATCTAGTACAATCAAGTGACATTTTTCTAAATTTTTTATGAAAATATATTCCTTCTCTGTTATCTATTTATTTCATGAGAATGTTATTATAAAACATCTTGAAATCCTTATATACAAGCTTCTACACAAGTGTATGTTAAATATTCCCTCACCGTCATGCCGGGGTCTATACCTCTGATATGTACACATCATTCACCATTATCACTAGGTATAGTCTTTTATTCTTACAGAACTCTGATTTTTCTCCTGAATCACTCTGGGCTATTAGAAAAGTAAGTGATTCCATAGAAAGTATCTATCCGCACAGCTAAAGTTATTTAAAAATAAAAGTATCTTAGCATTCTCAGCTCACCATCTTGCATGAAGGGTGCAATACAAAAATATTGGAGGAAAATTCTGTGCTTTATGCCACAGTGAAATGAAAACTATTCCCTTTATAAAAGAAAGCCAGGCTTACTGTGTAATTTTCTTTGTTTTGATGGCCATCGGCACCATTAAATTGATGGGTAGACCTAACTGACTACTGCTATTTGAAAATAGAATTGTCAAAATCTTTGTGTTCAGCTAGTGGTCAAGTACCTTAAAAGACCAGACAGAGGATTATATAGAGAGCAGTGGCCATTTCAGTGCCATTGGTCATCTGCACGATAACAGGAAAGCCTATATGTGACAGCTTTGCCTGAGAAAAACTGCATTGCTGAGATCCTTTTCCTTCCCAAAGCATGCATCAGGACCAACCCTCATCCTCCTCTGAAGAAACATGTGTATTATCTACCTACTGCCTGGCATTCCAGAATCCAAAGATTTAGAGCAAGTATGCCTGAAAATTACCACATGTAATCATGTCTGACCTACAGAACAATTTGGGGTTTGAGATTCTGTGTGGGTATCTATTCAGAGCCAAGACCAGAGAGTCGAATAACAAAAACCCAGAAGAGTAAACTCAGAAAAATGACAGTGAACTTACAGGGAGGATAAAGCAGGACATGCCAAGAAGAGCAAGACTGTGACGTCTTCATTACTAAACCAAAGAAAATGGAGAGATTTCTCTCTGGTAATTCTGGTTAAGGTAAGGACTGGGATGTGTACTGAGAGACTCATTTAGGCAAGTTTGCTTCTCACTCACAGGACACAATCAAACAAAGAATAATAATGTACCATTTCATGGTAAGTAATAAAACTGATACCTCTATGATAGTCTCTCTGACTTAAGCTTTCCATTGTTCTTCTGATTTCAAGAAGTCAAACAGTGGGATAAATGTGAAAGACAGGCCAGGAACATAGGTCTAGGGTATATCTTATAAGTGATCGTGCAGCAGACTTAAAGTTAAATAAATTATTTCATTCCCTGAATGCCTGAGAGGAGAGATATCTGAGATAATTTGCTTGTTTGCTTACCACTCAGTGAACAAAGAGTTAAACTGTGCCATATATATGGGAATATATATATATAAATTCCTATTAACTAATAATATATACATATTATTAGTTATTATTTATATATATATATTATTAGTTAATAGGAATTTATATTGAGCCTTTATTCTTTTATGGATGACAAGGAAGAAGAAGAGGAAGAAGAAGCAGAGAAAGAAGAGGAGGAGGAATCAAATGCCTTGAAAATCATATGTTTCTGTAATCATCACAACTTGAAAAGTAGAGGCAGGAGGATCATGAGTTTCTAGCCAACATGGAATACCTGAGAACTTGTCACAAAAGAAACAAAAAGTAAAACAATGTATGAAAAAAAATGAGCCTTTTGCTGAGGAAGTAGCTCAGTGAAAGAGAATTTAGCTTTGGCCCAACAATAAGCATCTGGGTTCAAGTATCCCTGTGGTTTGCTAACATGAAGTCCTTTGAGTAAACCACTTGGGCATGTTACAGGTAGGACATATGGTAGATCTATGGATTTGCTTAGTTTGTTGGTTAGTTAGTTGGTAGTTTGTTGGTTGGTTGGTTAGTTAGTGTTGAGAAACTTCTATAGTGCTGTATGGAGTGTCTGGCCTAGTTTACATTCCCGTCAGCCATGTAAAGAGCTTCTTTATGCATGCATGGTCATTAGAATTATTTATTTGTTTTCTAACCTATTGCCATTAGACTAGAGAAATATGATATCTAACCATAGAATTGATTTACATTACCTAGTGATTCAGGATACTGAACATGTTTCCATGTATTTATCGGCCATTCTAAAAAGTTAGTTTTGGTCAACACACCCTTGAAACCCTTTTACTGGAGCCAACATTCTCAACATTCTGCAGACTCAGTTGTGTTACCCACATAGCATCATGCCATATAGTTCATACATTTAAAGTGTGTCAAGGCAGCCTGTGTTATATCTATCATTATAATCATTCTTATATATTTGTCCTCAGTTCAGTGTTCTGTCTGTGTGCCAATTTCTAATCCACAGCACTGATAAATATAGCCTGTGTCTCTACCTTATCAATATCCACAAAATTGGCTATGAATAAAATACAGTAAACCTGTTGATTTATGTCACCTAAAGTATGAGAATATAAACTGCAAATGGAGACTTGGGACTGTCCAATAATATTGTCTTATTTATTTAGCCACTGGTGGGTGTCATTTATTCTACCCTCCATGACTTTTACATCTTCCCTCCTCAAAGTTGCACCATCTACATGGTTCTTTCCATAGTACCAGCTGTGGTCCTTATTGCACTGTGAACTTTCATAAACTTCCACTTCTACAAAGACAATTCATCTGTAAATTCTGCTTTTCCACCTGTTAATTTGCATGAACTGTTTGTAGTTTATCTTAGGTTGCTATAAATATATTTGATAGTATGTACTTTGTGCAAAGATCTAATTGGATCAAGTCTGAAACTCTAGCTGCCTTCTTTATCTGACCATGCAATCCATCACTCCAGACTATTTCCATCTAAAGAACCATCGTAACTATTTATTGACCCATGATCTCAAGTCAAAAATCTCTCACATTTCCCAGACTAGTCTTCAATAAACACTATTGGTTCTATCTTAAATTATCTGGAAACCTTGCTCTTTAACATCTACCACCAAAATGCAAAATCCCTACATTTTGATATCCACAAAGGTTGCTTGGTCACGTCCTACATCAAGACAACCTGCTCTTTAATCTTTCTGTCCAAGTGAACCTCTTCTTGCATAGGGATTTTGAGTTTGTGCTGCCATGTTTCTCTGGCTAAGAAACCACCCTTTCCCTGAACTCATCCCAGATGACTAGGTTTAGAGAGCACTAATATAGAATTGCCACTACATGATGTAAGGCTGCTTTTAAAAGAACTTTCCACTAGGGGCCTCTCATTGGTCACAACGATATTTTCTCAGAACGATACAATCCTTTTGTTGCCTCTTCTTTCCTATTACATCTGCATAACCGGCTAAAGGCTCTCCCTGTCCAATTCTGTTCATCCTTAACATGGCCCTTGAGCAGTCAGTTTCATTTTGCATTAGCACATCTCTCGTACACTTTCCTCTAAAATTTCCTTCTCCTACCAATCATGTCCAACCACAGCCACCAAGCAATGGCTTGTATGATGTGCCATAATCTGGCGTTCTTTGGCTAAGCATTCTCCAGTGGCTTCCTGTTATTCTTACCACTCAAACTACCTTTAGTGTCTATGACTTTAACTTTTGTAGCCTAGACTGAATTCACATCTCAATCTTTGCATGCCTCCCTGCAGTTAGAATTTAAGGAAGTTCTCTCACCAATATCTGCATGCAAAGGACTATACTTCAGCTGAGTCTGTATTTTTGCCAGTAATGAGTATTCCTGGGCACAATTCTATATAAAAGCAAAAAGAACTTTTCAAAGACACTACTTCAAAAGAAATCAAATGTTTTGTAGGTCCAAATATGTAAACACTCTTTAAATCATATAACTCTTGAATATATGTATCCCAAGTAAGTATCAAGTAAATGTGCCAAACAAAATTACATGTTTTATTATTTTATTTTTAAATCATTTTTATTTTAATTAAAATATAGTTATATCATTTTCCTACTTCCCTTCCCCTCTCTAAACTCTCCTATGTACCTAACCCCTTGCTTTCTCTCAAATTGATGGCCTCTGGGTTTTGGGGGGATTTTTTTGTTGTTGTTTTGTTTTGTTTGTTTGTTTCTTTGCCTTATTGTTGCTATGTGTTTATTTGTGTTTGAGTGTGTGTATGTGTGTGTATTCTTAATTATATAAACATAAATTGAGAAGTTCATGTAATGTTACTTATATGTATATGATTTCAGGGATGACCCTATGGCATTGTAAGTATTAAATATTAAGATACTCCAAGAAATAATTCTCTTTGAGAGTAAAGCTGAGTTTTCTTTTTCTTCAAAATATGACAGGTAAGATACTCATTCCTCTATTATGTCTATTTAGTTATTTGCAATAAAATGAATTCATTGTGCAAATGGATGTAAATGAACTGTGACTATTTATGTTTGTTTTATATTCTCAGTACATTTTGCCACAGTGTGCATTTTAATAGCCTGCCTGGTAGGTCTTTGAGAAAGCTCTTAGAAACTAATAAGTTCTTAGAAGAGTGCACATTATAGAGAGAGAGGCTTAATAAAGTTTATTTTCTTGATGTCTGAGGATTCAAGCTCTCACAATGATGTAAGATTACTTCCTAAAACTGGATAAAATGTGATTGATTTCAAGGGTCTTCTGATGTTCTCGTTTAATATTGTATGCAACTACAACTTCGAATCTTTAAAAGAAACAATAAAGGACAATGAATGTATGAACATATGAACTGAAACGAATACAGGAAATAAATAAAGCTAAGGATGACCACTGTACCTACCAAGCTGAAAATTAGGCAAATAGCAACATCACTGTGGGCTCAAAGGGAACCAAGAAGAAATGATTCTAAGGGTCAAAAATAAATGTTGTATAGCAATTTTCACAAGGTAAACTAATTCACATTTGGGCAAACATAAATGTTTACATACCAAGCAAGATTACTTCAAAACCAATGAGGTTCAATATGAGAACAGGAAAGTTACAAAGTCACAAATGAAATCAAGCACGTATTTAGAATTTCTAAATTTATAAATGAGCTATGGGGGGTGAAAAAAGAAGACTGTAATTGAAAATAAATTTTTTAGGCTTTCCTCTGTCTGTTCTAAGTACAGTGGTTTGTAATAGAATGGCTCAGAAGCCTGTCCCCAGTTCATGGTGGGTAGGGTAATGTTTGGGTAGGGTAATAGGGTGTGGCCTTACTGGAAGAAGTATGTCACTGTGGATGGAATTTGAGGTTTCAAAAGCCCTGGACTATTTCCAGTTCACCCCCTGCTTGTGGCTTGAGATAAGAACTCTCAAACTTGTTCCAGATGCCATGGCTGCTGTCCTGGTTCCCTGCTGTGATGGTGATGGACTCTTATTCTTCTGCAAGGATAAACCCAAATCAAATCCATCTTCTATAAGTTATAGTGACGATAGTGTCTTAGCACACCAAGTGAGAACAAATGAATCCACTGACATGAGAGTCACCATATTCTTGCCTCTCACTCCCACATGCTAAGATTGTAAGGGTGCGCTGTCATGCCTAGCTCTGAAAATTTGTAATAGCCCATGTAAACAGCTGTTTACCGATCTGAAATATAAGACTCCTTTTTATGAGGAACTCAATAAATATGAATGAGTTTCTGAATTCAATCTCTAGGATTAAAAACAAAATAAAAGGGAAAGAAACCTCATTCTGGTATGCGCTCATTGATAAGTGGATATTAGCCTAAAAGCTCAGAATACCCAAGATACAATTCACAGACCATGTGAAGCTTTAGAATAAAGAAGAACAAAGTGTGGATGCTTCGGTTCTTAGAACAGTTAACAAAATACTCATGGGAGGAAATATGGAGGCAAAGTGTGGAGCAGAGAGTGAAGAAAAGGCCATTCCAGAGACTGCCCCACCTGGGACTCCATCCCATATATAGACATCAAACCCAGACACTACTGTGGATTCCAAGAAGTGCTTGCTGACAAGAACCTGATATAGCTGTCTCCTGAGAGGCTTTGCCAGAGCCTGACAAATACAGAGGCTGATGCTTAAAGCCAACCATTATCTGAGCACAGGGTCCTCAATGGAGGAGTTAGAGAAAGTACTGAAGGAGCTGAAGGGGTTTGCAATTCCATAGGAATAACAATATCAACCAACCAGACACCTCAGACCTCCCAAGGACTAAACCACCAACCAAATTGTACACATGGAGCGACCCATGGTTCCACAAGCATATGTAGCAGAGGATGGCCTTGTTGGACACCAGTGTTAGAAGAGGCCCTTAGTCCTTGGAAGACTCGATGCACCAGTGTAGGGGAATGCCAGGGAGATGAGGTGGGAGTGAGTGGACAGCACCCTCATAGAAGTAGGGGGAGGGAGGATGGGATCGGGGGTTCCAGAGGGGAAAACCGAGAAAGAGGATAACATTTGAAATGTAAATAAATAAAATGTCCAATAAAATAAAATAAAAAGAAAGAAATCTCTCTTTCTAACACATTCAAATCAAATTTCTCAAAGAGTTGATGCTGACATCTACAAAATATTGGAATTAAGACTCTTAGTAGAGGAAGCTGGCAATATGGCTCTTGTTGCTCTTATAGAGGACCCAGGTATGGCTCTTAATAACCATACGATGGTTCATAACCATTCATAGCTCTAGTTTCAGGTGATCTAAAACCCTCTTCTGAACTTCATGGGCACTAGACACATGCATAGTTTCTGTAAAAACAAGCAAGTAAAAGACTCATAGAAATAAGAGAATTGCATACAAAGTTAAATTTAGGAATAAAAACTATTACACAGAGATTAAGCGGGGCGAGGGCATTATACTCTATCCTTTCTGCTCAATATTACTCTAAGCAGCAAATTGCCTTGATTATAAAATGCTTTTCTTTTTGATATTCAAACCTCAAGTCAGTTAATAAATCATATTGTTTCATTTTGGGTAATCATTATTGTTCACTTAATACACTATATTATTTTTTAGATTGTTAAGGTGAAATACATTACAGGTTTAGGTTGCGAAGATGTATTAAGTCAGCAGACTTCTCTAAAAAACATCATAAGGAATTTGAAAGGTGTAATGAGGTTCTTCAAGAGCCTAGAGTACACTCATTTATTTTTGCCATTGTTTGTCTGCATTAGATTCCCATTGTTACTTAGGCTCATGTTGAACTCTTGGGATTAGGTAATGTTCATATCTCAGCTGCCCAAAAGCGTGTGTGTGTGTGTGTGTGTGTGTGTGTGTGTGTGTGTGTGTTGCCCATGCATGGCCATGAACATATCTAACTAATGCCTTCTTAATAAATATTAAGAGCTGAAATTTATACAACATGAACTTGAAATAAATATAATTTCTGTACTTGGTTTGTTATAAAATAAAAATGAAACTTAGACAAAGGATTAGTAAGGGAACCCACCCAAGGTGATTCAAATACATTTTCTGTACGTGATTTTAAAGGCAACATTACAGAAGCATTTTTCAACAACTACTGAACACTTTTTTTTTAGTTGCCTTTGTCTTCAGTCAGGTACATCAGATGAAGATGCAGAATGAGGTTTTTCACCTCCTTGCTAAATCAGAAATAAATTTCTAATAGGCCTTATGCTTATCAAAATGGAGACTTAAGTTCTGTAAAGATTGGAATCAACTTCACTGAGTTCAGTGTTTTTTTCTGAGATTTTACTTCTTATTTCAGAACTTACATAACCTTAAGTTAAGGAAAGCAGTGCTCTGCAAATCAGGATTCTTTCAAAACTACTTCTTCAGCAAATTGGTAACTATGCGGTAAAAATGATACAGAAGAAACAGAGGGAATGTATTTTTATAGTGCTGAACTTATAAAACAAAAAAAGATGAGTGGCCAACACATGGCTGCAACTGTTTGCTGTCTATGCATATTCCGTGGACATTTGGACAGTGGTATCTACTGTACAGATGATCCAACAAGAAATACCACTTTTCCTTCAATCATATGTGTATTTTAAACAGTGTTTTCCTTGCTATGAACTTTTTGGCAGTTGCTGCTCATTACCTCTTGAATTATTTTTTTTTTTTGCTTTGAAGTAGTTTGAAACTCACAGTTTTACAACTGTTTTTATTGCCAGTTTACGTGCATTTGAACATCAACTTGATAACAATGTGATTTTTTAATCAGCAATTGTAGTGGTGGTAGATTTTTAGAAAAGATGTTAGAAATTTATGTGTTTGCTTACTGTGTTTGAAACAGTGGAGAGATTGTTTCAAGTGTTGGGGTTTCTCATACGAAGTCCAAGACATCTTCATTGTATTTAGGAAATATGGAACAAAAAGAGTGACAAAAAATTCTACAATCTGGATAATAATGTTCTTTAGAGGGCATCGGTTATTGAGCAAAAATTCAAGTTTCTGGTCTGGTATTCCTCCTTACAAGGTATTGGTTAGGGAGACCAAAAGACTCTCAAAGTAATATAAGTACCTACAATTTCTCTTTGATGCCTATCAGAAACAGAGGATAACGTCCTATTGCTAAATGGAACACACTCCTTGATTAGAAGCTGCAATTATTGTGGAAAGTCCCTCTTTATTGGCTAGTTTCCCCAATGACAAAGATGCCATGCATGCTACTGGGAGATAAAAGGCATTGACAGTACTACCCTATAGACTACTGCATCCGCGCATCAGGCAGTATGTACCCACTTGTACAGTGGTGGAATGGTTGTTATGGAAGTCACCAACAGCTCTCAGATTGGCTTTTAGGCTCTCCCGTTAGAAGGAGTCCATGCCTAGTGCTATAAAAATGAAGCCAAAAACCCATTCCTGGGGAGGTTATAGGCCATATTGAGTTGCTTAGTTTCATTTTGTTAACTAAACCAAACAATGTGAAGAATGTTTGTGTAGGGAAAATGAGAAAGGCCGAGGAAAATATGGGGAAAGGAATAACTAAAGTAAAGAATTTTTAAGTGTATATGAAATACTACTATTTTTTAAGTTTCATTTTGTTTTTATATAAATTTTAACTGGAGTTACCCTACACAAGAGTTTATGATCCTCCCAGAAGCTACAGATTACCAAATGAAAGTTTCAAATAAAAGCATAACTCCCCCTATATTGTTAGCAGGGACATCCTAAGTCACTCAAAGCAAAGAGCCATTGTCACTGCTCTTGGCTGTTCACCAGAACTTGATGATAAGACCTTATTACTGAAGACTTGACATATATTGATCACAGGACATGAAGAAATAAAGTTGATACTAAATGGAAAGCTTCTTCTCTTCTGGTAGTTTTCATAATTTCAAACTGTGTGGTGCAATCTTCTCGAGGGAAGGAGACATTATCAACAGTCTTTCCCAGCTAAGAATCATGTAAATATTTACATGATTCTTAGTAACAAGCAGCATGGAAAAATAATCTCATGCACGTGATAGTGGCACAAATGCTTTGTGGGTAACTGACTGGTTTATGGTTGGGTTCAAGGCCTGTTGCACAAGAGGAAACACACACCTGACACAGTAAATTTGACCAAAAACCCATGAATGGGGAGTTCACTGAATCAAGGGGTTAACTTTTTACCATCAGCTTGATAAATGGATAGAGAATCAAACTATTGTCAAAATTCATATCTCTCTACTCATAATTAGTGCAGCTTTCAGACTTCATCAAAGAAGTTGTATTGCTCAGTAGACAATGATCACCAGTGACAACTGATCACAGTACAGAGAATAAATTTACCTTAGCGTTTCTATAGCTGTCATGAAATGCCAGGGTTAAAAGCCACTTGGAGAGAAAGGGGTATGTTTAATCTTACATCTTGTAGTGCATCACCCAAGGAAGTCAAGCAGGACCTCCAGGCAGGAACCTAGAAGCAAAAACCAA
The DNA here is from genome assembly GCA_030674055.1 of Rhabdomys pumilio. Classification (NCBI taxonomy): domain Eukaryota; kingdom Metazoa; phylum Chordata; class Mammalia; order Rodentia; family Muridae; genus Rhabdomys; species Rhabdomys pumilio. The sequence continues at coordinate 32,510,497 of JANHMN010000015.1, forward strand.
TGCAGAGGCTATTGAGGAACAGTGCTTATGGATTGCTCATCAATACCTCATGGCTTGTTTATCCTGCTTTCTTATAGTATTCAGAGCTACCCGAGCAGGAACAGCATCACCCTCAGTGAGGTGGGCATTTCCATATCAATTATCAATGAATCAAATGCCTCTACAGGTATGCCCACAGGCCAATCTGATGAGGGTATTTTCTCAGGTGAGGTTCCCTCTTCCCACATTACTTTAGCTTGTGTCAAATTGACATGAAAACTAGCCAAGCACAAAGTATCAGTTGAGTACTAAGCTATAAGTGATATATCTGTTATCATCTCACCCAAGGTTCAGGGGCCATGATGGAAAAGGATGTTTAAAAGAATATGGACCCAGAAATCAGAAAGAGCAGAGTAAAATAATTGTCTTCTAAACATAGTTAGACTCCTCCTCTAACAAACTCCCAGAAGCTCTTGTTGCCAGCATAAGACCAATCTAGTCAAAATTCCACAGTGGTGGGAGGTGTGGCTCATAAGCCCTCACTGCTAGTTGAGAACGATATTGACATTTGGTGCCTGCTGCAGAAAAAAAGAAGCAGATTTTGTTAGTGATGTGAACCATGGTAAGTCAGCCATGCTTCCATACAAGCAGCATCAGACTTAGTGGGTTAGCAAGAAGAAGAAAGAAGGAGAAGGAGGATGAGGAAAAGGAAAAGAAAGAGGAGGAGGAGGAAGAAGAGGAGGAAGAGGAGGAGGAGGAAGAGGAGGAGGAGGAGGAGAAAGAGGAGGAGGAGGAGGAAGAGGAGGAGGAGGAGGAAGTAGCCCTGAAGTTGTGAGAAGTGTGAGAAGGGGGAGGGTCTGGGAAGAGTTGAGAGGAAAAGAATAAAAATAAATATGATCAAAGTATGCTGCATACATATATAAAATTCTCAAAGAATTACTACAAATATTATATTATTTTTAAGACATAAACACCGTGGCTATTCTGATTTCTGTCCATAGACATTAAAGTTATCTGTACTGAACTTTATGTAAGTGGAATAATTTGGAGTAGAGGAGTTAGAAATTTAGGAAAGGAGGTAAATTCTCAATGACAGCTTAAAATGTTAATATGGAACGTCTCGTTAAGCATCCTTCAAAGTGCCTATCACTGCCTACTTAAAATAAGCTAGAAGAGAAATCCTGGGTCATGAACTGGCCAGAAAGCTAAATGTCACAGTGGAGACAGTCAACATTATTGCTATGCCATCATGGAGCAGAGCTAATAATTGGTAAAATTGGTGGCAATACATTGTTTAGCTGTCTTCCATTTCAAACACCATTCTGAGTGTGGGCCATACACAAGAGTTTTGAACTGCCTGAAAAGTTAAAACCAACAGACAATTATTTCTTCTTTGTTTCATTGTTCCAAAGAGGTTGAACATAGATTTTTGTGCCCAAAGTTCACACATCCTGATGGATGCTGGACAGAATCCAGCTTCATACCATCTCAACATGACAAGCAAAAAACAAAAACTACACAAAATAATAAAACAAACAAAAAACAAACAAACAAGCATGGTGACAGAGGATGTAAACTCAGCAGGGTGTCAGTGGAATCAGACATCTCTTTGGCTATCTTTAGAGAACTCCAGAAGGAATTCACAGAAAAAGCGAACTGTGAATCATGACCATTGATAAACACTTAGGAGGTTTGAGTTGAAAAATTGCCCTTAAGCATGGATTTAATTAATCAATTAGATTAATTAGAATCATTTTACCAAAGTTTGATTGGTTCTATAGTCAGGATACAACTTTACCATCTGAATGAAGCATTTTAGTTACTCAAAAATCAGGTATACTCGCCTCTAAAATGCTTTCTAATAGCATATGTGTTTGATAAGAATCTTTGCCACAATAAAGGAATTCACATTAATCTTTCCCTCCCAAGACAGTACTAAGAATCTATTCATCCAGAACTGAGCATAATACCACAAGCCTGTACTTCTAGCACTTGGAAATCTGAGGCAGGAGGATAGTGACTATGAGGTGAGTTTATGTTACAGAAGATGCTTTCTAAACCACATACATAAGTATATAAATAAGTATATATATAAAAACATGCATACATACATATACATAAATGTATTTACTCATTGACCTAAACACTAAGCATTTGCCTGTGTCAATGCATATTACTGAATAATTTTTGAGGAAATTCTGACACTATAAATTAGCAAACAAAATTAGTCTTTTGGGATGTGTTAAATAATATAATAAACTGTCAAACTCATAAATTCTTCTCTATAGAAAGCAATAAAGTTTAGAATTCTAAAGTCAGATTTGAGGTCACAGTAACTTGTCTTTTGATGTACATATTTAATAATATGTACGTATTAATAACACATGTACTGTGTACATGTATAATAATAATTGATGGCTTCCTAAAACATATTAGAGATTCTTATTTTGTGTTTGTGATAAAGGAAATAATAAAATAAACAAATATATCTACACTATTTTATCTGATTCAAACAGCTTTCAATTGTTATTTCCATTGTTTAACTAGAAATCTAGGAGAAGATGGTTTTGAAATTGCAGAGTATCTAAGGAGCTAGGTATTAGAATGTGGGAAATTGAGGGTGAAAGGTGATTTTTAAAGTCGCTCACATAAAAAGTAGTAAAAAAAAAAATTGGCGGTGTTCTTTCCTATTAATCAACAAACAGGCAATTCTTTGTCCTCTGCTAAGTAGCGAACATTGTGAACATATTTACAGTTCCATACTTAGATATCTCAAACTACCAAGAGACTGATTGACATCAGAAAAAGAACATGTTACAGTTCTGTGGAATATATTCACACAATATTCAACAAGTATGTAAGACTAGGGAATGTCTAGGACTAAACAAAGTGGTGGATAAAAGTTTTCACATAAAAAAAAAAAGGAACGGTCTAGACAGAAAACTACAAACCTCAAACTACAAACTTTTTAGCTACACTAAGCTGTGGAATCACATGTCCTAATTCACCAATTAGTGATATAAAAGCAAGGGTCATGAGAGCAGAAGATTCAGTAATCAACAGAGAATTAAAGTTTATGTAGTCTTAGTTAGGGTTTCCGTGGCTGTGAAGGGACACCATGACCAAGGCAATTCTTATAAAGGACAACATTTAATTGGGGCTGGATTACAGTTTCAGAGGTTCAGTCCATTATCATCATGTTGGAAAGTACAGTGGCATGGTGACAGATTTGGTGCTGGAGGAGCTGAGAGTTCGACATCTTGAACCAAAGGTGATGAAAAAGAGACCGTCTTCCACAGGCAGCCAGCAGGAAGGTCTCTGTCTTTCACACTGACTGGGGCTTGAGTGTAGGAGTCCTCAAAACTCACTTTCACAGTAATACACCTCTTTCAACAAGGCCACACCAATCTAACAAGGCCATACCTCCAAATAGTGCCATTTCCCATGGGACAAACATACTCAAACCACCATAATGTATACAATGGTAAGTACTTTTGGTGGCTTCAGAGAAGATGAGAACTAGGAAAAGATAAGAAACATTCTTGCCTCTTCTAGGAAAAAAATAACTGAAGAGAAAAGTGGAGGAAACATAGCAGTAGCCGGAGGCTAGAAGTAGGGTAGAGTTTCTTGTAATAGTAAGTGCAACAGTCAATGAATATTTAGAAAAGAAGAGTGTCCAGAAAAGGAGTGGCTTGAGTCAGAGACATGCTTGAGAAGGCATCGGCTGAAAGTTCATGACCAGAGAGATATGTAAGTGAAGAAGAGGGTGGAGATGAAAAAAATGGAACAGAGTGTATTAGCATGGATCACAATAGAAAGCAAGGTTGGTAATACTATTATCTAGTCCTGTAGAGCAAGAAGAAGAATGAATATAGGCCACAAAAAATAAATTTGGTTTTGAGCATATGAAGATGTCTATGAGGTATCCAGAAGATATTACAAGAGAGTAGTAAATCTAAGAGAAAAGATGAAGTCTAGAAAGATGATTTTAGCAGTAACCGTTGGGGAGGTCACCACAACATGAAACAGATAACATTATGGTTGGAAATTGAAAAGAAAAATGCCCAGAAGCTCTATGAGAGAAGGCAAAGGTTTTGTAAGCCAATGCAACATAATTTGCCACAAAATTACTTGAATAACTTCTTCAAAATTCATTGAAGTAAATGATAAAAATGATATCCATAGGATATAAAAGTAATACGTAATATTAGATATAAATAAAAGCTAACTATCCATCATAGATATTGTATGAATGAAAAAGTGGAAATTTAACTGATATACAATATTGCGTTTGGCCAGAACATCTAGCAAAACCTGGATCTTGTTCTCATCTGACTTTGTTTCATAAAGTTCCTTTATTAGTGACTTTCTGACTCCTATGAAAAGACATCTGATAAAGGCAACTTAAGAGCTCATTTTAGTTCAGTTCGGAAGAACAGTTTAACATGGCAGGGGGGCTATGGCAGGAGCTAGCTAACATGGCTGTTCACACACTCAGGAAGCAGAGGATGAATGCCTATGTTCTACTCATCTTTTTCTTCATTCTGCTAGTGATATCAGTCATAGCCTGATCTTGCCAGTGAGTTAAACCTCTGCAGACACACCCTTAGAAATACATCCAAAGGTTTGTTTCTAAAGTGATTGTAAATCTTGTCAAGTTGAAAATGAGTATTAACCATTACACTCCTCCATCATTTATATGCAAAGCACAGTGGGAAGTTGTTGTGGATTTGGTTTAATGATTGCATTATGTTATTGCGGTTTCCTATACTGCATGAGAATCTGTTTGTAAGAAGCTGAGGGTTCCTGCTTCTAGTTGGTTCTGGTTGGTAAATAAAGTTCCTCAGCAGGGATGATTTGAGAAGACACAGATTCAGGCTACAGAGATAACTCAGCAGTTAAGAGCACCCACTGTGCTCTGAACGGATCTGAGTTCATTTCTATGTTATTGAGCAACTCTCAACCAACTACAACTCAAGCTCAAGAAAATCTAGTATCTGTTTTTGGGTTCTGTGGACACACGTATAATTATCGTATATACTCATACATAGACACAAATGATTGCATGTTTTAAAAACAGTTTTAAACTAAGTCTTAATGACACAGATTTCATCAGTTGGATTTGAACTGGCAAATTCCATTGCAGAAAACATGGTAAGATGATCTGACTGAAGTCTCCTATTGTAAACTTCCTAGTTCTAAATTATTTTTTAACTAAAAACGAACAATTCAAATATGCACAGCTTTCACCAAGAGATCTGGTTTTTCTTACTAAAGGAAGTACATTTGAGCTCAAAAACAATAACACCTAGCATGAGTCTTAATAGTTTCAGAAGATCCTCTGTCCCTTTTATCCAGCCATACTGGATAAAATATTATGTTACTTGTTTTTACTGTTACTGTTGTTGAACTACTGCATAGAAGAAAATCACACTTAAGTGAAATCATCTTAAAGTAGAATTATTTCTTTAAGATGCTATCCAGCATATGTCCTTAAACTGACTGATGCTATTGAATGCTTAGTTTCTCCTGGAGTAAGTTAAAGAGAAGAAGCATTATCCTACAGTGCATCTAATCTCAGAGCATTTTTTCATAATCTTATGTTATATTACCTTCTTGTGACAGATAGGAAAATAAATTTGCAGTACACTAAATATTTTCCAAGGTTAAAAAAGTCAAATTAAATCTCAAGCTCACCATGTTCTGAGTTCACTTATAATCCGTTTCCACTATATTACCCAAGCCTGTTATGGAAATAATTGCATAAAGGATATATTTGGGTTTTGGAGTTTCCAAGTACCCATTCAGTGTAACAGTTGATTTCTAGTATCTTCTAAAAATGTCCTTTCTAAAAGTTAACTTTGGTACCTGAACATTTGCTATGACTAAGAGAAAGAGACCATATATTTCTAAAATACAATTTATAGTAGCAGCTTAAAAAATAATTTCACACCTTTCAACTTGACATGCATTCTCCAACTGAAATGGAGTCTAACCATGCAACAGGATAAAACCTTAAATAATTTTAGAAATTGTGTTTGTGTAAAAGTTATGCTCACAAATTAGTTATATTTTCAAAGCTTCTTCTATAAATACACTTAATGTATTAATCTAAATACAAAATGAAGGCGGTTAATAGGCTGCTTAGGATTTGAAGTGACCATCGAGATGCCCTTCAGCTAGATGCTAGGAAATTGAAAGTGCTATTCAGGGCTGAGCTTCATGGCTTTACCACATTATGGGATTTGGCTCTTTCTGCTTTTCTCAACGATGAGCACTTGAGTATTTCAAGGTTATCATTTCCATTATACAGAAAGAGTTTTTTTTCATTGTACTGTGCTTGAATGTGAAATTCCTACCCTCTTTGCCCGTGCCTGTGTTATAACTGGAAGCCATTTAGGAGTGACATTCTAACCTACTCTACTATATCAGGCACCAGAATTCTTCACAGACCTATCACTTCTGATCTGATCAGTCATCCATTGATATTCTAAGCATCTGGATTTGAAAGACAGTGTTGATTACTTTCCTGTTCTGGTTCTCAAAGACAGATTCCTACAAAGCCTATCTAATGAAGTCAGAACTATAAAGAAGTCATAGGAAAAATAATGTGAAGGGTTCTTTTAAATTCTTCCCTTCACGCCAAGAAAGCTAGCTAATAAAATAACTCCACTATTCAAATATCATAGTCATGGATAAGGAAAGAGCATTGTCTCTTTGATAAAGTATTGACAGCTCTAGGGTACACTGTAATCATACCCTACACTGTAGTGTAGGTTACATTGCTCACGACATTTCTCAGTGTTTATCACCATCATCTACAAATTATTCAAAGGTCTGAAAAAGTTTGTGAATTTTGACTTTTCCAAAGTCCTGCATGTTTTTAATTGTCTGGATTGTACATTTTATTCTGTCTTATTCAAACTGAGCTGTCATTTGTGAAATGGTTATGAAAAATCTATTATATCCAATCACCTTTATTCAAGTCTTTTAAGAACAGGAATCACTGATCTGACTGGAATGTGATTTATTCTTTAAACTTTGATGCGCTAGAAGTTTGGTCTCCAGTATGTTAGTGTTTAAGCCTTGAGCAAGAAGTGTGAGGTAGGAACTAGTATAAGATAATTAGGGCTCTGAAGACATTATATCTGAAGATACTAATGAAGTCCTCAGGTTTTTGTCCTTGTTTGCTTTCTGCGGATGAAAAATCATTACAACTAAAAGCAACTTACAGAGAAAAGATTCATTGTATCTTATATTTCTAGGTAACAGTCCCACCACTGAGTCAACGAAGGGTGGTAACACAAGGCAAAAACCTGCAGCAGAGACCAGAGAGAAAGAACTTACTGCCTTGTTTCCGGGCTCATGTTCAACTACCTGTCTTAAAGAGCCAGACCCACATGTTCATGATTGTACTGCCCATTAAGTTGAGACCTTTTACACCAATAGGTAAGCAATAATTGCCCTCAAAGAAACACCGGTCAATCTGATGGAGGTAGTTCTCCAACTGAGGTATCTTCTTGTCAGTCATGCCAACTTTACAGCCCAAATTATCCATCTCAGTTTTCATGAGAGTAGGGTTCTGTGTAGAGCCATTTTGTGCTCACTTCTGTACCATATTGGGATACAACTAAGGGGTAGGATATACTCTCACCAGAGTCCAAACCTTCCATTTTAATATTTCAAACCTCTGAGCAAAGATAAAAGCCCATTTGTTCTTAATTCTGGACATCAGGAATTATAACAGGAAATGAACCAATAAAGGTACCATAAAAATATTTGTACAGAATTTGGTTATGTGGCATCTTTTCTGAGCCCTAAATTTCCTTAGTAAATTTTACATGACTTTTAAGATGTTTGAGTCAAAATTATGAACAGAACTCCTCTCCCTCCCAAAAAATAGTCTTGTTTATTTAAAAGGTAGCTTTATGTAAAAGGTATCTCAATTAAGAATGCCCTTAATTCTCATCTCTAATTAATGCATGTATTAAAATATAGCTGTGTCATTATCCTACACCCAGCTAGACCTAAGAAATAAGTCTCAAGTGATACAGTCTACAGCAAAAGAAATACTAGGTATAAAATTTTCAAATATGTGAGAAGTACACTGAATTCCATCATTTTATTCTATCTTAATGAAACTAGTTTTAAAATGTTGCCCATGGTGATAAGCATCTTACAGCTTTAAGGTGTATGTCTTGGTCCCTTAGCAATCCCATCATATTTTTTATATGTAAAGACATTAAGACCTAAGAGAACACTTAACAGCCTGATTTCCATTCATCCACTTTTTAACTATTGTCTTATGAGTGAGTAAAGGCTTGGCTAAACTCTATAGCAAAACTCAAATACGGTACAAAACTGTTAAGTGTGTTAGCCATGTACTGTTAGCATTTAGCAAGGAAAACCAAAAGCAACTACAGGTAGGAAAACAAAAAAAAATTATGAGGAAGGCAAGGACCAAATTTCCTAAATTGCAGTAAAATTAAAGCACTATGTTGTGGTTTCCCTGGTGCTAGCAAAGAAAAATAGTGAGACTGTGGACAGGATGTCTATTTTAAAGTAAAATTTCTTCCTTGCTAGTATTAACAAGAACATCAAACACCTACCCAATAGACAAGAAACTTATAAAATATTTTCAGAGTAAATACATATTCGTGAATCCTATTGAAACCTATTTAAATTCAAAAAAATCTATTCTAAACTTCTATCTATATAAAAAAAAAAGAAAGAACGAATACCAGGAAAAAAAAGGCTGCAATCTCAAACTGCAAATTGCAAAGCACCATTTATCTAATACAGAGAGATATTTGGTCAAAGGAAAAAATAAAAAGTGGATACACAGTGAATTGCTTGCATATGCCACTTACATTTTTCTGCAGCATGAGTAATTAGATCAGGAAACAGGTGAAACAGAGAGCAAGCAGATGGTAAACAGCACACACCTTTGAAATGCTCCCCCGAGTCGAGAGCTAAACACCCTTTTCTTCTTTCCTTTCCCTTTCACCAGACACAGGCAAGCACAGGCTCACTCCTAATTCTCCTAATTTCTTCTTCTCACTGTGAACCTGTCTCCCTGCCCCCAACTTGTTGTTCTGAAAAAGCACAGAGCTTCCTAAAAACCAAAGGAGACATTTCTAGCAATATTGAATGAAAAACATTCTGAGACAGTTTTCATAGGAAGTGCCAGTTTTGACAGATTTCTGCTCCCAAGACCCCCACAGATCATCAGAATAGATTGGGTCTCCATCTCAAGGATGCTTTTAATGCTGTAACTGAGTGCTACAAAATAGTATTACACTTCCAGGCAATGAGACGGCTCAGTAGGTTAAGCACACTTGGAACAAAGCTTGATCCCAAGAGTTCAATCCCTGGAACTCACGTGGTAGAAAGAGAGTCCCACGTTGTCTTCCAACCTTTCTGTGTACCACCCACTCAAGTAAGTTCACACACACACACACAGACACACACACACACACACACACACACACACACACACACACACACGTATATCCCTTCAGTGTACTCTCAAAGAGGAGCTACGAGGTCACAACACCAAAGAATTTAGTGTTGACTTAGCTCAAGTTTAAAATTAGTCCAAGATACAGCTGGAGTTAGAGATACTCACCATAACTTAGTCCAAAAAATAGACATCTTCTACCTAAGAGCTCTCAGCCTCAATTTCTATACAATAATTGCTAAGGCAGAAATATACTTCTACCTTAACAGGGCCTTTCTACTGAGAAAAACAGCTAACCTAAACACTGAGCAATGACTTCATCTAACCTCCCGACCCAGCACGAACTCCTATTCAAACTACAGAAACTGAAATGTAGTTGTTGTGAATAATCTTCACTGTAAACTTCATTGGATTTAAACTTACATAAAGCACATATCCCCGAGCATATGTCTAAGGGGAATTCCAGAGAAGTTTAATTGGATGGAATCATTGCTGGATGGAAGACACAGCCTGAATGGGGGTGACACCATCCCAGGGAATGTTGTCCCCAGATGAATAAAAGAGAAAAAGGAAGAAGCTAGTTGAAGAATCAGTATCTATTTCTCTTTGCTTCTTAGCTGTAGCCACAATGTGGCCATGTGTTTCACATTCTCACTGCCATGTCTTCTCACGGTGATGTACTATATTCCTTCCTCAATCATGATCCAAAAATAAATCCTTCTTTCTTTAAGTTCCTTCTAACAGGCATTTTGTCCAGAGATGAGAAAATTGATTAATATAGAAAATTGATACCAAGAAGTGTGATTGCTGTTGTAATAAGCCTGTGTGGTTTTCAGATAGTTAGAAATGGCTTATGGGAAGAATATGGAAAAGGTTAGAGCTATGGGTGAAAGAAGCCTTAGAGTGTTTTAAGAAGAACTTAATGAGACATTCTGACGATAATGTGAAAGACCAGAAGCCAATGGAAACATGGACAGTAAAGGGCAGATTTTAGAGGAGAACAAAGACTCTACTGGAAACTGGAACAAGGACTCTACTGGAAACACTAATGGCTAAAGGCCATTAGTGTTGCATTCCAGGAAAGAATCTGGCTGCATTATGCTCACGTCCTGAAAATTTGATTAAGACTAAATTCTTAATAGATTAATTAAAATAATTCTTTAATCTGTCACAGGACATTTCAATATAATTTTCAGGATGAAGCACCATGGTAACCACTTGTGACTTCACTCAGATGTACCATGAGAGAAAGGCAAACGAGTGGAGAAGAAAGGCAAGCAAAATGTGCAGTTCATCAGCCAAAGGAGCTTGAATGACGTCAGTGTCGAAGACAGGGTTAGTGAAGAAATTGATGGTAATTATCAAAGGACCGGTGTCATTCCTGAGGAATCTCAGACTTTACACTGGGAAAATAGAAAAGATGCCTTGAGAGTAGCATGTACAAAAATCAACTCGAAATGGATGATGAATTAAATGTGCAGTTGATTAGAAAATTAATAAAAAGTTACTAACACTTTTTTTTAAAGAAAATACACAAATAGTCGACATATGACAATGTATTCCACATGTCTAATCATTGAGAAATGCCAAATAAAATCACAAAATATCACTAGACTGATTTCAAGTGGTTAGTATCAAAAGGTGAATGATGGTATAGATAAAGAAAAATCTTCCACTTAGTTGATAAAAATATAAATTAGTGTATCCATTATTGAAAACTATGATTGTTCCTCAAATACACAAAATAGAATTACCATTTCTGGGTATGTATGTCAAAGACTTTAAATCAAGATGCTCAAGAAATAGTTGTGTGCTTGTGTTGACTGTAATCTTAATTATCAAACCTAAAGTATAAAATCACCCTTCGTTTCCACAAACAAAATATAATATGCATATGCACAATGAAATATTATTGTACATTTTAGGAAAGAAAATTCTGGAGTGGAGAGATAGTTCCATCAGTTAATTGCCTGTCTTGTAAACAACACATCCTTATTCCAATTACCAGAACTAACATAAAAATCTGGGAGTGGTGGTGCACACTTATAATCATAGCACTGGGACAGCAGAGACAGGCAGCTCCCTGGGACTCCTTGGCCAGCCAGGCTAGTCTAACAACAGACCCTAGGTCCCACTGAAAACTCTTTCCTACAAAACAAGGCAAGTGAATCCTAAGCAACAGCACCCAATATTATCCTTACACATATATACACTTTTACATACACACAGACATACAAAAGAAATTCTGGCATAGGTGAGAATATGGGTAAACTTGCAGGACGTTATGCAAGACATGAACTGAGCATAGAAAGACAATCTGTACATGTCCTCACTTACACATATAATCTAAGAGGTCTTTGGTCCACTTGGACTTCAGATTTATACAAGGTAAGACACAAGAATCCATTTTATTCTTCCACATGCAACTACCTAGTTTTGACAGCAACATTTGTTGAAGGTGCTGCATTTTCTCCATTGTCTATTATTGAAGTCTTCATCAAAAATAGGTGGCTAGAAGAGAGTCAGGTGGTGTGTAAGTCCTCAATTCTATTCCATTGACCAATGAGTCTGTTTCTATGCCAGTATCACGCTATCTTTGTTACTATAGCACTATGATACATCTTTAAATCTGGAATGGTCATAGATCCAGCAATTCTTCTGTTGTTCTGGATTGTTTTTTCACGACTTGGATCTTCTGTACTATAAAAATGTTAAGATAGTTTTTCAATTTATGTGAAGAACTGCATTGGAATTGTTGAAGGGATTGTATTGTATCTATAGGTTGCTTTTATCAAAATATTTTATAATATGATATCTTGTTCAATTTCTTGTTGTCAGTGTTTTGTCATTAATCATCTTAAAAGTCTTGTGCTTGCTTCATTAGATATATTTCAAGATTTACTTTGAGTGTATTGTGAATGCTATTTTTCCATCAATTTTTCTTACATTGTGTTTGTCATTTGTATATAAGAAGACTACTGACTTTTGTGTATTAATCTTGTATCCTGTCACTTTACTGGATATGTTAACCACCTGTAGAAAATTTCCAGTAGCTGTTTATGGTCTTTTCTGAGTAGAACTATATCCTCTGAAAACAAAGATCCTGTTAGTTTCCCCTTTTTCTATTTGCATCCCCTTGATCTCTTTTACTTGTCATATTGCTGTAGCTAAGACTTCAAGTTCTTTCTTGAACCGGAGTGGAGAGAATGAGCATCCTTGTTCTTGGTTGTAGTGGAAATGCTTTGAGTTTTTCTCATTAAAAAATGATGTTGACTGTTAGCTTTCTGTGCATTGCCTTTATTATATTAATATATGTCCCTTGTAACTCTATTCTTCCCAGGACCTTTATGATGAGCAGATTCTGAATTTTTGTCAGTGACTGTTTCTGCATCAATAAGATGACACAAATGACTTCTGATTGACTCAAAGTCTCCCTCCACAAGAGAACACCTATACCTGGAACCATTGTTGACCTCAAAATCTGTGTCTTGACAGGTAATAGGCCATAGGTGAGAAGCTATTGCTATTCTGCCAAATAGGCAAAGTATTACACTGAATCCTAATGACAAAAATTATACTCACATATTATTGCATCTCTGAATCCTCATCAGAGAAATGTCTATTTATTGTAGATTGTGATGAACGTAGAGACAACAAACCAAGCTGGAAAAAATAAGAGACTATAGACTGCTCAGCCATTAATGGAATATCTTCATGGCATCCCTCCTCACAAACCTTAGGTATCATTGCAGAAGAGACAAAAAAGAGTATTAGAATAAGAGGTGGTGGGAAACTACAAGAAGAAGTGAACTTAAAGCAGTTGTAACAATATCCACAAGACCTGTGCAACATTGAGTCAGACCAAAATTCATTATGAAGAAGCAAACTGGCCATGAAATCCTAACCATAGCTCTAGAGCTTTGACAATTATTAGTTGCTAAGAAAGGGAAAATGCATTTTTTTCTAAATAATAATAATAACAATTGGTAAGCTGACCACATGCCAATGAAATAGTACACATTCAAGAATATTTGGGCAGCACGAACTGGTCTTGGTAAGGTTTTTAAAAACCGAAGGACACAAAGTTGTTTGTAGGGAAAAGTTGAGGAGGATCTGGGAATAACTGGTGGAGGGTGCGAATATGGTCTAAACATGTTGTAAGAAATTCTCAAAGAGGTAATGAAAAAGAAATAAAGCTAGACCTTTCCTTTGAAAGACAAAAAGTGATGTCTTCAAAAGCCTTAGTCTATTAAAGAGTTAAAATGAGAGACACAAATTATGAAATTGTTGAAATCAAATTAGTCTTCTAATGTTGCATCCAGTTAAGGGGTTTATAAATATATTTAAACCAGCAAAAAAAAAAAAGATTTTTTAGAAATAAGTATTTAACATAAATTGACATCCTCATAAGAGACTGAATTTAAGTATTGCAAATACTTAATAGTTTAGTAGAGAATATTTGCTTAGAAAGTAATTAAGGAAATCAGTTTTTAATGAAAGCAATTAACATATTCACAGTGCTTCTATTTAATATAATTGCTTAATATTAATGTGCAGCATCAACAGTTTAAGTTAGTTTCCATTTGATATAGAACATCAAAGCTTCCTATTGAAATTAGATTTAGTTAAATGACCTATATTTCCAGAAGCATGGGGTGTTTAAGGATAGACGTTGAAGAAGCATTCCAATATAATTGAAAATTATATTGGAAGATCCCATTATTGGTCTTTGTAATCAAAGTTAAATCACTGAATCTTTATGGTATAAATATGCCTACATTTTAAATACATGTGATTTATTGTTAGATAAGATCACACTGGGGCAGACATACAGTCATCAAGGAAACAGGAGTGAAAGCATCCCCCCTTTTTAACATAGCATTACTTTGAAACATCATCTACCAGTGATCTAGCTCTTTCAGCTATGGTTAGGGATAGCTAGCAAAAACCATGTAGCTCATTCTTGTGCAATCAGAAAGATAAATTTCTATCAAGAGAAACATGAGTTTTTAACCTCCTCTTAAATTTTTTTAAAAAAAAAATTAAATAATAATTTAATTTTTTTTATTTGCGGACTGTATAGCAGGTATCTAGAGATCTTGAGTATCATGCAATCAAGAGAAACATCTTGGGACAAGGGAAGACTTGATGCTACTACAGTGATGAAAAAGCTATCAGGATGTGAGGCTGGAAGAAAACGGTGAAGCTATGCTAAGCCTATAGCTTGATTTAAGCTCTCATCTAAATTGTCTTATAATAATTAGAATTCCCTGTACCACAGTTATTTGCATATTGTAAAATATGTATTGATTTTTCTTATATTAAAGGACTTTATAGGTATGTGTTTGGAGCCAGATGACTCTATTCCTTTCATAAGTCACTACCTAATGAGATCTATATAAGGTGTTTAAAGTCTCTGTTACCTTATCAGTAAATGTAAATCACAAATGTGTTTTGAAGCTTAAAGAATAAGTACGGTTCAGATACATAAGATAATGCCTAGAACACAGTGAACATTCTGTGCATTTAAATAATACTATGGTAATTTCTAAGTTTGCATAGGTACTAAATTATTAATAATTATATTGATTGCAGCATTAGCATAGTGCCATAGTATTTAAATAAGTTAAATTAGCTTCTCCTGTGTACCTTATCTTATTCTGATGTAGACTTAATTTTTAGAAAACCCCTTTCTGACTCTGTGGACATTAGAAGCTAACTTCTATATCCTCCAATATCAGGTTGATCTTAACACTCTTGCTTTTATTATTTGACTTCCCAGTGGGTGAAGAAGCTTTAGGAAGAATTGTTTACATAATGATTGGCTATGGTGTCAATAACAGAAATCAGAGGACATACAAAGAGTATTCAATAAATGCTTGTTGAATTAATTAATTAAAATAACAACTAAGGGAGAACAGACCTGTATCATGTCTGCTCATGTTGACAACATTTCTAAAAAAGTTTGCTGTCATAGTGTGAATTAAAAAGAAATTGGTGAATAAGTATGTTTGCACTAGAACACTTTGCAGTATGTTTTTACTGGCAGAAAAAACAATCCTTTGAAGTTGATAGACATTTCACTTATATTAGTCAAAAATGCCCGCAAATTGAAGCAAATGCCATATAAACAGCAACCTTAATCTCCACTGATTGTCTTATGGTCTTCCCTTCAATTCCTGAAAAGCCCTTTCATTTTTTCCACACTCTGATTATAGTGGAAATATGACAATCAATCTTTCCCTGTCCTCTTTCCTGTACAGAATTTCTCCCTGATCCATTCATATCATATGTCTCCAGAGCTTCACCCCTTCTCAGCAAAGCTATTCTCGCTTGAATGTGGCTTGATAATCCTTTGTTGATGATAATTCTTAGTACCCTGTGGTTTTTCTTAATACTACCTAGGATTGTGGTCTGAGTATTACAGCATTTTGATATTAAAATGATGCCTCTGGGAGAGTGAGTTTCTCAGCAGGCATCTTTCTATAGAGTAGAACTATTTTTTCCTTTGAAAAAATGAGTGGATATAACCTTTATAAAAGCTCAAAGTCAACACCAGAATGTTAATTGCACAGAAATTTCTCAGAGGAAATTGACAAAGTATTCATATTTTGTCAAGGTAGGAGGCAAATGAAGACACATTAGTGACTCTGAAATTGCTGGTTACCACAAATCCTCTTTATTGCTGCAATAAGAATTTGAAATGTATAAATTTAATAACTATATGTACTATTTTTACCCAGTAAACTTTTGTGAGCACGACTCTACATGCATAATAACATTCCTTCAATAACGTTAATGTCTTCCCTCTGTTTACTTAACACCACGCTATCATTGGTTTGTGTAATGGTGGCTGGTTGTCCTTCATTGATTTGTGTAATGGCGCCTGGGTGTCCTCCAGCCCAGAGGAAATACAGTGATTTCTCCATTCTCCACTATCAACTCCTTACTTACATTGTATCTGTTAACCATTTCCTTTATTTTGTTTAAATCTCAGAGGTACAGTTTAATAATTTTAAATTTAGTGAAGAATGAGGACATTTTTTCCTCTGGGTAACAGGGTGCAGTTAAAGCAAGAACTGTGGATGCATTGTGGCATTCCAACTTGATTCGGTTATTTTGAGATGATTCTTTGGGTTTTTTTTTTTCCTCAACAATTTATTTATTTGCTTTATATTCTGATTTCAGCTCCCCTTCATCCTCTTCTCCCAGCCCCACCCTTATAAATCCTTCTCCCTAGTATCCCATTTCCCTTCTCCTCAGAGAAAAGGAAACCCCACTTGGGTACTGGCTGGCCCTGGGAAATCTAGTCTCAGAATTAAGCACATTCTCTCCTGCTGAGGCTCAACTAGACATTACAGTTAAGAAAGCAGATCCAATGGCAGGCAGCATATTCAGAGACAACCCCTGCTCCAACTGCGACCCACATGAAAACCAAACTGCACATCTGCTACAAATGTCTAGGGGTCGTAGTGCCAGCCCCTGCATGCCTTTTTATAAGGAGAGAGCCCTGTAAATTATATAATGTTTTACAAAGAATGCATCGCCCACATCATTCTACCCACGTTCCTGTTTTCTTTCTGTCTTTCCTTAAAATTACTCCATACTTTATTTGTCTATAAAAATAGCTCATTTTCTTTTATCTGGTTTTATCTGGTTCATTGAAAGATTTTTGCCCATAAGTGGTTTAAGTCAGCCTTAAATGCAAACCCAGTCCTCATTCCTACTTTTCTGTGCATGCTTCACAACCTCCAGCAGCTTCTGTTCCTGTGCCCCCATTCACAATTAAACTGTCACTGTCTACTACGTTTGTCTCAAGGGTGAACAGATGAACCGTCAAGTATAGACTTCTCACTAAAGAACATCTTCAAAGTACTCATCTTAATTCTTTTCTAGATTCTCTGATGGGAGGGTAAGTCACATCACACCTCAGGTACCCAGTCTTTCCTCTTCAATTTAAGGGAGTAAAGATGAATCAAGAATTCTAGTTTAGCTGGAAACAGAATCACCTTCGTTCAATTTCAGTACTTGAGAAGCAGCATCAGCACACCTCTGATGGACTCAATTCCAGCTTGATCTAAGAAGAGAGTTCCAACTCACTCAGGGCAACAGTATCTCCAAACAACAAGAAAAGAATTGTAGTTCATGATTTCTGAAGAAAGCCAACCACCCAACCAGAAAGCCTTTCAAAGAGTTTGATGAATATTTGCTTGACAAGAAATAAATTAATATTTTCTTCTCATTCTTAATTCATATCACTCTATGTGTGGATCACTCTCCTAATGGGCATCATTAGGATAATATTAGGTGATAATTCAGATTCAAAGACCAAACAGCCACACGTATCTATTCTCTACAAAATGAAATCAAACTGCACGTCAAGAAGAGGTTATGATTTTTTTTTTCTATGAATTTTCTATGATTTTTCTTTCAGACATAAGTGAGGTTAATCTTGGAAGATCTGTACTATTAATTCTGAAACTGCCTTATCCACTCTGTAGGGGGGAAAAAAGAGATGGAAGATTCAGGCTATACTTCGATGCTCACAGCCAAAATGATCTAAAAAAAATAAAAGTGATGGTAATATACTATGTTGAAATTTTCTAGGGTGGAGGATCTTATTTTACAAAATTCTGTCAGTTTGTCTATGAAGTGGTGATTGCTATCACTCAGTATGCCCTAGTAGATATTTCATGTGAAGAAGAGCCTCGGGGAAATTAAGTTGCCCCAAGGCAAAATGAAAACTCCTATTCTGGAGCACAACACAGTGCTTACACCAGGTAGGCAGGTGTTCTCATGAAGGCAATGGCATTTTCCAACAAAAATATCAATGTGTGAAATTTCATTCATCTATTCAATATAAAGCAAATAAAGCAACAAGAATGGAGTTCTATATCTACATTTATTCATATTTATCTCAGAGAAAATGATTTGAAAGATATTATTTGTTTAGTCTAGATTTTGCAAAAAAGGAAAATAATAGAGTGGGCACAAATAAGAGTGGGGTATTATTTTAGTATATAGGATTTACAAGAAATGGGGAAAGGAAGGGTCATCTCGGACACATATGGAATATTAACCTTGCCTACAGATACTCTTTCATGAGCTAGAGACCTATCATATTGATTCATTTCAGTGAATAAACAAGCAGACGTCTAGGCCATTAAAAACAGAATGAAATTATTTGAACTCAAAACTCCCAAGCTCTGAATTAATAAGCCATTGCCAGTGGATTAAAATTACCATCTGTACCCCTGTCAATCTAATCTCACAGCCTCACATGTTCTGTTGCTATTTCCTAATGTTCTCTCTTAAGATCTCCATGTTCTTCTCCTTCTACTCACCACTAATACAGCTCATCAATGTTCAAAATCAACACATATCTCGCCATCTTTTCCTTAAGTGCTTTGCTGTGTTTTTCCCTTTCGGGGTAATGGGAAGAGGAAGTAGAAAGAAACAGCATGTCCCGTTGCAGTTCTACTTGCACACCATTTTACCTCTCAATCAGCGAAACAGAAAGTGTGGGCACATTTATCTGGGCATGGCCCAAAGATATAGTTCATTCTCACCTTACTTAGAAAAAAAAAAAAGAGCAGTGTTCTGTGTTTTGTCTCTTCCATCTTGGCAGAGTCCTTAATCTTACCAGGATTACAAGCACAAATGATCCCAATAGAAGCTATTTATTGGAACAACTTAGCACATTTATGGTGGTGACTATTTTTATGGAGGAATACTTCTGCAGAACCATAGACAGCATCTTTGTAACAGAGCAAATAATCTTGCTTGGACTCAGAGCATGTTTAACTGATAGTGAAGAATGCACATAAGGATTTTGGGTTAACCACACTCTTATCTCTCCATTCTCATCATACAAAGGCCAAGACAATGTACTTTTCATAATACCTAATAAATGTTTGAGGGTCTCTGATGAGTGCAGGAGACATTAAGGATGCATCCAAAAAGACATGTTTCATTGATTTTACAAAAACAAAAAACAAATACATTTCCTCTGCTAATCTCCCTCTGAGAGTATTAGGAAAACAATTTTCCCTCAAATGGTTTGTCATCTATCATCTCTTGCATCAAGTGATACACAAATAATTATCTAAGTTTTCAGCAGAGTCTTACTACTCCTCTGGCTTTAAGACCTACAGACACAAAGGAACAAATACCTAAATAAGAGACAAATCTGAAAGAAACCTTCACCGTCCCTCTTATGTATGGATAGAAAGCAGAAAAGCATGTTCATTTAACTAATCCTAGGTTTCTAGAGAAATATTTTTGCTATTAACATTAATGGGATCTCTAATAACGTCTGGTATTTAGATACAAACATTTTAATTAATTTATTTTCTCATAGCTATCACCTTTGTAGAACAGGCCAAAAAATACTAATTCCATTTCACAGGTAAGAAAATTAGCTCTCAGGTAGATTAAGTGAATTGCACAGTCATATATATTACAAGTAGTTGAGTTTGAATTTATTGAAGAGATTTCTTTTGTGGGAATCTGTGAACCTGACACTGTACTGTGTCCTCTCTTTCCTTTCTTGGGCATTTAGAAGCATTTACTAGCAGGAGGCATTGCTATCTGACTTGGCTAAATGGTATTTTCTTGGTCATGCATATTGTCTAGTTCTAAAGAAGAACAACATGTATCATTAGCCCACACCAAGACTGGACTAGATAATTGTTACTCTTAGTGGAGTTTAATTTCACCTGTATTCTTTATGTATCATGTCTCACTTTCAAATCCTACCCATTACTTAGAATTTATTGTTTTCACATTGGCTCTGATTGAATGTCATCCACTGAAAGTCTATTCCTATTTCGACCCTGTGTCTCCAATGCAATTATGCCTCATAACATTTAGGACATATAACCCTAATTCCAGTCCCTCAAACATAACAAGCATACATAGAGAAAGGTTTAATGAAACTAAATTAAACCATTGCCTTGGAACATGCTGCTGCCTTTGAAAGGAATTTTGAATTTTAAAAAAATAATCCCTTAAAACTTTTAATTTCTACCTAGTGTAATGTCATTTCCCCACTCCTCTTCAAGACTGTTAATGAGGCATATTTTCAGTGGTGATGGTCCACTCTGACAATAGATCTTACCATGATTATGTCAGAAACTGAGGCACAATTTGAAATCATGTTCTTCTCCCATCTGCCTGATTCCTAGAAAAAAAAAGACAGTGGCCACCTCTGTAGATATCTCTCCCCTCCCTGGCAGCACTGTTGCATTCAGAGAGGAATTTAATACCATATCTGAAGATGACTTCAAGCAGAATAACAGACCAGTTGCTAGGAAACGAAAGAGCTCCAAACACTTTCACGGAGATGGGTTGTCTAGATGCAATCTGCTTCATCTCACCACTTCCAGGTTTATAATGGAGAACCTGATCCAGTCGAGTTTGTGATGGTTCATTTTAAATAATAATGAAATACTACAAAGTAAATGGAACACCTAGATTGAAAGAGTTCAAAGACAAAGGGAATGCAGAGAAAGAAAATTAGTTCTCATTGAAACTTATTCTATGACAAGTAATTTATATATAAGTATCATGGAGTCCTAGAAGCCATAATGGAATCCTCATTGTGTAGGATAATAAACTGAGTCTGCATAATAAAAAATAAGTTAAATATTTCCCCAGGGTCATTTCAAAGTCCATTCTTGGGCACAAGTTATTTCAACAAGCTCCTTGAACAGATGGACTCTGTTTCCCTTTAAGTAGGAGTGGTCAGACTTGAATACCAAGTGCCCTACTATGACTTGAATATGAACATTCCCCCATAGACTCATGTGTTTGAATACCTGACTCCTAGATGGCGACACTGTCTTGGGAGATTGTAGAACCTTTGAGGTGGGAGACGAAGCATGGCTGGCAGAGATAGGTCAACTCTGCCAGGGTTGACCTCTGTGAATTATAGCTTACCCTCACTTCTGCCCTTTGTCTGCCCACCTCCTGTCAGTTGTCATCATTTGACCAGCTACCTCAAGTTCTTGTTGCCATGCCTTCCCTTGCCATGATGTATTGAATCCACTCAAACCATAAACTACAAATCCTAGTCTCACAATTACTTCTGTCTGCATATGGTCATGGGAATGAGAAAAGTAACAAATTCTCTCTCTTTATCCGTTCACCCAATATATATATATATATCCACCTAAACTAATGATAGTGTCCTTTTGTGCTGTTCACCAAGAGATACAGAGGACTAAACAGGACTCTTAATATGTCCAGTACTAGCTCACCAGTGCCATTAGGTAAGAAACAGCATTTGCTTTTCATCATCAGATCTAAAAAAAAAAGGGGTTAAACATAAAGATACATCAAATATTATATATTGGGATCTACTCTGATTCTGCATTATGCAATAGACATCAGAAAGGAAAGAGAATGAAATATAGCAAAATAGATTGTGTCCAAATTTAGAATTATTTTTTGTGTGTGTATGTGTGTGTGTGTGTGTACAAGCATGTGCTCGCACGCACACATCCCCATCTGGACTTCTGTGCTTTAGTGTCCCCAAAGATATGTTTTATATCTCACAAATGTTGCCAGGATAATTTAAACAACATTTACCACTTTCAGCTCGTATAGAAAACTACAGCTGTTCCCTGTGGGAAAAATGAGGTGTTGGTTAGTGTGCATATTACCAGTGAGGACAGCAAAGACCTCCTACATTCCTGTCTCTTCAACCAAAACTCATTCATCCATGGACCAATCTGCTCCTAAATTTGTAAACAGCTGTCCAGTAATAAACCCACTAAAATAGATAATATTTCCAAGCAATTGCATATAGTTGCATAAATGCTTTTATTGCTATCATCCCCGTCTCAGTGGTACTCACAAGTGGTTATGGTGACAAAAGGAAAGAATAGCAGTCTTTATAAACTTGAACATATGACTTACAAGTCAAGGGTCTAATCACCTTTTTAGTCTCAAAACACTTCTTTATCTTTCTAATGTAGATTGTGAGTCTCTTGAGCCTGGATCACATATTTTTCATGCCTGGTACAGTGCCAGATCCCTCAGTGTTAAGCAAATAATTAATCTTCGGTAACAATAGCTTGCAGAAGAAGAGCCATGATTATTGAAGGGCACCTTTACATCCCAGGGAAGTCTGCTTTGAAAAATAAAAGTGTGTGCGTGTGTGTGTGTGTGTGTGTGTGTGTGTGTGTGTGTGTGTGTGTAGCTATGCATTAAGGTGCATCATTTTTATTTTTTAGATTCTTCCTTCCTGTATACAAGGGAAATCAGCTCTAACACAAATGCTAATGTTGAGCTAGAGACTCGGGAAGCTAATGCATAATAGGATTTTACCTACTGAACATAATAAACCCAAGAATTCATTATGATTTTGAATCTATGCTCTTAACAAACTATTCTCCCCATGTTTTACACAGCAAAAGAAAATTCTGTCATAACAAACTACAGAAAAGATGCCTGAAAGTATAGTCTTAATAAATCTTTTTTTAAAAAAAAAGATTCTGACATTAACATAGGCCAGATGAGTCCATTCCCCTTAATGACACATAGATGATAGCCTTCAGGAACTTCAACACACTCACTGCTGGGGACAAAGGAGATGGCTCAGTGGATAAAATGCTTACTCTTCAAGCAGGGCAGGCATGGTAATTGCTTGTAATCTCAGTATGTAAGAAGCAGAAGCAAGAGATGTTTGGGCCACGGTGGCCAGGTAGACAAATACAAACAAGCATTCACATATACTCACCTTGTGATGTGAAAAGACAATGATTCTTATATCTTAGGGTTACACTTAAGGAAAAAGAAAAATCCTCTTGTAAAATGGCTACCAAAATGCTTGGCAAACATAGACGTTCAATAAGTAACAGAGTCGTCATTGTCAATATGCCTGCTCTTATTGATTTAGCTTAATTGTTTTTAAGGGGCTCCGTGTATGAAGAATTGAAGTCACGATTCTTAATCACACTCTATGAAGCAAAGAGAGTTTGTTTAGAACTCAGATTCTTCAATCACAGGTTTCAAAAGCTTTAAATTCACTGTGTCTCTGTTTTCTCCCTGGAGCAAGAGGAGGAGCATAACTCAGGAAACGACTGTAAAAAATCAATCAAGAAATTGTATGGCACGGAGCCTGAGACATTACATACACCTAAAAATGTTACTTTGCAACACAAAACTCTGTGTTAACGGATCATCTTTTATTGTAATCAATTATTTATCCATTTTGACCATGCTTACTAAATGACTGAAGAAAATCAACTCCTTTTTGGTATTTCTATCTCCATGGTTGCAGAGGCTAAGTAGCAATAAACCATCAATTTTAAGTATTAAATAAATGGATGTATATTTATTTCTCAAAAAGTACCACTAGGAAAAGCTTTAAGATTCATAACCAGTAATGTAGGGTATAGAATGCGTGCATTTTCAGGCACTGTAAATAAAGCCTTGTTTATACACAATAAATATGACTTTGTTCTATTATAGAAAAGGAGATGGGAGAAAATTCAATGATGTCACCTACATGTCTAATTAGTTATTAGTTCATCCAGTTCTAAATTCAAAAAGTATCTCATACTAGCTAGACATTGTGTAAGACTTTACGGGTATAATCATAAACAACACAGACTTGGCCCGTGTTCTGTGGAATTTCAGAACAATGGGGAAGACAGACTCTGCCAAAAACATGGAAAATTATGACATTGATAATTACCATGAACAATCAGGCCAGAATGCCATGGAAGCACATCTAAAAGAATGTCAATTAAGAAGGGTTTTCTCTTTTCTTTCAATGTTTTGGCCAAGATACTCTAAGCTGATGATGATAGAATACAAATAACTGTTGCCCCTAAGCAAGAGTCACTAAGGGGTAGCCCCCAAATGCCCATCAGTTTTAGTCATCTCTTTTTAGGCCATAAAAAGAGGGCTAGAAATAATTCTGAAAATCAGTTAATCAAAATATAGAACATTGCTGTGGCATCTTCAATGATTCCTCTTGACTCTGGTAGAATCGGGGCCGTCTGCACCAGCAGGCACATAAACCTGATATGGGGTTGGTGCTGTTCTGTAGACACAGCTTGACCCACTTGGTATGATTATCAACAGAAAGTCTAAGGAGCCTACACTGCAGTCTCAAAGATTTGGGGCTCATGTGAAACTGTGGTTAATGACTGACTGAAGACAACAGAGTGTTAGGGCAAAGGAGAGTGTGTGACTTCGAAGAAAAGCTAGACTATTCCAAGCAGCTAGACAAGAGGGCCTGAGAGACATATAGATGGATCATTCTGGAAAGATTCTACTCACAAAAATCACCTTCCAGGAACAGGGACCTTTTCAACAGTAACTGAGATAGAACATCTCAAGAGGAAGCTGTCTCTGAGAGTTGTCCCACAACTCTCAAAGCTGCCACAATGAAGGCAATAAAGCTAACATGAAAGGAAAAAGAAAAAAATATTACACTGAGTTTGAAGATAGTGAGAGAAAAACAAACAAAAATCATCCACTCCCTTGGATGAGGAAAATAGCTTAAAGTTTTCTCCACCGGTCATTACTCTCATTGTTCTAGATCTCTTACTGTTCTGTTCAGCTTTGCTTCCGCTGTGTAGCTATTTCCTCCAAATTAAATCATTCCTTCCTTGAGGGAGGAGAGAGGATAAGGCTCATCAGGAAACAATGAACAGACTAAGGGAACTCAAGAAAAAAAATGATGAACTGTCATAGATAGTTTTAGTGGAATTTTTTAAGCCTTACTGCCTTTTTGTTTATAACTTACAGCGTACAAGGTGCATTCTTATATGCTACCTAGTACATTTGTTTAATACACAGGAGGAGCTCTCTGAAAAAAAAAACTGAGACGATTCTTCACTGGTCCTATATGAAAAAGAAAGCTCTACACATGGTCGGAAATAAGGATTCAAGCCAAAAGGCTGGTGCTTTTTGTAAAAGATAGTTCTTCGGACTGCTCTGTGCACCAGTGGCCGTGAAGTCACCATATAAAGCATATTACTATTTGACTATAACGTTTCTACTGATAGGAATCCTCAATGATGTTAACCATTTCAGAAACACATGCTGTTTGATAGTGGTTGCCGAGGTGTTAAAGTCTTGACCTCAAGTCTACGTGCTATCAAGAGTTGATGCAAGCTGTAGGAGGTTGGACCTAGTGGAAATAACTTAGATCACTGGAGGCATTGCTTGAAGATGATATTGGTACCCTTTTCTTTCTCTTTTTCTTCCTGCTTCTATATGGTGATCATCTCTGCTTCACTACAAGTTCGTACCATTCTGTACTACTGCAAGAGCAAGGCAGAAAAGAATAGGCTACCATGGACCAAAGTTTCTGAAACCATGAGCCAAAACAAACATTTCCTACTATTATGTTGATTTTCTCAAAATAATGGAAAGCCATTTTGCAACATGGTATTGGTAGACAGAATTTCTGAGAGGCCTGCTTCATATACATTGAATATCCTATGATGAGGCATAGTATGTAAATTTTTAACAGATGTTTTACCAAAATAAAACTGTTATTGGAGTTCATGAAAAATATTACAATTAAATAAACAACAGGATGTAGATAACCAATTTCCAGCTGTTTATAGACTATAATATGCATGGTATATGCATAGTACAGAAATATTTATTTAATACAGCAGACACTGTGACCGTGAACCTTTTTGCAATGTAGAATTTGCAAGCCTGTGGTATATCTTAGCCACTATACAATAGTGCAATTTACAAGTTCACTAAGACTGGTCCATGAGGTAGTTTGGATAATTTATGGTGGTAATCTTTCTGTTTTATTGTGTTGTAAATAGTAGCTGATAGCTGCAACTAAGCCAGTCTTAGCCACAATTCAGTTACACATGCGTAAATTTTTAATTTTCCATCACTGAATTCAACATACTATGGCCCAGTGTCGTTTAGCTCCTGGTAACGTTGAAAAGATATCATTCTTTCTGCCGTGCAATGGCATAGCCATTTCTGGTCTAAAATTCAGACTCCCTAAAGTACATATTTAAACAAACTGAATAATTCAACAAAAAAAAAAGTTTAAGTTAAGGGCATGAACCAATTTCTAACCTGTAAAAGACAGAAGCCTTTCGGTGTGTCCTAGGATAGATCTGAGGGTAAAAGATCAGAAGAGGCATAAACTGGGGGGAGGGGGTGGGGGGAGGGGAATGATATCTGGTCTCCCATCTTTGTTGGGCTGGGACTTTCTCCTTGAACACCAGTCAATATTCTGCATCACATTGTTATTGCTTCTGGAAGCTTAGTCAGAAAGAAAGAAAGAAAGCTCCTCCTGGCATATGTATCTGTATCCCATCACTGCTAAAAAAATTATTACACTTCATTATTTTGTGTGTGTGTGTGTGTGTGTGTGTGTGTGTGTGTGTGTGTGTGTATACTACAGCACATGTATGTGGAGTCAGAAAACAACTTGCAGGAGTCAGTTTTCACCTTCCTCCATATGGGTACTAGAGATTGACCTCAGGTTATCAGGCTCAGCAAAGATTGTCCAACCCACTAAACAACTCGCAGGCCTCCGGCACATCTCCTTTTTTTTTTTTTTTTTTTTTGATATTTTATTTATTTACATTTCAAATGTTATCCCCTTTCCCAGTTTCCCCACTGGAAACCCACTATCCCATCCCCCTACCCCATGCTTCTATAAAGGTGCTCCCCTACCCACCCATTCACTCCCGCCTCCTGGCTCTAGCATTCCCCAATACTGGGGCATTGAGCCTTCACAGGATCAAGGGCCTCTCCTCCCATTGATGCCAGACAAGGCTATCCTCTTATACATATGCAACTGGAGCCATAGGTCCCTCCATGTGTACTCTTTGGTTGGTGGTTTAGTCCCTGGGAGCTCTGGGAGTTCTTGTTGGTTGATATTGCTGTACATTTCCATTCTTAAAAATGCTCTAAGGACTTGTAGAGTGACTCGATGGGAGTCTATGTCTTATCTGCTGAAAAGTTTCTATGCTCTTGGTCACAGGAACTGCTCTGGAAAGCAGTGTCCTTGGGAAGACAGGATCCTCCAAGGACATTCCTCATATTATTATCTCCAGAGCTTTCTCCTGTCTCTACCTGGCACCCCAGCATAGGAACAAAACCCCTCTGACATGTTTTATCTGTCATCTGACATTTCTAGATAACTTCTATAAACTGGAGGCACAGTCACTAATTCCCCAAAGCTCCTCATATCCTGGGGGCTGGGGGAGGTCTTACTCTTTCTGTCCTGTGATCCAAACCTCTACACAAT
Organism: Rhabdomys pumilio; assembly: GCA_030674055.1. Lineage (NCBI taxonomy): Eukaryota > Metazoa > Chordata > Mammalia > Rodentia > Muridae > Rhabdomys > Rhabdomys pumilio. Next base: position 32,538,192 of record JANHMN010000015.1, read on the forward strand.
GTCCTGTATTCTTCCAGGAACTCTAACCAAGAAATTGGTTTTCCAGGTGATCCTTTCTATTTGAAGGAAAATTTGAAATACAGGGAACTCTGCATTCTCACAAGTGGCTGTCTCTTGAAGTTAAGAAATGAGAATTTAATGGTAGTGTTTCTGGAGTAGAGAGACTGGTCCACAGTTAAACAAGCACTACTCTTACAAAGGCCTCGAGTTCAGTTTTCTTCACTCACATCTGATGGCACACAGCTTCCTGGAACTCCTATTCCAGGGATTCCAGTCCTCTTCAAGCCCCTTAGGCACCTGCACTCCTGTGCACACACTCCTCCTACGTACATGTACAAATAATTCAAAAACATAAAACTTTTAAAAGATAACAATAAAACAAAAAATAACAAAACTGGAGTTTCTTGGTTTTTTCAAAAAAGTTATTTTGAAACTACAAGTTGAGCATATATGTTCTTAAATATTTTTTCTTTTATCTGAAGAAATACACAAAATTATTAGCATTCATTAATTGGCCTAAGGATGGAATTAAAATTATAGAAAAATAATAGCTGGCTAACAAACCATTTTCCTGCTTATTGGTGATGTCTTTTAATTGACTTGGTACAAAATCATACAGCCTGGTGATGTAGTCAATAACTATTTGGTTTTCAGAGTTCTACAGGCATAAAAAACACACAACCTGCTTTAATATATTTAAACCTTGGGGAGGACTTCTTTCTAGTATAAAGATGGTACCCTTACAACAGTTTATAACAGTTTTCACTTGACCCTTCTCTCATGGCTGAAGCACTCTGAATACCAAGTTTATCTTCAAATAGAAACGGCCACCTAAAAAATCATCTTCATGGTTAGAGTTGCTGGAAGGATATAGACTATCATGTAAAGAGAGGTTGACATGAGAGAGCATGCAGAAGAAGACTTTTTGCCTATCCTGGTGAAGCTTTGGAGATTCGGTGACTGTGCCTCTAAACCATGGAAGTTATCAAGATTCTCAAAATGTATGAGAGTTCTCATTCCATGCTGGAATGCTAGTTAGAAAAAGGAGAAAGCTGGAGAAACCATACCATAAGGAGTGTGTCGCTTCCTGGTCTTACGACTGTGATGTTCTATAACGTATTTACCTCCTCCAGAGCCTTATCTTGAGTAGATCCCATTGACATCAGTGAACTTTGGGGAACAATTTAAATGAGTAACAGTGAGCAATAATGTATAAAAGCAAGTCATTCACTAACAATTTACAAGGATTTAATAACAACTTTACATCTTCTAGAGAGGAGGGTTTTTATATTTTGTATTCTTCAAAAATTTTATGTTTATATAATGTTTTGATTATATCCATTACTACCTCCCTCAAACTCCCCCTACAGCCTCCTACCCTGTCTCCTTCTTGACTTATTCCCTCTTTTTCTGTTGTTTTTGTTAGTAACCCCTAGTCCAATTACTACTGCCCATATGTGCATGGGTGTGGGGCCACTGGCACATGCACTGGCACATGGGTAATCAAATAATAGACACACACACACTCCCAAGGAATGAGTGACTCTTCTTCCCTCAGCAATAACAGGCTGCCATAATCTTTTAGAGGAAAAATTCTAATTCATTGAGATAGTCCAACTAACTGAAATAAAATATCTAGTATTTTCTTTAAAGTATCTGGGTGTATCCAATTCCATGTAAAGACTCAAAGACCACTAAGAAGAAGAGCTTCGGATAAAATTAAAGGAAAAATGGAATCAGGTAGTCCATTTTCTCTCTGTACTATAGCATGTAGATAATGTTATTTTTATTTGTTTGTTTGTTCTAATTGACTCAACTCTGGGCTGAAGAGATAGCTCAATGATTAAGAACATTGGATGTTCTTGCCAAGAATCTGGTTTGAATTCCCAGCATCCACAGGTGGCTCACAACACCCTGTAACTCCAGTTCCAAGGGATATGACTCCTTTCTCTGCCCTCCATGAGCATGTACATACATGTAAGAAAACACTCATATACATAACAAAAACAATAAGACATATTTTTAAAACTTAAAAGTTGTCTAATCTAGAATTTGGGAGACTATAATATCTCATGGGCAAAGTTTAGCCTACTGCTCATTTTTGGCATTATATGTAACACATACAAATACACACACCTCACATACATACATGAATATATATATATATATATATATATATATATATATATATAGTTTGACAATTTTATGCATTTATATAATGAATTTTAGTCACCATCTCATTTGTAGAGAAATTTTAATCCAGCAATATGGATGCTCAGATCACATCCAAAGACCTTCTAGGTCTCTGTGATCTGACTGGAATGTAGACTCATCTTTAGTACACATCGTTCATACCAAACAATGAGGATAAAATTAGTTTGTAGAAGGAAACACTCATGTTTCAAAGTGTTATCTAATTGAGTAGCAAAGTGCAGAATCAGAGAAAGATTTGGCAGAATAGAATATATCCAACTCCCATGAGAGAAGAGGGAATCTAAGAAAGCCAACTTAAGAGAGAGCAGCACTGAGAGAGAGAGGAGGCAGCTTTACCGGGAGAGTATAACTGAGACAGGTTGCAGAGAGAATAAAGTAGGCACAGGTGAAGACAAAGGAAACCAGAGAAGGAGAAGCCAAAAGGTTCGAAGATATTGCCATAGTTAGTATGAGGCCAAGCAGAGCAATTCAGTCAGAAGCTAAATGAAGCCAGTTCAAGTTAGTCAGTTTAGAGTAGAGTTTTGAGCCAGACAGCTCAACCGAACCAGCCAGCCAGAGTTCAGAAAGATCTAGAAATGGTGAGTTTACTCACAGTAAGTCTCAGAGTCTGAAAACATTCAAGGCCTAGATTAGGTTGTTGGAGGCTACAAGCTTCTAATATTAGGCCTCGGTTAGTAGACGGAGGCGCTAAACCTCAGAGACTACAGTTATATCAGGTGAATAAAAGTTGCTTTTATACTACCTTTTCTCTTTCTCATTCACCTCCCAAAATTATATATTTTACAAGATCAGAAAAGTAAACAAATAATTTGCCATACGTGAAATCAATATAATTAACAATTGTGACAAACACTACACAGCCCACAAAGCTGACATACTCACTTTTCCTTAATGGGAGAAGCCTGATGACCCCTGGCCTAGCTCGCTGATGCTGATAGAATTGCTATACACCTTTAAGATCGGAAACAAACCGCTCGAAGAGGCCTCGGGCACTCCATCATGGGGCTTTAAGTGGCTCATAAGAAAGACATCACACATCTCATTTATATTTATGCATTGATGTGATTTCTGTATATTTATCTCTGTCAAGTGCAAGGGAAAACTAATGTACAGTTAGGCTGAAGGCCACATGAACAACTCTGTTTCTAATACACCACTTGGGTAGCCAGCATATACTTTTCTCAGCCCAGGCTCTGAACCTCTATCTTCTTAATCAGAGGTTTCCTTGTCACAAAGGAAGTAATTGAACAAAGACACATGACTTGAAGTCCAAATGGTTGTCTTTATTTTTGTTTCTGAACAAAACCACATTGTTTGCTAAAATGTTTAATTGATTAAAATAGAGGTTAGCATTTCTGATGATCTATATCTACAACCTTAAGCTCATTCTATAATAATATTTTAAATTTTTCTATTAGTAATATTAGCTTACATCTCCACATTGTGTAGTCAGTCTTGAACTTTCCTCTCTCTACCAGTTTCCTCCATGAAGGATTTAACATTAAGTGTTTAGTCTACAGAAAGACATACTAAGGTTATTAAAGCAAAGCTGTTTAATGAGTTTGTGCCTCTGCAGAATTATATAAGAACTGAGCTCATAGTTTCTATTCCACCTCCAGGCTGATTTTAGGTTCCACTAGACTAGAAATATTAATAATCTTATTTTTCTTGATAATTATCGTGAGCTCCACATTGTTCAAACACATTTTTAACTTTGCCTTAATATAGACACCAAATAGAAGAATATATCAGGGAATTATATTCTCTTACTATTGATCCATCCAAAGCAAAACCAAACGAGAACACATCTGTTATTAAAATAAACAGCATAGCTAAAGCTAAAGGGAAGTTATTAGCGATTTGCATTCACCATTACCTACAATTTTCAAGAGAGGGATCACACTTCTCCTCAAGAGCAGTAGCATTGTGAATATCTTGCTATCATTTTTTTTAATGCATCTTTAGGAAGAACTTAGAATTCCTAACTTTCAGAGCAGCAAGCTCAACATCCTCACCAATTACTTGCAGGAACAAAAGAATGATACTATTAACCATTTGCAAAGGAAAAGGTAGCTATAACATTGGTTTAATATTTTGCTACAGGCAGAGTATAGAAATCAGTAACAAAGCACTCACCTAGCATACATGAGGCTCTTAGTTCAATCCTCAGCAGCACATACAGAAGAAAACGCTGTGATTCTAAAATATGCTGTTTACAGTGTTATCTGAAACAACATAACTGAGAAAACAAATTCGTTTGTTTCAGGAGGGAGTCTTGGAGATAGTTTGCATAGCTATAGATGAATAACAGCCTACAGATAAGACCCAGCCTTTTCCATTTCTCCGTGGGTGAGTTGAGAGTGCTATGGCACTACCCTACATAGACGGGTGATCGCAATGAAGACCAAGACTGCACAATCTACAAAATTTAGCTATCTGTCTTTACACATTGAACCTGAAAATTTTACATTTGTTTCAATTGTGCTCACAATATATGTGTGGAATCTGTGTTAAGGAACTGTTAAGAAGATGAAGGAAGGAGTAAAAACCTACAACATATCATCTCAAACAATAAAGTGATAATTGTTTCCTTAATCAGTAATAGACTATGCTCTAATTTGTTCACACAAATTACCCTGTGTTCTTGACAGTGTATGGGCCATACTCTTCATGAGTATGGTCCTGATCACATGCTTCTTCTAGCAATTTGGAGTGCCAAACATTCTATTTCCTCTTAAGAGTGTCTATCTAGGAAAATCCTCCTTGCTCTACAAGGCTCAATTAAAATGTTACATCATCTCAGGAACTCTGCTTTCTTGACATTCACAATGGCTATTGTCCCTATTTCTGTAAAATGGCCATCATCCCTATTTCTGTACAATGGGTGTCATCCCTATTTCTATAGCAACTTACATGTTTTGTTTCTTAAGATTATGATGGTAAGCAAGGGTACCTTGAAAATAATAAATAATGCCAATCAACTGCATGTCTGATACAGTTGATATGATATATGATAGGTATGATAGTAAATAATATGTGCATAAGTCACAATTTTAAAGGCAAATGTATGGCTTCTTATTCTCAGCCAGTGGAGACTCTACCATGGAGTCTACTTAGACTCTACCATGGAGAATATGTGGACTAGTCTTGGGAGCCTGTTTTAGCATTCTATCATCACAGTGTAGCTGCTCAGACACATCCTTAATCCTAGAGCTGTTCTCTTCTATTGGAAGAAGTTATTTTCTCTGAACAAGTCTGTAGGTTAGGAAGGAACACACATGCACACAGAGCAATGAAGAAGTGTGGTAGCTAGAGAGGATTATGAGTTACCCAAATGAGGTAACAGATATCATAGCCACATGACCACACATCCATAAGGGCCCATCTGAATGGTAGATGTCACTGGTGTTTACCAGTTCAACATTCCGTCTTTGACAGTGTCTAAATGTGCTAATGTGTCCTTTCTAAGGATTAGGCATTAGTTAAAAATTATGCAAAATGACTATTCTTGTTTTCACTTCCATTGGACTCTTGATTAGCATTGGCTCTTTAAAATACACTCCTTGGTGGTCTGTTATTTATCTCCACTTTCCACTATAACTCCAGTACTTGTTGATACTTCCTCTTTATTTGCATCCGATGCTAGGTGGGTCCACTCGCTATACAATGTCAGTTGAAGTAAAAATCGCTGGTTCCCTTGCTTCAAGTATTAAGAAGAAATCACAGCTTCCTTGCTCTCTGTCTATAGTTAGCTGCCACAAGCCCTTACCAAAAAAAAAAAAAAAAAAAAAAAAAAATGACGGATTATTTTCATTTTAAGATAAATAGCCCTGTTCCTTACTCTCATCATTGGTACCTGTACAAGTTTGATCACATACAAATTATAATTTTTCTACATTTATACAACTGTCCCCTGTTGTGCAAGACAGATTGATAGTTTGCTAACATGAAGTGAAATAATTAACATCTATTTAGCAGACAATCCTGAGCTCTATGTTGTGCCTGTTTCCTCCTTATGCTTTTAAATAGCATTGAGAAGAGAAGGAAGAAAATAGAATGGACTTCCCTGAAGTTTCCTGACTGATTAATTGCTGCATGGTTGCATTCAGAGTGGTATCTGCAACTGTTTTCACATTCTAGTAGTTATTTGTTTAAGGACCTGCCTCTGCCTATGGCTTCAAGAAACATGGCAGCTGAAACACAACTCAGATTTATTTATCTTCCAACTCTTATGCCTAATGAGGATCAGCCACTTAATAGAGCACACTGAAATCCTAATTACATTATACTGGAGAGAAATTAAGTTAACTGGACATTGCTGAAGAGACCTAAGTACTTGGTTAATTCAAACATTTGCAGATTGAATCCAAGGATACGGTGATCTGACCAACATGCTAAATCGTGTGTTAAGAGATTGTAAATGAAAGGCAAAAATAAAGTCCCAGCCAGAGAGAAAAGTGTAGTGGCGGAAGTGGGGGGGTGAATTAGAACATGTAAATGACCTTTACATATGAAATCCTACATTGCTAGTTCTCGACTTAATATAACTAAAAATTAATTTAAAATAAGAATACTTCAAATGATGAAAAAGAGTAAAAAACTGCTTTAGTGTACACTAAAGAGCAAGAAAATAGTCTTTTTAAAGATAAAATGTCTAAAATAATATTATATTTATCTATTTAGCACAAATTGGCAAAGTTTGTTAAAAAGTAAGTTGGCATCAGAACATAATAGCATATTCCTCTAACCGTAACACTTTGGAGGCTAATTTAGGAAAACTGTGATGAGTAAGTATTCCAAGGCTAACCTGAAATACAGAGCTCTGCATCTGCTGAAGCCACAGTGTGAGAGTCCATATCATGACGTAGATATGGGTGAGTGCAGGGACAGCTGGAGGAGGCAGATGTGGCTCGGTGAATAAAAGCCAGCCACAAACCCTGGCTACCTGAGTTTGATCACCAGAACCCACGTCGTATAAGAGATAACCATCTCCACAAAGTTGTCCTCTGACCTCTATACTGTGGCATGCGCTTCCATGCCCACACTCCATGAATACATACACATGCTTAATAAATTTATTTAATGCAATTGACTAAACCTCAAAAGCTCTACATGTTGGCATATGTTTAAACAGTCATTTTAAGTTCAAAATTCTGTTTGGTAAATTTTATCGAGATGTTATTTAAAACAACAGAACTTGAGAGCTTATTAAATATGCATGAAAACATAGAATTTCTAGAAGTTACATCAGCATTATGTTTGTCCTATTTTTTCTGTTTCTGAATTTCTGTACTTGTCCTTATAGCATGTGATAAGAAATACTTTTTATAATATCAAATTCTCTTCTAATTAATGTTTGTAGTTTCTACAAGTGATTAGTGAGCTTACGTGTTTATTCACTTAATGTTTTCTCAATATCAATTATTTAAGTAGCTGGAAATAGAGCAAAACTCTCTGATGGTTGTTTGTTTGGTTTGCAAACTTTGCAATGCTGATTCTCTTGTAGTCATATACTAAATTATGCTTGTTACAAATATTGAGAAATTTTGAAAGCTTAAGATTTATTTTTTGTAAAAGAGTGGGGTTTTTTTTACGTGTGTGTGTGTGTGTGTGTGTGTCTGTGTCTGTGTGTGTGTCTGTGTGTATCTATGTGTGTGTCTGTGTGTGTGTGTGTGTGTGTGTGTGTGTGTCTGTGTGTGTGTCTGTGTGTGTGTATGTGTGTGTTTCCATGGTGTGTGGAAGTCAGAGGACAACTTCACAGGAGTCAGTCCTCTCTTTCTACTATGTGGGACCCTGAAGATAACTCTCAAGTCACAAAACTTAGCAACAAATGCAGATACCTGCTGATCCACTTCTCTTGCTCTTGTGTAAAGCTGTAATATCAAAAGTACCTCACAAGAATTTGATCGTGCTTGAGAGGACAAAGCAGATATGCTGATAGCTGTTACTTCAAGATGTTAAGTCTTTTCTTACTGCAAGAGTATCTTTTGACATCCACTAGCACAAACTCCAACCATATTCCTCATTAAGCTGACTACACCATATGGCCTCCTTGCTTTTGTCTTGTAGAAACTAACAACAGTGCTACATGAGAGGATGATTGCCTGTGTTTAAAGTTGATGTTAAAAGCAATAGTTTTATAACTGGCGTTGTGGAAATTATATCTGCCTGGGGAAAAAAAAAACTTTAAATAGTTTCAGAATGAGATACACTATTTCTAATTGGATCTAAATACTATTAAATGTGTTCGGCCATTTCTAGAATAACTGTAGAAGTACACTTCGGAAAAATATGAGGCTTGTTAATATGCTAATTCCACAGGCATATTTCTACTTGACAACTGTTGGTATTATTCTAATTAGAGTCATACTTACATTCTAATACAAGAATTACTGCTAAGAGCAGCCTTAATTTTCACCAAGAATAATTTATTGTATTCTTTTCATTTTATTCTTGAATCCACACCCGTTGCAAATTATCTTGTCCCTTTTAATTAGTAGCCTCAAGCAGTTTCTTTGTTTTCTCCTCTTCTGTGGTATTTATATCAATTATCTTTATTTCACTTTCAATTTTTCCTTCTCTTAAATCTCGGTGCGACAAATCTTCACAATAAAATAAGAAGAGCAGAACTGGTCTGGCCGTTAAATGAAAACTCTATTTACTATTATTTCCTTTATTTATAAATAGTAGTGGGTAAGGTATAAACCTCAGTAGACACACAGGGAAAACTAGCGGATACATGAGTTCTAGTTGGAAGCTTTGATCATTTCTGCCAATGTGGTCCTTTGAAATCATTTAGAAATACTCCTGATTTTTTAAATATATTTTTTTCCTTTCTTGGATGATTCCTTCTGAGCTCAGGTCCATCACGGGGACAAATAAAGGCTCTTGGAAGTTCCCCATTCCCTCAGTATAAATAGTATATCTTAGTAACATTGCATGTTCTCTACATGTATACACCTTAGCATATGCACATCTTAGCCTTTAGAGAAATTGAGGATGAAATAAATGTAAATGAATGTCTATCTATATTTATTTTATTATTTTTCTGTATATGTATATTTAATTATACTATTTAATTATGGTAATCTGCTACATTGCTTATGATATTGGAGAGTATTTTAGTAATTTGGAACACTATTAAATTACTAAAATAACTAATACGTTTTTGACAGCTCCTACATATATTGGACGGATTTTTCATTAAAAATATTAATGTGTTAACATAATTAGTCAGAGAGATTAATTTGTCTGGCAAATATAGTAAGTTTGCTGAAACCAACATGTGAACATGTTACTTTAAAGTAACTGAATTGTTAATACATATAGGCACTTTGTGGAGCTATGATATAAAATAAACCTATAAAATGTATGTAAATGTCTTTTTGTAATGGGAATTTGTGACTTTTTAGCAAAGTCTACAAGAATAAAATATTGTATTTAGTCTCCTAGGAACACCTAAAAAAAACTAGTGTTTTGTTTATGCTTTTGGTTCTAAATAATCTGACTGAAATAAATTTTTGTAGAAATATTTAACACATGATAATTTTATGGTAGTTGATTTATTTTCTAATGTTCTGGTAATTTTATATGATTTAATCATCCACAATAGGATACAGGAATATTCAGAAGTGGAGATGATCTGTGAGCAAAAGATAAATTTAACCACATGGTGAATCGATGTCATACCTTGTTCAGAAATTAAATTACCCTTAGTTAATGTGGTATGATTCTTTATCAATACAGCATTGAAAAGTTTTCCTTTTATTTTCTAGACATCAGAATTTGTTAATCACTCATACATATGATTTAGTTCTAAGAGAACTTAAAATGGAGTAGTGTTTAGAGATTTTTGGATTTCTTTTGAAAAATATAATATTATCTATAAAACATGTTTCCTGGAAAAGTAAGGGGCACACATGTGTGTACATGCATGTGTGTGCGTGAGTGTGTGTGTGTGTGTGTGTGTGTGTGTGTGTGTGTGTGTATTCCTTCCATCAGGTTTTGTTTTCATTTAGTTTAAGCCATCCTTTAATTTGCTAACTAGCCCAAGATAACATTGAGCTTGTGATCCTCCTTCCTCAACCTCCTAAGTGGTGAGAATATGGATATGAGCCACCACCCTGTGTTTATGCCTTGCTTGAGAGTAAACCTAGGGCCTGCTGCTATCTGCGCACATTCACATACCTTATTATTCACAAATAATTGCAACTCCCCTCAACCAGAGATACTCCATGCTGTAAAAGTTGTTGAGATACATTTACAAGTCCATTCCTTCAATACCCTGTCCTGGTTCTAATTATTTAGACCTGGCCTTTGATCATCTGTTTCTTACCTTTGAACCTGTCAAGACCTAGTTATTGACAGATATTTCCCAGACATCTCACTATAACCCTGTATCTGATAACTTCTTTGACCCTTGCACTCTCCCTTGTCTGTTAATACGTTCTTGCCTGCTTTTCCTAACACTCTTCCCTGCACTCTAAGCCTAGATTATAGATCAATTTTGAGTCTTTTTTGCAATATGATTCTTTCTATTTTGTTACTAGAAAAGCCACTGAATCATAAATTCTTATGTATTGTTGTCAATGCCCCCAGTAAATTACATCATAATAATTTTTCTTGCAAACTAATACTATAAAGTTCCTGACATAGAAATATACTTCACCAACATCTTGTGTGAAAAGGGAGAGGATTAAAAATTTTAAGAAGTTTACTCATTCAGTTAAATATAATAGAGTCATCAAATCTCACAAATGGCAATCAGACAACAATTCATAGTAAAAGTTCCCATGTAGTCCTCACATCCTTTAAGGCAATTATTCTCTCACTGCGTACAATTCCTTGGAGAGAACCCCATGAAGTAAATATGCATCATTTTGTTATTTTTCAATCTTCTATTAGATATCTTGGTTGACCATTCATACATGTATAAAGTACATTTTGGCTACTGTCAGCCTCCTCCTTTCTTACGTAATTCCCATCCCTGCCGCCAGTGTTAAATATCATTATGATATTTTGAGCAAGATGTGTTCTTCTCTGCATCTCCCTATCCCTAATACCCTTGACCCCACCCTTTATGACCTGTCTCCCTCTTGGTCTCTATACTTTTCTATGTCCCATGTGTCCTTTGATCGGCTCCTTATCCTTCCCTGTAACTATTATTACCCTCTTTTTGTCTCCCTTCTAGTTTTCAGGCTTTATCCACATTTACATCTGTTTATATGTATACATGTACTCCTGCCTCAGCAGTTGCAATTCTTTGATGACCACATGCACAAAGGCATCAAGGAAAAGAGGAGAAAAACAATAAGGATGCCATGATCATCTCTAGAGTCAAAATGTAACAGTTCATGATGAAGAATCAGTTGAAGCTGAAAGCTCAAGGATACAAACTACTTCAGTTACAGTATAATTTTATGGACTTGTTTATTTTTTTTACCACCTTCTAAACATCTATTAACCAGAGACCCCACTCTTTCTAATTTTCTGGTTCTCTTATACAGTCCTAGCTAACATGTGTTGCAATGGCCACAACAAATTTGAAAGAGTTGGTGAAATGTCATTAGAAGTTACAATATGTGGCACATGTGATCAACCAGCAAACTGTTCACCATAATTTGTAGATGGTTCTGTTAGTTAATCAGACAAAATGTATTGTTGTGCCATTATTTTATTCTTTCTTATTCTCAAACAAGAAATAGAAGTCACTTGACTTATATGATTTTATAATTTACTAATAATTGAAGTTGTAAGGAAAATTAATATATTGTTAATAAAATACAGGGTAAGATTCAAATATTTAGGTAAATTTGTATTCAGTTATACAGTTATCTTAGGATTTAGTAACCTGACATTAGAATGAACATACATTTTGCAGAACTTATTCAGAATTGAATGGTAATTAATAGTCATAAAAACTAGTTTTTATAAAGTTTTAAGAAGAGTGGTGATTCTAACTGTAAGATCTGTGTGTGTGTGTGTGTGTGTGTGTGTGTGTGTGTGTGTGTGTGTGTGTG
>JANHMN010000015.1:32560192-32585408 GCA_030674055.1 Rhabdomys pumilio
AAAGAAAGAAAGAAAGAAAGAAAGAAAGAAAGAAAGAAAGAAAGAAAATTGCCAGAGCTCATGCTTTCTTGTTCTTTTATAAAATCATGAAGAAGAAGAAAAAAATTCCAGCAAACCAATCAACAAATTTCCTACTTCATTTATAGCCGACTATTTTTAGCAATTCTCCTTTATATAGCACAGCATGAGTTAGAGACATCATTTTCCCAGCTTCAACAAATAGACTGCTTTTTAGAGGAATACATTTTGCCAGTCTAAAGCAACTATGCCTCTGAGTTAATTGCAAACTATATATAAACACATAGATGAAATTTTCAAACTTTATCATACAAATGAGATTTCAAAATGAAACCAGGGGATTTGGCAAGTCTGGGGAATGAAGCTATGTTTACAACACAAAGAATAGAAATAAGCCTCACACTCACACCCCCATCTCTTGAGCACTTTGAGTTCTTTGTGTTCCAGAAAACAAAAGTCTCAAATGTCCGATTCAATAGTCTTATGATTTCTCACACTATTTGTTTCTTGCTGTGTATAAATAATTTTTATAAAGTGCTTTGATTTTCTTTTAAGAAACTGTTAACTCAAAAAGAAAACTTTGTAGTGTATATGATTATATATTTTCCCTGAGCCATACTAGCATAAACACTAGGCTTGAAAGGCAATTAGAGGCTGTCTAACAATTAATAAGATGTTGATTTTGCTTTTTGTTATGAAGAACAAATAACTTACATACACGGGTAGATAGCCATAGTAACAGCATATGGGAAAAACTGTCTGGCTTGCCCAGTCTCAGGACTCCAAACAGGAATGTTCTATATTATAAATAAGAGGTATTTTAACAGGTTGCTATCCTGTCATTTTTTCCTAGAAGTCTGGCAATAATTAAGACTCCCCAGGATCCATATCAACCTAAGATTTAAGTAGGAAATAAAGACTCATTGTAAATCTTCCTTAGCATCACTGAAATATACATCTTTCCCATTTCCCCTAAAACACTCCCAATCCTAAAGATTATATTGAATTCAGTAACTTGAATGTAAACTATGGACCAATTTCCCTGATGAATGCAAACATTAAAAAAAAAACAGAAAAACTTCAATAAAATATTTTCAGATCTAATTAAAGAATACATTAAAGTTACAAAACATGACCGAGTTGGCTTCATCTCAGATATGCAAGTTTAGTTCAGCATGCATAAATCAATATATGTAATACATCATGTAAACAGATGAGGGGGAGAAGTTTCATCATCTTAATAGATATAGGAGTGGACTTGCACAAAGTTCACCCTTCATGATAAAAGCCTTGAGGAATCTCAAAATAGAAGGAACATAACACACAACAAAAATTAAGTTTTCCATGAGTTGTTATAGCCAATGTTAACTTTTAGACAATGTTATATGCATTGGGGAAAAAAATCTGAAAGAGTTTCCTTTAAAATCAGAAATAACACAGGATGCCCACCCTCACTCAGAATAGTGCTCCAAGACTTAGTGACAGAAATGAGACCAAAGAAAGGGAACAGAACTATGAAAGGAAGATGCCATTTTACTTTTATTTGAAGACTCCACCAGAAAAAATGCTCACACCCCCTACAAAGGTCAGCCAAGCGGTAGAACACAGAATCAACACAAAGGAATGAGTAACTCCAGTATCTAGCTGCCTTCTAAATGGCAGTTCTCATTCCTCACTCCAGAACCTTATTTCTGTAGTGAACAGAGAATCACAACTAGCTGTAACTGCAGAAGTTGAGTGTCCACAGAGTGCTCAGTCCTAAACAGAACAAACATCTTTATTATTCCTCTTCCCTGTCCTCAAGGCTAATGTAACATTGCAGAAGTCAGGGAAGGGGAGACAGAAAGATTGAAAGAGCCAGAGACTGAAGAGATGTATTAATTACGTTTCTGCTGAATGATAAAATACCATAATGAAAGGCAACTTAAGGAAGAAAGAATTGATTGTGGCATATGGTTTAACAGGGAGAGTCCATAATGTCAGGGGAGCCATAGCAGTAGGTAGCCATAGCTGGAAGCTAACAGATCACATCTTCAACTGCATGTGGGGAAGGAATAAGGGATATATTATAGACACTACAAATAGAATTTTACAAAGGATTAATTAGTTACTACAATTGCCGCAAAGCATGTAGTATTGCAAACATAACATCATGAGGCAATATCCATACTGCTTTCAACATTTCTGGTAGGTGTTGTTTGTATAAGGTCACTTGTAACCTGTTTGCTGTTTTCAATATATGATATCAACATGCACATATACATGGACACATATGTTATTCTCTGGTTCAAGGACATGGAGGAGCATGTTCATAATTTAAGATTAAAGTCAAGCATAAGCCTAGGTTTTAAAAGCTTAGCGTGCCAGGCGGTGGTGGCGCACGCCTTTAATCCCAGCACTTAGGAGGCAGAGGCAGGCGGATTTCTGAGCTCAAGGCCAGCCTGGTCTACAGAGTGAGTTCCAGAACAGCCAGGACTACACAGAGAAACCCTGTCTCGAAAAACAAAACAAAACAAAACAAAACAAAACAAAACAAAACAAAACAAAAAAAAAAAAAAACCAAAAACAAAACAAAACAAAAAAAAGCTTAGCTTATCTGGGACAGTTGGAAGTCTTTTATTGTTTCCTCTTTAAAGACAAGAGCCTAGTGAGTCTGGTCAAGTTCAGGTTCTGTTCAATCTCAGTGGTTAAGAGAGTTTGCTGCACAATCATGAAGACTGAAGTTCAAATCCCAGCACCTGTGTGACAAGCTTCATTTTTTTTTTTATCTTTATCTTATTTTTGTCATCTGTAGAGCACATAACCTGATTTAATGGGTCACAAAGCATACACTTCAATGAATATAAAACTTTATTCCCCTTGTTAGAGAGTAAACATGCCATGTTTAATTAGATCCACCTCCTTTGAAAAGAGAAGTAATAAAATCTGCAGTTTTCTTACTTTGTGTAATGCAGACAAAAGTAATTCACACCATCGAGGTGAGCCAGATGTTGACAACTTACCCAAGGCCTAAAGAATATCTTTAATATTTGTGCAAACTACATCTAGGTCGGAGTCAGTATACAAGAGATGAAGAGTCAAGACATTATGAACTAAATAGTTCCACAAAGTGTTTACTCCAGTGGGTCAAGACGGTCTACGTATATCTTTAAATAATGCAACACACCTTAATGTTTAGTAGTGCTATGATTTGCTAGACATGTGAAGATTTACAAAACTCTGCTATGTATGCTTAAAATATCTCACTAGAAGAAAAGCCAAAAAGATAATTTCCTTGAATGTCTCATCATGTATATTTATTAAAAAAATCCATTTATATTTTATATTCATATACAAAGTAATTGGTTTCACTGTGGCTTTTTTGTACGTGTAAGCATATGTTGTTCTCAATCGTTCCTCTCCCACGCTCTCTTTACTGAATAGTTGCTGTGTGTGGAGTGGTGGATGTGTAGAACGGAGAAGAACTTAGATGTCATCCCTTAATTGTCATCTACCTTGCCTTTAAACAAGAACAACAACAACAGGGTTTCTCATTGGCCTAGAGCGTGCTAAGAGACCTAGGCTTGATAGTGAGCGCATCCCAGGTCTGTGCTTTCCCTGTGCTGGGATTAAAAGCATGCACTATTAAGCCTGGTATTTGTACAGTGGTTCTCATGTTCAAGCACAGCTACCCCTGGTACTTCCTTATCTCGTGTATTTCATTCCTTCTTCTTTCCCTCTATCTTTAGATCTCTTCCTTTTCTCTTTGAACCTACATACACACACACAGAGAGAGAGAGAGAGACAGACAGACAGACAGACAGACAGACAGACAGACAGACAGACACAGAGAAAAAGGCAGAGAGAAACACACAAACAGAAACACATACATGGGTAGCTAGAGAACAAATACAGACACACAAATACACACAGTCACTATAAATACATTTTATATATATGTGTATAGACAAGTATGTGTGTTCTTCATATAAGTAAAAACATGAAGTACAGGAACTATTTTCAAAATGTCATGAATAAACACTATCCTTCACTCTAAAGACAATGATATTTATTTCTTTCTAGTATTCTTTTCTATCATGAATGCTAAAAGATAACTGGACAGCAAGATGTCCTTGCTCTGCTTTTAAGCTCGACAGAACACTAGTCTAACAGAAGTTCTTTAAGGACCTACCAGTAACCAGGTTTTTTCCTGAAGCCTCATGCACAGAGAAAACCACTGTATGAAGGATGGCTGCCTTGTGGGCAAGAGTAACACTCTACCTAAAAATATAAATACATCAGTAGTTTTCTCAGACAAAGTGCTTCTAGTTCTGAAAATGTCTGAAAGTAGAAACAGGTATATAAAACACAGCACAAACAAAAGAGCACGTTTTCCTGCCAAGATCTGTGTGTACCACTTACTTCGCCTGGGACAGATTTCAGTTGAGTGTAACTCTGCTAAATACACTACAGCTGTGCTCAGCCCAGTATTAACATAGAGCCAACTTTTCTCACACTTAGCTAAATTTCCATAATCATTTCATTAATGAAATGCAGCTGGAGCAAAGATTTGACTTATCAATGAAAGTAACCAACTTGAGAATTTAGTGGCATTCATTTTAAATATTTGGTTAATTTCTATTCAAATTTATATAGCTCTTTCTGTCAACATAGACAAAGATCTCCCAGCTCCTTTAAAATATGTAGCGACAGTTGCCTCAAAAAAAAAAATGCTTTTACTTTGTAGTCAAAGAAGCAGCTATAAAAGTATACTAACAACCATTCATTGTTTATTTCTTCCTCACAGCATTGACTTTGAGGTAAACTGGGCATCTCCGACTTTATTTATCAGAAATATTGGGAAATCCATGTGTTCCCTTTTGCCACATAGACTGTGTGACTTTGGAAAAGGCAATGTTTCTCTGTTGTCTTCTGAACTAATTTGTAGAAATAACTGGAGAAACTCAAACTCTGTCCTTTAGATTCTCACATTTGTTTTTACATTTATTTGTCTATTGGGGAGCACATGCTTTGGTGCATAGGCAAGAAGGTCTGTTTTCTCCTTCCACCATAGGAGTTCTGGGACTGAATTTAAATCATCAAGCTTGGTGGCAAAAGTTGTAAACTGTTGAACCATCTCACTGGTCCCTACTTCTTTGTTTTCTGGTTGTTTTGTTTTGTTTTGTTTATTCTTTCATATATTACATCCCAACCACAGTTTCCCCTCCCTCCTCTCCTCCCAGACCCTCCTAGTTTTCTCCCTTCCACTCTTCCTCTGTTTTCCATCTGAAAAGAAAAGGCATTCCAGGAGTATCAAGCAAACATGGCATAAAAAGTTCCAGTAAGACCAGACACATACTTCACATCAGGGCTGCAGAAAGCCACCCAGTAACAGGAAAGGGGTCCCACAAGCAGGGAAATAAGTCACCTTTAACTTAGAAAAATATGGAAGTGTTTCATTGAATTACATTTTACCAATAGAAATTTTTTTTTATTATATGTCAAAATTCTATCTACTGTTACTTTTATACATTGTCTTAGTTAGAACTTTTATTGGTATGAAGAGACACCATGGTCACAACTCATATAAAGGAAAACATTTAATTAGAGCTGACTTATAGTTCAGAGGTTTAGTCCATTATCACCATGGAGGGAAGCATAGTAGCATTTATCCAGACATAGTAGTGGAGAGGTAAATGAAAGTTCTATATCTGTATTCACAAGCAGCAGAAAGAGACTGTAAGCCACATGGGCATAGCTTGACCTTCTGAAACCTCAAAGACCACCCCTTGAGTGATGCACTTGCTTTAACTCCTACTCCAACAAGGCCACACCTCCTAATAGTCATTGAAAGCAGTTTACTATAAAGAACCTGAGTCACTTTCAGTTAATTCTCTTTCCTTTCTCCTCTATCTCCTCTCTCCTTTCTTCTTTTCTCTGCTCTGTATTTCCTTTCCGCTGTTTTTCAGACATGTGTCTAACACTACTGGGCTGACTGTATTTCTTCATCTTATTTAATGGAGCCACCATAAATGTGTCAGTTTTACAAGTGAATGAGTATGCCTAGGAGTTGTATAAAGTGTGGATCCAGCTTGACATTAAATCCTCCATTTTAAAAGCTTTATTTTATTCTTCCTGAAAACTAGATATGCTAAGAAATCATTTTTAAAAGACACCGTATTCAAGTGAGGGAGGGATATTTTAACTTGGCATTTTCCACATTTCTTGAATTTCTGAACTATATGACCCTCTCATGATGTAGAAATTTAGCATGAGTTCAGCCATGCTTGAGCTCAATGCTGTTTGCTCTAGACTGTCTGCAGTGCTACCAGTTCAAGAAAACAGATTGCCTGACCCTTTGAACACCATGCCATGAAAGACTAAATACAACAGGACTTTGGATGTCCACTTACCTTAGCTAATCTTTGACCATATAATAAACATTCAGCAGTGGGCAATCCTGAAATTTGATACTTCCACTTGTTAAGAACTCTGCTAAGTGTCCAACTAACTTATATTTTACTTTCTTACCCAGAGTACTATTAAATGTGTTTATCAAATTTCTTGTTGACATTTAAGTATATCATGTTTAATTACATTTTCCAATTTTCCAGAGAAGAAAAACTATAGCTGGGAATTATACATCTCTGGATCTTTGGTTAATTCCTTCTATTCTCTAGTTATTTACAGTTGCATTCCTGAAAGTTATAAGACACTTTATAACTGACTCTAGATTTTTTTTTCATAATGTACACTCTTTAAAATTAAGTTGTAACCCATAGGTTGTTTCATGATATTTTGCTTTTTTAAAACTGCTGCTTTTTGTGGTCTTTCTAGTGGGATCCCATTCTTGATTCTAGCCTGCTCTGTCTTTTTGGCCCAATGTGGAAATACAGTTCCCCTCTTGTAACCTTCTCTCTTCTCAACCTTTCAAGGATACGCACCCAAGTTAAAAGACTGTCCCTGAAGCCAGCACCCTCATTCTGGAAACTGTTTGAGAAAGAACACAATTACACAGATGTCATGATTTTCCATGATGGTGTCATTGTGTGACATTGGCTGTGATGCAGAGTGAAGCCCTCAGCTGTCCCATGGGAATATCCACTGCAGGGCCCTTTAGCAGCTTTCCTTCTCTGTAGGTAGATGCCAGCTAGCTATGCCTCTCTATTTTTCTATAAATACACAGACTTGGTTTTAAAAAGTCATCTCTTCATCATGGTACTCATGATAACAAGCCTTTATGTCAGGAGGGAAGAAAAACATAAACAGTAGGAAACCATATGGAAGTCACCAAGTTTAAGTTTTGGAAATGCATAGATTCCAAAGTACTAAATGTTCTGAATCAAACTAGAAAGAGAAAAAAAAGAGAGAGGAAAGAAATAGGAAGCTGACAAATGCTGTCATGTTATAGTATAATCTGCTTCAGAAGCTACATTAACTGAATTTAAAGGGTATTACAGTTCCTACAGTCAACAGATTTATAAGCAGAGAGATAATAAGAGCTCACTCTGTTCTGCCCACATACATACATCTTCCCTTTACATGTATTGGAAAACTAAATAATCCAGATGATTTTGCAGTAAGCCAAAGACTTGAAGAAATGGTCAGTTTATGTCCCTTTGCCTTCCTATTGTTGCCATTGAAATTATGCAGAGCACAACCATTGAGAATTTCAATATCAGAATTAGAATTACAAGTGTATTCCTTGAAATCACCATATCCAGAAACTGAGGATAAATATAATAACTGCTCATGATTTTTTATTCCAAAAAAAGCAATATTACCTTTTTCCTTAAAAAATTCTACACCAAATTTATCTTTTATTTTAGATAACTGCACTATTTGAGGTACTTAGATACATTTTTAGAAGTATTTCCCAAGGAGAAAGTGTCTCAGCACTGTGTGCATAAGATCCACTCATGCTTGAGCAGATTTTCATGTTGTACTATCATTTGCAAACCTATTTGACATCGATAGGTCTTAGCATACAGTTTGTAAAAAATGAACTGTACATATTGATGCATACATAATATATATTTTAAAATGTATTCAACACTTTACATGATTTCTCATTTGACTAGATTACGTTGTACAAAACTGGAAGAATATGTTTTGGCTCCTAAGCTATGAATTTCCCTTACTCAGTCTTTTCATTTCCTCTTCCTTAAATGGTCACTTACGGGCTTTAAAAGTCGAGTGTACACTGTAAGACAAGATCTCTCGTAGATTCTAAAGAATAATGAATTTTCTCCAATGTACTGCCTATGTCAGCTGCTTTTAATTCGCTCAGAATTTATATCAATAGGGAAACAAATGTATAAGCCAATAAATATCCCCCAACATAATCAAATATATATATGTGTATATATATATATATATATATATATATATGTATATGTATATATGTGTAACATATATATACATATATATGTGTATATATATATATATGAAATATATACAAATATATATATTTCAGGTATAATGAATTCAACATTCAATATATGGCTGTGTTTGTCAACATTATATAAGTGGGAGAAAAAATGGCTCACAGTTTCCTATAGAATGCCACTCTTCCTTATATTCACCAGTGAAGATCTTGCTAGCATCACTGATTGTCTCTTGTGTTGACTTTGCAAGCAAATGTTTGTGTCTTTAGTCATTGACAGTGACGTGTTGCTGTTACTGATGGTAAATAGTACAAATGTACTTTACTTAACCCTCAGGATGTGGTGAGCAAACTTGGGAAAATGTCATTCCTCAAATTAATAATGTCTGGCCATAGTATTAGTATGTTTAACACTACTTCCATGTTAAAGGCGTGATTCAAGTCAATATAATGAAAAATAAGGCTACACATGATGCTACTCAGACAGCAAGTTGTTATTTTGAACGCTGTAGTAGGTTTATTAGGTTTACCCTTTTTTAAAAAGTGCATTTTTACAGTGGAGCCTGCTGTTACTGATCTCAGCCCTCTGGAGTTTGAGGCAAAAATATAAGGGGTTCAGGACCTCTTTAGCTACACAGTGAGTTGGAGACCAGCCTGAGCTTCAAGAAACTGTCAAAAAAAAAAGCTTTCTTTTACTGCTTTTCTTTTCTTTCTTTCTTTTTTAAACATCTACAGCACAGTTGTTAAAACTTTCCTGTTACTTCTTCAAAATTTATATTTGGGGGACCAAAATGTGGACAAGGCTATTTTATTATTGAAGGCTTCCTGAGGTGAAGTCTCTCTCAGTTCTCTTAATGAGCATGAAATGAAGAATTTGACTTAGCTGAACCAGGCTTCCATGTGCCGCTGTGCTGTAGCATCCTCTTCTTCTGCCTCAGGGCATCAAGCCAAAAGAAGAAATAGCTTTTTCATTGGGTAAATTTTACAGCTCATGAGTGTAATACCAAGTTGGGTATTTTTCTTGTTGTTCTTGTACTATATGATAGTAAACACTCAGATGTTATGATGTAGGCACTGTAGTCCTCAACACAGGACAGCTCAAGCAAACAAAAGACATTATAACTCACAAGCATTATTCCCTACCCATAAATTACCAGCAGCTATGGATGACAGTGGGGAACTGACCCCTATACATTTCCTCATTGCCATTCAGCGCTCAGAAATTCTACCAGAAAAGAAGTAGGAAGTGATTTACGGTGTGTTGTAAGACACCATGCTCGCACAGTGCTGCGTGTGGAGCAGAGATCAATTCATGGCTTACAGATTTGTCACAGGACAGTGCATCTTGCAGTCTGCCACCTTCAAATTAGGTGTCATGATGGGAGAAAAAATATGGCAGTGCCTTGGGAAGAAAATACCACATTTTGATGAGGATCTGGAACTGCTGTGGGAGAGTGAGAGACGAGGTATCGGGGCTCTCATTTGATCACAGCACACAGTCTAAGATCTAGAAGATAGAAGGGAGGGAGAAAACACATGGAGGCACAGAAAACCTGACAACCAAATCAAAAGGACGCCTGCAATTGTAGGTACACAAAAACAAAACTAACTATCAACAAGGAAATGATCCGCATAGAACTTGACTATAGTCTCCACATAGTTCAGGGTAATTATTTGTGACTTCACTATTAAGTAAACCCATGTAGGTTACTCTAGACTCCGAATATCAATTTGAGAATGTTAATGTTATGCACTTTGTATTTTTGTTACTTTAATGGTGAGGCAAATCAGAATGAACAAACAAATATTTCTCCCCCCCACACACACACACACATATTATCTGTAAATTATTCTTATTTGACAGCTTAGTTTAAAAAACAATCTATCTTGGACTGGTGAGCAGAACATAGTGAACATAGAAGTACATAGTGAATGGCCTTCTAATTAATACTTCTGCTATTCCACAGATCTGCTTGTTTACAGAACGTTCGTCATTTAATGCTCCTTTATTCCTGTTGCTTACATTAATACCTCAAGATAGAGTGAAGCAGAGAGGAGATTCACTTCCGGTTGCTCTTGGTGTAGACAGAGACCAAAGGGGCTGTGGTATAAATAATTAAATATAGACTTTTTATTATTTTATAAACTGGGATATAAATAATGAGCATTTACACACACACACACACACACACACACACACACACACACACACACACATATATTCTTTGTTCTCCTGCATTCTGTCTCCATTACGCTCTCCAATGCCCTTTTTGCCCTCCAGCTCATCTCCATCCTCCCCAGTAGTGCTCTCTTACTCTTTCATATCACCTGTATCCCAGTGCTCGCCTCTCCCCTCCTTTTTTAATTCCTCTTCTATTCCTTTTGGATTTTTATCTTTCTCTCTGTCCCTTTTTAATTTGACAGATGATAACTGCTTAGACCACAGAATGAGTAAACATCTTAGATTTTTACACACATTCTTAAGTTTACTGGGTGCAGATCCAAATTCTTCATTTTGTTTCCAAATCTGTTTCTAATTCACCTAAGTGAAAAAAACACCTCCTACCCCAGCTGCACATAGCTCACGTCTGTTCTCTTCTGCATTGCATCTGCACTAAGCTTCCCCACATCCTATCAACTGAGTCAAAAACAATGACCCAGTGGGCTGGTTCCCTTTTCACTAGCACATCCCAATGTATGATCTGCATCTATTTCCACTCCTGCAGCAACAGCCTCCCGACTGGACTCCCCATTCTCACTCTCCATCCTGATGAGCTAGAATAATATATACATATACATATACATATACATATACATATACATATACATATACATATACATCATATACATACACATACACATACACATACACATACACATACACATACACATACACACACACACACACACACACACATACACATACACATACATATACATATACATCATATAAATATACATATACATATACATCATATACATATATATGTATATATGTATATACATATATATGTGTGTGTATGTATATATATATGTGTGTGTGTGTGTGTGTATATATATATATATATATATCAAATCCATATACATATATATGTATATGATGTATATGGATTTGACATATATGTCTATGTGTATATTTATGTATTGTTCTCATTCCATGACATCTTTGTTTTCCAGGTTTAGAAAAGGCTAAATTGCAGATCTTTAATGTGACACATGAGGCTCATTAGCTCCTGGCCCCACCTCAGTCTTACACTCCGACTCACAGAGCACCAGGGTCCACCCTCACCTTACGATGTTCAGCATCTAGTTTAGTGTCTTTTCTGTGCTGATCTCTGTGCTCAGAGCCTCTTCTCCCATAATGTAATGCCGAGTAAGTTATCTTCTTTTTTTGAATATCACATCTCATGAAGATTTGTTAATTCCTAATCTTAAGGAATCCTTCCTGATATCCCATCTCATAGCATCCTATAGTCATATAATGCAAATGTGTAATTACCAGATTTGGACTTGTTTATTGAAAATCAGTATTGCCCACTCAACTGGCAGTCATTCACATAAACATTTGTATTCGGTTCTGTATATTCTGTGCATATCTTAGCGACGGAGGATGTGGACCATCAGCCTTTGAAGTTATGTGTATCCACATGTAAGTGAAAACATTACTGGGCCTTCTCCTCTTTAAAGGACTGAGTTTGAACATAGTTGTGATTAGTGAAATCAGAAACATATATTGTTCTCATTTTTCTAAATTTGTTATAAATGTTAACTCATATTAGGTGCACTTCTTGACATTACTGACTATTCATACATTGTATGAGATAGTATCTCCTCATTCTTAGCCCAGGCAGACTCAGGCTAACCTCATGCTTGTGGCAACCCTCTTGCCTGAGCACTCGTATTACAGGATTAAGCAATGATTCCAAACTTCATGAATTGTGTTTTAAGTGCAAACAGCCTCCCGACTATCCTCACATTCCTTGTCTTCCCACTCCCACACCTTCCCCTTCCTTAGCAGCTGTCTGTGTTCTATTTTCACTTTCTGGGCGTCTACATTCATTTGCTGATTTTATTTTTGCTTGTTTGTCTCTCCATATGAGAGAGAATATATGCATTTTTCTCCATGGCTGGCTTATTTTGTTTACTAGAAGGATCTCTGGGTAGATCCATACTCTTACAACTGACAGACACAGTTTTGTTCTTTCTGGCTGAATAACTCTGCTTTGTGTACATATAACACATTTTATTTTGCCTTTCAGCCATTTGATGGGAAACTACATTGTTCCCATATCTTGGCAATGTTGAGTATTGTTGCAACATGTGTGAGTATGTAGATATTTCTTTTTGTGTGAAGACTTTATTACCTTCAGTTATGTAGCCAGAAGTGATATAGCTGGGTCACCTGAGAGCATGATTTCTAGGTTTTTGAGGAATCTCCATAATAGTTTCTGTAGCAGCATCTACTAGCTTATGTTACTAATCACAGTGTATATGATATACTTTTGTCTCCATATGCTTACCAACTTTTTTATATAATAGCTATTCTGACTAAAGTGAAATGGAATGTCAATGTAGTTTTGATTTGCATTTCCTACTAGATAAATATTTTCATCCGCTTTCTATGCATTTACTGACCATATGTATTTCTTTGAGAAGTATCTGTTCAGAGTTTAGCCAATATTTTTCCCAATGTATTTAACTCAATTCATTTTAAGCTAAATTTTTGACTGGGTAATGTCCTCTTTCATTCTTAGCTTTAGTTAGTTTTCACTGTGTATACTGGACGTTAATCTTTTCTCACATGAATAACTATCAAAAATGTTTCCCATTCTGTAGACCATCTCCTCACTCTGTTCATTACTACCTGGGCTGTGTGATAGCTTTCTAATTCCATGGAATCCCATTTGTCAGTTTTCGTTTATATTTACTGAGCCATTGGAGACCGAATCAGGAAGTCATTTGCCATTGTCTTAATGTTTTCTGTATCTTTTTCTTCTAACATTTACTGAGCCCTGGGTCTTATAAAACATTTTTTTATCTAGTCTCAATTGAGATTTCTAACAGAGTAAGAGATTTTGCTCTAGTATCCGTGTTCTGCCTGTATAAATTCAATCTCCCATCACTCCTTGCTGACAAAGCCTCTATACCTTACTATGTGCTTTGAGAACCTGTCAATAATACATACCTATAGCTATGTGAGTTTATCTCTGGGTCATCTATTTTAGCCCATTATCTTACATAACAGCTTTTATACCAGTGCTACATCATTTTTGTTATTGTAGCTTTAAAGTATATTTTGACGTTTGGTTGGGCCTACAACATGGTTCTTCTTCATCGTGGTGTTTGAACCATTCGGGGTCTTCTTAGGCTTCCATATGAATTTGGAGATTATAATTTGTAGTGCTGTAAAGAATACAGCTGGTACACTGATGGAAATTCCTTTGGCTATGTACTTCTCTCTGATAACATGGCATTTTGAACAATGTGAGTTTTCACCAATCTGTGAAACAAAGGATTGATTTCTACTTGCTAGTGTTTTGTTTTTGTTTTTTACTTTGGTTTGTTTGGTTTGTTTGTTTGCTTTCTTGCTTGTTTGGTGGTTTGGTTGGTTAATTAGTTGGTTGACTGGTTGGTTTTGGTTTATGGTTTTCAACGTGGAGATCTTTTATGTCCTTGGCTAGGTTCATCCCTAGGATCGTGTGAGCAACTGCTGTTGTAAATGTTGCTGATTTGTCATAAGACTGATGGGAAGGAAAATGTTCTTCTGAGTTCTGACACGGTGCATCTGTTGGTGCTGGATAGAAAAGCTGCTTGTTGCATATGCTTCTGTTTTGCTAAACTTACTTGTCTAGTAAGTGCCTTTGGGTGGAGTCACTGTTGCCTTCTAAGTATGACATCATGTCATCACCAAACACCTTCTTCTGTTCTTAGATCTTGTGATATTTATTGTTTGCCACTGGAGACCACAGAATAGGAGAGAATGAGGATCATTGACATTCGACAGTGCTCTCTGTCCCCGAGCCATGAGTGACAAATGAGAGTTTTAATCAAGCTGTC
Source organism: Rhabdomys pumilio (assembly GCA_030674055.1). Taxonomy (NCBI): domain Eukaryota; kingdom Metazoa; phylum Chordata; class Mammalia; order Rodentia; family Muridae; genus Rhabdomys; species Rhabdomys pumilio. The sequence continues at coordinate 32,574,633 of JANHMN010000015.1, forward strand.
AGAATCCAGTCTTCTTAGGATGCTTTCTTTCTGAGATCCTGTCAGCTTCACAGAGTACCACCGGGAAGACAAGTTTCTCTCCCCCTCTCCCTGGTATAAGGGAAATCATCTACATCAGTTTTTTATATATCAAAGATTTTCTTTCATTTTACTTTTGATAACATTTACCAAGCAAATGAAGTCTGAGCAGCTTGCCTCAGAGGGAATGATAAACTGTACCCTTCCTTCCTACTTTCTGCATGGTCCAAACCACTCATGCCTTTAGTCTTCTTATCAATTGGGTGACAATAGTATTTACCACGTGGGGCTATGAGAAGATTAAATTGATAGATGCATATGCCTAAGCAAGGTGACTAGGGCTCAGTAAACACAGAATCAATGTTAGTTCATTTTTATTACCATGACAGGTACCATCCAGGCACCTTGTTTTTGACTAACTAATAAAACCTTCACCTGGAGCAACGAGGCACAAAAGGGTCCAGCTTTAAATCCTCCTTCCAATATATATGCCAGAAAATAAGACCTGTTTATCTTTTCCACTATATCTCCAACACCTAAAATGATTGTGAGCCTACAGCAGAGACTCTATAAATACTTAGTGGAGTGCTCATTTAAAAAAAAAAAATCACTGCCTAGTACCAATTGTGCTAGAGGGAAACAGAAAGTCACCTGGGCCCAAACCTAAAGTCAGGCACTGCGGAGGCAAAGTGTTGGTGCGGGCAGTGCAGGGAGCCCTAAGACACTGACTGGTACAAAGAGCTAAAGCCAGAGCAACAAATTCACCCGGCTCCCTGAAACATGTAGCCAGGGCTACATAAGGGACCAGCACTGCTGTATCGGGCATGTCCAGGGAAGAGCCAGTGGCAGTGCTGTTTAATGACGTGCACAGGATAACGGTACCTTGTGGGGTGGCTGAGGATGATGACGTCAGCTCTAAAAGAGACTTTGGAAACATGAGCGGCATAGTGGTGGTTGAACCACTGGGCTAGTGGACCAAGCTGTCTTGTTAACAACTAAAGCCTCAACACCTTGAATGCGACAGCCCAAGGTCTACCAGGTGCTCGTTAATTACTTGTTTAATTAATAAGTGGGAGGAAAGTAGAGTTGGAGACACAAAAACAATGTGCATGCTGGCTCCTCAGGGAAATATTCAACACGAAAGTCAACAGAGGGTAAGCGACAACATCCCAGGACAGGGAAGGCTTGAGTGAAAGTGGAGCAAAGACAGCAACAGCTGAAAAGGAAGCCAAGGCAGGTGTCAGAAGGTAGCAGGTTTGCACGCCACGCACAGTGTTTGTTGCTAAATGTCTATTTATTTTCTCCATCCAATTAATTTGCTAATCCCACCGAGGAAAGGGAACCTTGTTAAGCCAGGGAGTTTGAACACACCTAATTATGTAACTCAGCTCCTCATCAGTTTGTCTTACTCTGATTTAAGATCACTGTGTATCTAAATATCCCTGTTTGTTCTTACTACAGAGCAGGTGGTAAGGCTGAATACTGATGCTGCAATCTTCATTAGAGAGGTGCTCTAATGACTTTTTCAAGGAATACACACACACACACAGAGAGGGAGAGAGAGAGAGAGAGAGAGAGAGAGAGAGAGAGAGAGAGGCGTAGATTTGCTCATATCGAGCAAATTGCCATCATTCTGAACTTTGAAATGTTTGAACTATTTCAATATAGTTTGAATTTTTCAAATGAGAAGATAATAATGGTTAATAAAACCAAAAATTATTGAAACTTCATAAGTAAAAAACACTGATATATGCTGTTTTAAAAAGTGATTTTTAAAAAATATTTAATTATAGATATCTCTAACTCTTTTCCCAGAAACAAATTAGGATTTCCATGAATGAAAATTTATCAGACTTGCTTTATCAAGAAGTAGCATTTTACAATGTGAAAAACACTTTTATATTTTTCTTTTTTTTTTTTTTGGTTGAGAATGCACTTATTTTATTATCCTTTTATTTAGTGAAGGGGAAGATAGATAACATGAATGGACAGGCTTACCTTGCTATTGCCAGCTTTTCAAATCACCACTCCTACCCTCCTGCGCCATCTGCCAAAGTGGTTTTGTATACATTTCCGTATTATTAATGAACATTTGAGTTTATAGGTGTGGATTATCTTCCCACAAAATTAGATCCCTGTAAAGGACTAAGGTCCTATGAGTTATTCTGAAAGACTCTCTACAAAGAAAACAATAAAGATATTCCCTTCCCCCACAAAAAAATAATAGTACCAACTCTTAAGTAAATTCGAAGCATTACTACAAATAGAAAATTTTTCTATAGTCAATATCATAAGTGATTAGAAATACAGAACACATTTTATTCAAGTTTCAATTACAAGTACATTAACCATATATGGCAGTGTAGGCTCCGTGTATGCATGAGTGTGTGCATGCACATATATATATACAAACATATGTATATACATATCCACACAAATATCATACTACATTCTAAATCTCTTTTTTTAAGATTCATTTTGTTATTTATATATGTGTATACGTATGTGTTTGCATGTACACACATGCATATAGGTGCATATGGAGGACAGAAGAGGGCATCAAATCTCCTGGAACTGAGGTCGCAGATGCCTGTGAGCAATAAGAAGGCTGTAATCTGCACTATGGTCTTCTGAAATAGCAGCAAGTGCTTTTACTCACTGAGCCATCTCTCCAGCACCTGAATGTTTCTTTATTCTAGTATCCTGACCATCTTTCCTTATGGGTTCAGCTTAAAATGAAGGTTTTTAGTGTGACGGTGAAGAAGAAAATAAGCTATGAGTTTGCTTCCTTCCCCAAGAAGGCATATTTGAAATAGCCGCACTACCAGGTAAAAGTACCTGCCTGTAACCAGGCTTTCATGGGAGCTGTCCTTTTCATGAGGATCCCTGAGACTTTTGTCATAATTGCAAAAAAAAAAAAAAAAAAAAAAAAAAAAAAAAAAAAAAAAAAAAAAATGTGAGCATGCCTTTCAATGAGTTGCCTACAATGCCTGAAGTCTCAGGAATGTGCGTAACTACTATTAAATATTGGTATGACTCAGAAGAGCATTTGATGTGACCTAAAGCAAACACTGGATTTGTGTTTCAAAGTTCAAGTTTGAAACTCCAATTGAACAATAAGCCGGGTCAACAACCAGTGTGATGGTATGTACTCACAATGGAAAGCACTTGGAATTCTGAGGCAGGAGGATCACAAATTCTCGAGTCAGCCTTGGCTACATAGTGAACACTTTCTCAAGAAACAAAACAGTATAAAACAAGCAAAAAGAGTGACCTGCGTATATCACTTACTCCCCTTTATGCTACCCACCTGTTGAGGATGCAGCAAAGAAATCTTGCAAAAACTCCAATACCAATCAACCATACAATCATCATATTATAGCTGGGTTTTGTTATATCTATAGCAAATAATATTTTAAAATTCTTATTTGTCAATATGAATTGTATGTTTGCAGGCACCACAGGTTAAAAGGTAGTCAAGAGATACAACAAGCACTAACTAAATGCCCTCTTTCTTGAAAGTTTGATGTTAGTTAAACTTGTCTAATTTTTAATATATATTCTTGATTCCCTTTCTTAGGAAATCTGTATTATATGTATAATTTAGAGCTTACAATTTTGTATTAATTTTCATGCTAAAGCATATTTTCTTTAGATGAAAATATTGCCAAAATTTTTTTGAACTAGGTCTCACTGTCCTGTAGACCAAGCTGGCCTTGAACTAACAAAAATAGTACCTGCCTCTGCCTTCTAGTGCTGGTACTAAAGGTGAATGCTCCAATGCTTGGCTGTAACTTAATTTCCTTAATGATATATTTCTTCATTAGATTCTTTTGGATCTTCTTTAAATACAGACAGTTCAAAGAACTTAAAGCTATGAAGCTTGAATTCCAAAATAGAAACATTTGTTCATTCTAATCAGTTATTTTTTTAAATGTTTCAAGCTAACTATTCACTGCCTTTACATTTAAATTAATTCAGTCCTCTTTGATAATAATAAATACACAGAACAACCGTATTTGAATCTATTTAGGCCTGTGGTTAAAAGAACGAATCATTTTAAAAATATGCACCTACATTTCCTAACGTATCTTTTTAACTTGAAACAAATAAATTTGCATTCATTTGCAAAGCACCTGACACAAGGCTTGGGGCCCTTGGCATATGCGATTCCTGATTGGCAACAAGTATTATCTTTCTGGCATAAACTAAAATTGCAATTCTGTATCTATGATTACAAGTTTTCTTTCCTTTAAAGAGGAGCCACTTGAGGAGAAATCTGAATGCAGATTCCATCTGGAGTTTAACGCACTTCCCTGGTCATTTGCATATGTTCTGCATAACCCTTCTGATTTTCTTGCCTACTTGCTTTATCAGATCAATCAATTCACTTCACTTGCATGTGGGTCTGTTTGTGGATATCAATGTGTTTAACTTCTCCAGCAAATAAAATATTTGTTTAACACAACAAATCAGGTAAATGAAGGTTGATTTTTTTTTTTAACTTAACATTTTCCTGGAAATAATTGAACTACACTGGCTTTTAACTCTATTCCACAAATCACACTTTAACTCTTTTTTCTTAAGTTTAAGCTTGTGACCTGAGCATAGTACATGGGTTTAGAGTGTATGGGTATGTGTTTCTGGGTGCACAGACCTGTGCACAGTCAAAGAAGTATCTTCATCTACCATGCTGCAGCTTGCTCCTTTGAGACATTGTCTGTCCCAGACCCTAGAGCTTGAATTTTCTGATTAACCTGGCCTCCAACAAGTCTCTCACAAATTTCCTGTCTCCATGTCCACAGTGCTGGCCCTACCATCAGCTTGTCATTTGGATGCTGGTGTTTGTACTCAGGTCTTCATGGTTAGCTAGTAAGTGCTCATGAATGAGCCATCTCTCCAGTCACTATAATTTGCTCAAGCAATTAATATTTAGTCAAATTACATTTGGGGTTCTGAATCTTAGTGGGTAAATCAACTGAGCAATGTTTTTGTAGGTTCTTCCACTTGTACAGTAGCAATAGTATTTACTCTTGCTGTAGGATGAAGGTTTGTTTCCATTTGAAATAGGTAATTTAGACAATGCTTTTATGAAAAATTAGAATTGACTCACTTGGACCAAAACTGTAATGAAATGAAAGATAAAAGCTTTGCCTTCATTTTGTTCTTATTTCCTTTACATTGAATTCTGTATTTAACCCTGAAGGTTTATATGTTAATCACTCAAGGAGTAGCTTGATTTCTAAAACACTGCATCCTTCAAGGCTGGAGAAAGTACAGAGATAAGACACTGCCTTCAACTGCAGTCACTTTGGATTCCAGGAAGATCCAACTTGGAAAAACAGACCAACATGAATATGAGGGTAATCACCCTTAAGGGATAGACTGCACGTTGGAAGAGAAGTGATTACCCATGGAGAGCCTCTTTGTCCCTTCAAAGAATAAGGGCTTTTTTGGCCCAAGCAATAGTCCTAGATCTAAAATAATAATCAATCAGATTATTATTATTATTCTGCGTGATCAGAACTATTGAATTATACAGACACTTGCCTCGTTTATATCTGAAATATCTGAAATATTTTTCTCCTTTTTTTCATTATAATGGGTTACATAAAGCTTTTCTTCCCCATGCAAGTTTGCTGCTATACTATAGATGCTGCCCCAGTAAAGGGGATTAGCAATAATTTATATTCTATCTGCTTCCTTCCCAAAGTGCTAAATTTATACCATAAGGCATCCACAAGGTAGGAAGGGACAACAGGAATAATTCTTATTCAGTCACCAGCTTATAGCTATCTAGCATCTTCACTAATCTGCTAAATTCAGAGAGCTTTTCTTTCTAAATTTTGAGACTACATCCCTACATAAGCTGAAAGATACCCTACATCTGCAGTCTCTAAAAGTAAGGAATTTCCTTTGTTCATCACATTCTGTTGAATTTCCTATTCCAGCTCCCACTGAGTGGCAGGCAGTGCTAAAGGCGATTTGACCTGAGATCTTTTTTCAGTGTATTCTCTACTAAACCTGGAAAGAATCTTTATTATTTAAAACATCTGTCCTGTACTTTGAGCAAGTCCTCCCCACTGCCCTCCCCTCTATCACCCTACCTCGAATTAACTCCCTTTGTTCTCCTAGACAAGTTCACTTCTACTTTCATGTCAACTATATGTATATAATTTATGTATATGCATAAAACCTAGAACACATGATGGAAAGAAAGCATGTGATATTTGTGTGAGACTGACTTCATTTACTTGCTGTGATTGTCTCCAGTTGTCTCCACTTTTCTGCAAAGAACACAGCTTCATTCTTCAAGTCTGAAATAATTCCTTCATGTATACAAACCACATTTTCTTTATGCATTCTTCTTTTGATGGACATCTATCCAGGCTCTGTAATCTACTTCTTGTGAAAAATTCTACAACAAACATATATATGGTATTTTGGAATCTTTTGGGTACCTAAGGGTACAGCTTTGTCGTATAGTGGTTCTATTTTTATTTGTTTTTTTTTTTTTTCTCAGAAAGGTCAGTACTTTCTTTAACAGGCTGGACTACCTTACTGTCTGTCTCTTAATTGTAGTTTTGGGGATTGGTGGTAGAGACTGGTTTGTTAGAGCCACAGCTAGCTGTCATCCAACACACTCCAGCTAAAATTTCTCACCTCAAATGAAGGCATATGCCTTGGACTGACTTCTCATTATTTTTTCTGAAATTCTCCAAAAATAAATAAAATTAAAAAGAGAGATTTATTCTTTATTACAGAAATGGTTTTTTTCTTATTAAAAAAGAATGGTTAACATATACTCTTAGTACTAATTAACTATGATAGATAAATACACTCTATTATATTTTAAATTTACAGCAAAGACTACAATTTGAGGTGGGCAGAAAGGGGACTCTCACCATTGTATAACACATAGTACCTAGTTGACTGATAATAAATTTCAGGTGTCACCAGGCATCAGCTGAATAAGTGAATCAACTATATGACTCGTTTATTAAGTTTTATTTCAAATGAATTTGTTACTGAGCAAATTATTCAGATTTCCAAAAAAAGTCATTCAAAAACTCAACTGTCAAATTAGATTTTATCATCATTTTATATTGATCTTTAAACTACTATGTTACATAATGAAAACATTAATTTGATATATGACAGGCTTAGTCAAATATTTTCATAGTTGACAATATCAAGTGATACAAAATTATACCTTTCAATAAAACTTAAAGCATTTGTATAGCTAATACAAACTAGAAAAGGCTATTTGCTACCTAAAGGTTTTAGTGATATATAATTAATTTATATTTGTAGGAACTGTATACGTGTACATTTTTTTCTAAATTCATTTGAGGGACTATAAACTCTCATTTTCTTTGTCTACAATTTTGACCACAGATTGATATTTTATGGGTGTTGTTATGCTATGTTTCATTGTTTTAAGGGAGACAGCTAGAAGAGACTAGAATTCTGCAATGACTCTTCACTTCTAAAGTGTAGTAAAATATGCCCATTACTTACAATGCTTTCACACTGCCCCAGGCAGACTGATCTTGATCTATCTCCCTTTTTCCCAGGGGCATCTGGTGCATTCACAAGTATGGACATCAATATCTGTCTATTTTGACTTGGCTTTTCACCAGGGAATCTTACCTTAGAACCTGGAAGGACATGCCCTGAACTTAAGAAGACATACAAAATAGCGAGAGGAGATGAAACTGTAAATCTAGAAGGTCAGTCCAAATAAGTTTTGTATTTCCCTTGTGATTATGTGTCACAAATAAGTCTCCATTATACTGTTGTAATTCCCCTAGCCTTGAGTGAAGAGAAAAGGAAATTGAACTCTCCTGTCTATAAACCTGCAACTCCAACATGAAGCCTGTCTTAAGTCTACACATGTTTCACTTATCCATAGAAGACACACAAGGTACATGTTAACTTTATTTAACCCCTACTATCTAAGTATTATCAGTGTCTTTATTCAGTCTTATGGAAGTCATGATAGTTATGAATAAATATAAATTTAAAAGAATATTAAATGACGTAAATCAAAATAATTAAAACCTTTCTGAAATAGATTTCAGTTTATTTACATTGACATTGTGACACATTAAGTAATGCTTTCATACAATAATTTACAAATTAAATAAATGTGTCATTTAAAAATATTGTGTGTATTCATTAATTAAAGAATATGTTCTGTATCAATGACACAAAACAACAAATTATTTACAACATCCTAAGCAATAGAGTATATAGGTGGTTTTTAACTAAACCATAATTTTTTTCTATTTTTATTTTACATAATATATAAAAACATATAATTTTTGATTTTATATATATAAATATAATATACAAATATATGTGCTATAATATATTTATATACTATATTATATATGTATAATATATATATACTAATATATTATATGTAATATATACTAATATATATATTTGTTTGTTTCTTTGTTTGTTTGTTTAATCTTCCTCTTTTTACATTACAGATTTTATCCCCCTCCCGGTTCACACTCTAACTGTTCCACATCCCATACCTCCACCCCCACCATCTCCACGAGGATGTCCCTACGCCTCCCACCCCATTAGATCTCCCCACTCTCTGGGGTCTCCAGTCTCTTGAAGACTAGGTGCATCTTCTACCTGGCAGTCTTCTGCTGTAAATGTGTTGAGTGTATCATATCAGCTGGTGTATGCTGCCTGGTTGGTGGTCTGAGAGATCTCAGGAATCAAGGTTAATTGAGACTGCTGGTCCTTCTACAGGGTTACCCTCCTCCTCAGCTTCTACCAACTTTTCCCTAATTCAACAACAGGGTTCAGCAGCTTCTGTCATTGGTTGGGTGTAAATATCTGCAACTGACTCTTTTAGCTGCTTGTTGGATCTTTCAAAGGGCAGTCATGATCGATCCCTTTTTGTGATCACTCCATAGTCTCAGTAGTAGTGTCAGGCCTTGGGGCCTCCCCTTGAGCTGGATCTCATGTGGGCCTGTCACTGGACCTCCTTTTCCACAAACTCTTCTCCATTTTTGTCCCTGCAGGAACAGTTTCAGACAGGAACAATTATGGGTCAGAGTTTTTGACTGTGGGATGGCAACCCTATCCCTCATTTGATGCCCTGTCTTTCAACTAAAGGTGGGCTCTACAAATATCCTCTCCTCACTGTAGGGCATTTCATCTAAGGTCCCTCCCTTTGAGTCCTGAGAGTCTCTCACCTCCCAGGCCTCTGGTATATTCCAGAAGGTCCTCCTATTTCTTACCTCCTGATGTTACCTGTTTCCATTCTTTCTGCTGGCCCCCAGGGCTTCAGTCCTTCCCCCCTACTCAATACCTGATCATGTTCCCCTCTTCCTCTCCCTGTCCTCTTTCCCACCCAGGACCCTCCCTCCCACGCTCCCTCCCTCCCTCCCTTCCTCCATTCCTCCCTCCCTCCGTCCCTCCCTCCCTCCTGTGATTGCTTTCTTCTCTCTTCCAAGTGGGATTGAGGTGTCTTTACTTGGGCCCTTCAGCTTGTTAACCTTTTTGAGTTATGTGGACTGTATCCTGGGTATTCTGTACTTTTTAAGTGAGTACATACCATACATGTCCTTTTGGGTCTGAGTTACTTCACTCAGGATGACATTTTCTAGTTCCCTCCATTTGCCTCAAAATTCAGGATGTCCTCGTTCTTAATAGCTGAGTAGTGCTCCATTGTGTAAATGAACCACATTTTCTGTATCCATTCTTCTGTTGTGTGACATCTGGGTTGTTTCCAGCTTCTGGTTATTATAAATAAGGCTGTTATGAACATAGTGGAACATGTGCCCCTATGGCATGGTAGGCCATCTTTTGGGTATATGCCCAAGAGTTAAACCTTAATTTTTTCAAAATGCTTTTATAATATAGAAATAAAGAAAATGGTATTTCTTGATGTTTTCATTTTATCTATTGAGTTTTGCTTTCTAACAGCTTGACATGTAAGTGTAATGAGTTTTAGTTATTTTAACTCCCCATAGTCCTCTCACACATATCCTTCCCTCTCCCTATTGGGAACAAGTAAAAGAAACGTGTTCTAAGTACTACCATTTCACTTTCTGACTGCATTTAATCATAGGGAGAAACTATATTCAGAGTCCTAGACTCTAAGGGAACTGGGGATTTCCCAATAACTGAACAGCTTTTATTGTAAAACAGTTGTCTGAGTACAGAAATCTCACTGACAACAAGTAAGGAGACAGTTGTCTTAGTCCACTCATCTCTAAGACACCTTCTCTATCTTGCTGGCAAGATTAAACAAGTTCATGTGCCCAGGCCTAGGAAGGAACACCTATCCCACTTCTCCAAATGTTTTCTTTTTTTTTAATTGGATATTTTATTTACATTTCAGATGTTATCACCTTTCCCTATTTCCTCCCCACCCAGAAACCCCATCCCATCCCCACTTCTGCTGCTTCTATGAGGATGTGCCCACACACACATACCCACTCCCCCCTCCCTGTCTTCGAATTCACCCACACTGGGGCATCCAGCCTTCATGGGACCAAGGACCTCCTCTCCCACCTATGCCTGGCAACCCAGCGACTTGTGCGGTAATTCTGCCTTGCTAAAGTAAAAATATATGAACAGCATTGTTTATACTTAGTGTGTAATTTGTACTTTACACTTGAGACACAAACACAAAAAAATACAAACAAATAAAAATACATTTCTACTATAAAAAAAGATAGAATTTATTGTTATCTAAACCAAGGTACATAAGTTGTAATATAT
>JANHMN010000015.1:32585508-32605165 GCA_030674055.1 Rhabdomys pumilio
TATATATATATATATACACACATATATATACATATATATATACATATGTAATATATATATATATATATGTATATATATATAAAATCTCCAATTGCCTGTTATGCCATAACTAACTATATGCAGCTGACCTGTTCCTTTGCCTTCTTTTCACTCTGAGCTCTGGACATAATGTCTAGGAGGATAAATTCAGGTCCTTGAAGACCCTGGAAGTAGCCTAGTCTCCAATGAGTACTGCCCCTTACTTAGCCCATAATGTAAAAACACAATTGGATACCCTGCTTCTCTCCCAAGCTCCCCCCTTGTTTTGTGTTCCCATCTTGTATACTCTCACTTTGAAGAGGTGGTTCAGATCCAGAACTAGCTGCCTCCCTGAGCACTCAGAAAATAAAGCTTTCTTTTTTAAGCTTCCATAACTGAAGTGAGTTTTCTTGGCTTCCACTCCAACCCAATGTCTCACTGAAATCCTTCTTCCCTGCAAAGCTTGCTCCTACTTTCATGTGTCCTGCGTGTGTGTGTGTGTGTGTGTGTGTGTGTGTGTGTGTGTGTGTGTAATTAAAGGTTTTTTTCTTTTTTACTTAATTTTTTTCATATATTTTCATGAATATATTTTCATGCCCCAACTTTCATGAACCAAGGGGATATTATGGGCAGTAACATGGATAACCTGTCAGTGACTACATCATAAGAAAGTAGTACCTCTTCTCCTAGCCACCATTAAATATTGGTAGCTTTCAAAGAGGAGGGTGTGTTATGGAGCAGAATTGAAACATTCCGTAGTTTAGGAAAAATCTTTAAGCAGAAAAGTAAACTCAAAATACCTAGTGGAAGTACCTGATACTGATCAGAATCACTAGGCCTCTTTTCTTCCAATGCAAACAAACCAAGCTACTGAAAATCACTCTCAGAGGAGTTAAGCTGGAAAAAAAAGACTCTTAGCCAAGCCATGCACACTACAAGAAAGATTACTGAGATCAAATCCCCTTCCTGGAAGAAGCAGAAACCAGCTGAGCTGCCTGGGAGAATTCTAGTCCTACTGAGTCACTTAGAAAGGACACTCTCCAACCTTTTGAGCTGAATGCAGGCTGTGATGTTCGCTCATGGCTCCCTGCTTTGGTGAGCTGTCAGCCATGCTGGGTGGGCTTTGGTGGTACACTTGTCTTTTTGTCATTTCTGTTTCTACAAGTAACCCTCACCCACACTCATGTAGGTAAGCCAACAAAACTCATTGGTTCACCAAGTTGTATTATCTACACTTTGGTGTTACCTGGGGTGAGTATACATATGTGTTGTATTTTCCCAAGTAAAGTCTTGCTCCCCATATGAAATGTTGAAGGGCCCATTCTTATATAAGTCTTCGTTGGGTAATTACAGCTAGAGCGAATTCATAAGTGCAACAGTCAGGTTGTGTCTAAAAGACATCTTTTTGCAGCATACCTTCTCTTTCTTCAGTTTTCCAACCTTTTCATTCCCTCTTAATGCTCCCTCACCACTGGAGGGGGTAATATAGATATCTTCTTTGGTGTCGAGACTTCTACCATCACATGTTCTTAGAAATTTGATCAGTTATGAATCTGTGTATTAACTGACACTCTCTGCAATGAGGCTAAAGTTGATTCTAACCTACGAAGTTACAAATGAGAAGATTTAAAAGGTACTTTGACAACCTCCTCTACTCTAGGAAAATAGTAGTAGTGGGTGCTATGGCCTCCCCATACCTCCTGATCAATTCACAGTAACAGGAAGGAGTTTCCTCCTGTGGAATATGCCTGGACTTTAGTCAGAAAATGGCTGCTTACATTCACAGCATATAGCAAATATAAAATGTAAGAATTCTTTAATATTTTAATTTTTTAGGAAAATTTTCCAGGAATAGTCAATGAATTTGATTGTGCTTTTTGTTAGGCTGGTCCAAGCCTCTGGGTAAGAGAGATCCAGCCCCTTTAGGGAAATAGAAACTGCATGTTCTGCAAGACCCAGGAAGCTAACCCAAGACCCTATCTTAACTCCTATAGCATCATTTTCATCTTAATGACCAGAGGTCCTCATGTGAAACTTTCTGTTTATAATTGTTTCTTTGTTCACAACAGTTCCAATCTCCCTTAGTCATCTCTTGACACTACACACATATACACACATACACACACACAACATACACACACTCCACAACCCTTTTTTTTTACAGCTCTTTATTGTACATGTTAACAAAAGCAGTTTAGTGAAAAAGACCAAAGCCTGTGTCATCTTCAGACTCCTTCTTTGCTTCCACTTTCTTCTCAGCTGGGACAGCATTGGTGGATGGAGCAAAACCACCAGCAGGTACAGCTCCAGCTGCTAGAGTGGGCCCACCAGCCCCTACATTGCAGATGAGGCTCCCAGTGTTGACATTGGCCAGACCCTTTCCAAACAATCCAGGCCAGAAAGGTTCAACAGTGATTAACACCGGCTGGTTTAGTTAGGGCATTAATCTTATCCTCTGTGATGAAGGCAGAGTAGATGCAGGCAAGCTCAGAGACAGAAGCCATGTTGTGGACTGCCGGCATGGTGCTAGTTGCCCAATGAAGTGAGGGCCTCACCCCAATGCAGTGGCCTTAGCTTCCTCCAAAGGACTAAGCACTTTGGTGTCAGTTGTTAAACCACAAATTTTACTTTTTGCAAGCTGTTCTCCCTTCTCTCAGAAACAGCCAGAAGTTAGTAGCTCAATAAAGCTTTAATCCTTGGCTTCAGAAGGGTTCTGTTGGTCTCATGCTCCCATAAACCTTACATTTTTAATTGTGATAATGACACAATTTTCCTAGGTTAAAAGTTAGAAACCATTATCATATATTATCAATTTATCTGCAAATTTATGACTATTTGAATTATCATTAATTATGCAACTTAATTTGAATGCATCCTAATATGACCAGAGCTGCATAGTGGAAGAAGTTGTACCATTTATACTGTGAAATCTTTATTCTAATTTCTAAGCTTCCAAGAAAATATTTTCCAGAAGTTTTCCATTTTCTTTCTCTGAAACTTTCTAAAAAATTGTAATTTTTAATAACTGTCAAAGTTTTAGTGTTATCTCTGAAACTTCCCATTTCAATCCCTGATTCTTTTGCAGTAGCTTCTTCAACCGTAAACAGTGAACAAAATTCTTTCAAGTTCTGAAAGATACTTCTTTTCTCCTTTCCATCTTGTTTCTGTGTTTTTGCTGTATTGTGACATATTATTACTATTGATAAAAATAAGTAGAGTAAGAAAATTAGCCCTGTCTTAATCTCCGTGAGTAAAACTAAACTGTTTAATAAGTGTCAGGAGCAACCTTGCTTATACACTGAAGGCCTAAATCAGCCATACATGCCTGTTAACACAAAGTCTTGGTCTCTGTGGGAAAACACTAATCCTAGAACAGATACCTATAGACCTTGTAGACAAGTAGCCTTAGTGGAAAATTACCATCCTGGATAAGAACAAGTAGTCATAGACCTTGTGGATAGGTAGCCTTAGTGGAAAGTATCAGCTTGGATAAGAACATATGAATCATAGACAGAGTCTTAGTGAACTGTTCCTGTTTCTTCACCCAGCCAAAACCCTGTTCTGGAAGATATCTGCACTCCCCCTGAGAACAATAACACTCCTGCATCATCACCTTCCCCATATCCTGCCTCTATGTGTATATAAATTCTGTGTGAAAAAATTAAAATCAGAGGTTTGATCAGACTCTAGACAAGTCGTCATCCTTTGCGTTCACCTGTTCCTCTGTTCTCTTTCAGGTGATAGCCCTGGATCCTGTTCACTGCCCTGCTAGATGGGATAAATAAGCAATGATGTTACTATTTAGAAATTACAAACATTTACTTTTTTTGTCTTTGTTATTAAAACTTATTTTTTTAATTTTTTATTTTTTTTACTTTTTTTTCTTTATTGGATATTTTATTTACATTTCAGATGCCATCCCCTTTCCCCATTTTCCCTCCCTAGAAAACCCCTATCCCACCCCCATTTCTCCTTTTTGCTTTTATACTATTTTTTTAATATTAATCAAAGGCTTTATAAGTTTGGTAATGCTCAATATCAATCAGAAGTATAACACAATACCCAACCGAGATATATGAACTATCTTTGACTGGCAGGGACACGCAAACATCTACCTTCGTGTCCCCTCCTCCTCTTGTCACCTAGCTCCTCCTCTCCTTCTCCTCCACTCCTTACTCCTTATCTTCCTCTCCTTACTCTTCCCACCTTAGCTCCTCCTACATATCACCATTTCTGTTAAAATAAAACTTTTCTCTTAGAATACAATTAGAGCATAACTATAGCAATTTGTGTCAATGAGGTACAAGATAGACCTAATACCCAGTCCATCATTTTGTTGACTAAACAGAACCTCTGTCGTCTCTCCTAACTAAAAGACTTAATTCTGAACCTGACTTTTTTTCTTGGCTTTAGAATGAATGTCAGCTGAAAACCATCCTCTCAAACCTTTTCTCACAAAGTAAATAGCCGGGATTGGCTATGAAACTATAAGTCTTCAACCCATCAGAAATCCAGAGTGACTGAGTTAAGTGAAATTATGGGAAGCACCAAGCATAGCTTCTAAAACTTAGCCAAATTATAGAGACCACTGAGCACCTGGACAGTCCCTATGCTACAAAACGTTGGAGCATTCGATCATCAGCCTTCTGATCATCTGACAGATCAAGTCATGTAGAATTATTAAGGGCTGATTACTCTGTCTTGGCAGATATAATCAGTCAACTATTTTGCAAGTGTGTCCTTTTCTGGACAGTGATTTGTCTGTAGATGAAAAGAGGCAATTCTTGTCTAGTAGCTGTCTCACCACAACTGAAGTAACTCCAAATATGCTCAATTTCTTCTTAGAATCCAAGACAGGAAGCTGTCAGGAGCCGACAGGTCTCTAATCAAAATGGACATTAATACAGAAATGTTTGTAACGTCAATTCTGTGGACTTCTGACGTTTTGAAAACCAACTATCCATGTAAGGCAATCTGGACTATTGTTTGTTAACTTCTCTCAGCTAAATAAAATATAGAAAACACCCTAGCAATAAACTCAGAGCCATGAATTTGCTATAGGCCCTTAATTCACAGGCTAACCATCTCAAATCAGTTTAAAAACTTAAAGAAGGACTGGGTCTAAGCCTTGTATTCCTAAATGTGTTATATAGGCACAATGCCTATGAGAGTAACAATATTAATCTCACTTTATATCAATAAGAAGCTCGTACCAATGAAAACGTTAAATTAGAAATCAAAGTAAATTTTGTACCATTTAAGAAATTATAACTTCATCTTAATAACAATTATACATATTTCTACCAATAGGTTATGGCTATGCAATAAATCCTAGCTAATCCTCCCTGTTCCAACAAAACCACTACTTTTCGGTAGAAAGACTGCCCAATATTAACCACCTCAGTCCCCAAGCCCAGGGAATAGGGGCGCCAACTCTTCATTAACTTCTTCAAGCTGATTATGGGTGTTGAAATATTAGAAGAGGGGCAGGGGGAAGAGTAAATTGATAAGCCTCATCTGTGTCTTCACTGCATCCAGCTGGAATTCCAGGACATCAGAGGTTTGAGCAGGTCTGCTCAGCTCACTTAATGAGTAGATACACTGAGGCTGTGTATTCTGCAATATACAATTCTCAAAACAAATTTAAGTATCAAGATAATTTTTGTTCAAATTCTGGAATCTAGTCTTCTTGTGGCCTGCCTCTGTCATGTCTAATCCATATAATTTCGGGAGTTTCTATGAGGGTGTACTCCCACCATCCTCCCATTTTCACCTCCCTGCTCTCAAATTCCCCAACACTAGGGAATCCAAACTTTCAGGAACCAAGGCCCTCCACTTCCACTGATACCTAGCCCCTTACCCCATCCTCCCTCCTCCAATTACTATGAGGCTGTGCTCCCACCATCCTCCCATCCCCACCTCCTGCTTTTGAAATTCCCCAACACTAGGAAATCCAACCTTTAAGGCACCAAGATGGTCCACTTCCACTGATGCCTTGCAAGGCCACCCTCAACTACCTATACAGGTGGAGCCATGAGTCCCTCCCTTTGGGTTCTCAGGCTAGAGATTGTAGAATAGCTACTCCAGCTTGTTTCTTAGGATCATTTGCTTGAAAAATTGTTTTCCATCCTTTTACTCTAAGGTAGAGTCTGTCTTTGTCACTGAGGTGGATTTCCTGTATGCAGCTAAGTGCTGGGCCCTGTTTATGTATCCAGTCCATTAGCCTATGTCTTTTAATTGGGGAACTGAGTCCATTGATGTTAAGAGATGTTAGGGAACAGTGATTGTTGCTTCCTGTTATTTTTGTTATTAGAGGTGAAATTATCTTTGCGTGGCTACCTTTTTTTGGATTTGTTGGAAGAGGATTACTTTTTTGCTCTTTCTAGGGTATAATTTCCCTCCTTGTATTGACGCTTTCCTGCTATTAACCTTTGTAATGCTGGGCTTGTGGAAAGATATTGTTTAACTTTGGTTTTGTCATGGAATATCTTGGTTTCTCCATCTATGGTAATTGAGAGTTTTGCTGGGTATAGTAGCCTGGGCTGGCATTTGTGTTCTCTTAGGGTCTGTATCATATCTGTCCAACATCTTTATAGCTTTTATAGTATCTGGTGAGAAGTCTAGTGTAATTCTGATAGGTTTGCCTTCATATGTTACTTGGCCTTTTTCTCTCACTGCATTTAATATTCTTTCTTTGTTTTGTGCATTTGGTGTTTTGATTATTATGTGACAGGAGGTATTTCTTTTCTGGTCCAGTCTATTGGGCATTCTATAGGCTTCTTGTATGTTTATGGGCATCTCTTTCTTTAGATTAGGGAAGTTTTTTCTTCTATAATTTTGTTGAAGATATTTATTGGCCCTTTAAGTTGGGAATCTTCACTCTCATCTATACCTATTATCCTTAGGTTTGGTCTCCTCATTGTGTCCCGGATTTCCTGGATATTTTGTGTTAAGAATTTTTTGCATTTTGCATTTTCTTTGACAGTTGTGTCAATATTTTCTATGGTATCTTCTGCACCTGAGATTCTCTCTTTTATCTCTTCTATTCTGTTGGTGATGCTTGTGTCTATGAGTCCTGATTTCTTTCCCCGATTTTCTATCTCCAAGGTAGTCTCCCTTTGTGATTTCTTTATTGTTTCTACTTACATTTTATGTCCTGGATGGTTTTGTTCAGTTCCTTCACCTGTTTGGTTGTGTTCTCTTGTAATTCTTTAAGGGATTTTTGTGTTTCCACTTTAAGGACTTCTACCCATCTACCTATGTTCTCCTCAAATTCTTTGAGAGTGTTAATTATGTCCTTCTTAAAGTTCTCTATCATCATCATTAGAAGTGATTTTAAATCTGAATCTTGCTTTCCTAGTACTATGGGGTATTCAGGACTTCCTTGTGTGGGAGAACTAGGTTCTAATGATGCCAAGTACCCTGGGTTGCTGATACTTATGTTCTTGTGCTTGCCTTTTGCCATCTGGATCTCCTTAGTGCTACCTGCCCTGTCTCTGACTAGAGCATGTCTTTCCTATTATCTTGGTTGTATCAGAACTGTGTGGGGTGGGTGTTGCTACTGGGGTAAGAGCTGAGGCCCAAAATCTGCTCAGGCCAGGAGTGACTTACTGGGTCCTAATGGGTTCCAGTTACTCCCTGTTTCAGGCAGGAGTTGCTCTCTGCTTACCTAATGCCAGGATTAAAGCACCTGGGAGCCCCACTTCCTCTGGGTTCTTAGAGATTGGGGGCAGAGCTGCTGCCTGGGATCTGCTCAGTGCTCAGGCCCTGGCCACTACAAACATTTACTTAAGGGGCTCTTGCAATGCTGAACAGAATCAAGATCCTTATGTCAAAATATTCACATGTAATCCATATTTTTTTCTGGAAGTTAGAAATTCAGAGTCAAGTCTTAGTGGAAACTGAGCAATCTTCTGCAAATTTTATCAAGGAATATAACCTGTATACACACATTGCACTTGTGCAGCTACTATGGAAATTGGTGTGAAAGCTCCAAAAGAAAGTAAGAAAAAAGAAAGAGGGGGGGAGGGGAGAGGGAGAAGGAAGGAAAGAAGGAAGGAAGAAAGGAAGGAAGGAAGGAAGGAAGGAAGGAAGGAAGGAAAAGATCATATGATCTAGGTATACCTATTCCAGGGGAATCTAAGATAACATACCACACATACACTTGCACACTCTTCTTTACTATAAAACAATTCATATCCACCAAGATATGAATTCAGTCTAGAGACCCATCAACTGGTAAGTGGAAACCCAGCCATAAAAAAAAAAAAAAGGAATTATGTCACTCAAGAAAAAAATAGATAGAATTGGAGATCATGATGTTCTATAAAGTAAGTCAAATTCAGCCCAACATAACATTTTTTCTTCATGTGGTAAATCTTGTTTTAAATATGTATATAAGATGAAAGACCAAGGGAATCTATGGGGCTAGAAGGTGTGTAAAAGGAAGCAAAGGGGGAAACAAACTATTTCATGTTTGCTCTCATAAACAAAATCTGTTTTAAGTGATATAAATATATATTACATGAAAGCTGAGTGGATTTGCTTGTGGGGAGAAATTGAATCAGTAGAAATGGGAGGGGAGAATAGCGGAAAGTAGAAGAAACAAACATCATCAGATAGAATGATATATATGTGTAAGAATTCCATAATTAAACCCATTAATGCACATGCAAATTAAACATATTTATTAAATATATACATATATGTGTATATATAAAATCAATAAAGTCTTAATAGTAGGGGTATTTTATTAAAATCATAAGAATAATTGTCTCTATACTGTGCTAATGAACTAATATATTAACTTTTTCATATCATTAAGAAATAAGTACAATAAAATGGATTTTAAATATTCTAAGTGGTCTACTATTTACACAGATCATTAATAATTGCCCATTATATGACCTATCTGGCTTCCTACTTATTCCCTCACTGAACAGTATTTAAAACAATGAAATGTTGATAAAATTTCACTACTCTTAGTGGACTAGCAAGGTGTCAAAGCAGTATTAATTTGCCTCCCACAATCCCTCTGCGTGGAAGGAGTACAGGATGGAGACATTATCTTTAAAAGGGAGGTAACAATTCCCTGGAGCTTTAATCTTATTGATTTATGGAGCTCCTTATACAATTGTTTCATGGGAAATGTTTCTGTAACTTATATTAGAGAGTGACGTGCTCTCTCAGGGAGCTGGAAAAAAAGCTTTGATGTAAAGCAGATGAAGAAACAGAATTGGATATTGGAAATAAGTCACCAGAACTTGTACAGACATTCTGGGGCTGTGGTTCAATGCTTACCACAGTGTGGGCTTTCCCTTTGAGGATAGGGTGCACTGTGTAAATTTTACCTCATCAGATGGAGGAAGATTTCCACCTGGCCCAGAAGCAAGAGAAATTGCTTATGATTTGAAAACCCAGTGTCCACTAGAAGTTTGGGTTTCCCATTTTGGTCCTCAAAATGGTGACAGACAAAATGGTGAAAACTGTAGGAAGCAGGGTCTAGTCTGAGAAAATGGCATAGGGAGTGGGTCTTTAAGGCTGTATTTCCTGTCTGGCATGAAGTACAGGATCTCTTCCAACTGCCTTTACTTCCATTGTGTGTCCATCCCAAATACATATAACAAAGCAGCTAAAAACTGAATCCTCTAAATCCACTGGACAAGACAAATCCTTCCTTGTTTAAGTTGTTTCTGTCAAAAATTTGGTCACAACAAATGGGAAAAGTTAACTGATACAAAACTGAAGATTGATTTGATCTTCAAGGACAAGAGGACCTGCAAAGCAGTAACAAAATGTGACAAAATAATTGACCAGCAACAGCTCCTCATAATAAGAGTAAAGATGGTTGGTACCTCGTTGTTCTTTCAAGCTTTCATTCAACAGGAAACATCTGGGTAGCACTGCCTGGAGCTTCACTGACAAGCACTGTAGCAGCTGACAGTAAGTCCTTCTGCAATAATCCAGATGGGCACACATTTAGCTGTACTGGCTATGAGTTAGCATTGCCAAAGTAGAAAAATAAAATTTGAGAACTGTTGTAGTATTCGTCATATATAAACTAGTACTGTGTGTGATTCAGTAACTTTTTTCTGAGAGAGGGAGATGGAGACTTGAACTGGGGTTTACTTATCAGGAGAGTTTGAGAGTGTGGTCCATTGGATGTAAGGATGAGTAGGTGTAAGGACGAGTGTGTGGAGCAGTACACTGTGCACTCGATCAAGAAAACAGGAAGAGATGAATACTGGTGCTTTATCTTCCCCTGTTCCCTTTAGTCAAGCCAGGACACTGGGCCATGGGATAGCGCCACTTATGTTCAAGGTGGCTTTTCGCTTCCCAATCAAACCTCTCTGGAAATACCCTGACAGTCATACTGAGAGACATGTCTCCTAGGAGATTCCAAGTCTAATCAATTTGAAAATAAAACTTAGCCACTAAAACCGGTATGCCTGCTATGCAGTTATTAAAATATCACATGGAACCCCATTAGTATAATAATACTTAATACACCATAAGAAAATGGGTTAAATGATCCAGCCACACAACACAATGCTTCAATCTTGGTAAATTCCAAAGGAAGAGTATTGCATACCTTATGCACCCTGCAACCACACTCAGAATAGTCTGAGGTTTCTAAGCAGTATCATGAGTACTCATTCTGTTTTGTTTCTTTTAAGACTTTTTCATATGTGTGAGTGTTTCATAAGCATGTGTTTATGTGCACCATGTGTATACAGCTCCCTGTAGAGACCCTAAGAAGATATCAGGATCCCTGGAACTGGAGTCATAGAAGTCTACAAATTGCATATAAGTGCTGGGAACTGAAGCCCTGGCTCTGCGAAAGCAGTAAGTACTCTTAACTGCCAAGCCATAATTCCAAAGAAAGAACTTCTTTCTTTTTGTTCAAGATATCCTTTTGTTATTTTTGATTATGGGTATGTGTTAGTGAGTCTCTGCATATGTGAGTCCCTATTTTGTGCAGTATCCAACTTCAAGGAATTTGTGTGGCAGTCAAGATTGAAGGATAATAAAAAATAGCTGTAATGCATTGAATCTTGAGAAAAATAATTACAGTCATTTTATGATAATTATAAACAATCAAAGAATGGTAAACAGAAAGATTCAATGCCCTTATAATACCCCTCATTCTCATGCAAGCTTAAGTTACATTTGTCTTAAAGAAGAATTTACAGAAGCCACAAGATAGCTCAGTGGATAAAGGTGTTCTCTGCCAAACCTGACAATCTGATTTTAATCCCTGGGACCCACACAGTAGAAGGAAAGAAACACTCCAAAGTTGTTTTCTGACCTCCACATGCTCACTCTGGTGCAGGTATACACACACACACATACACACACACACACACACACACACACACACACACACACACACACACAACCTAACTTGCAAGTACATACAAAATAAGTAACTAAGTGAATAAATGTAATAACAAAAATAGAATTTATAAATTAAATGTTGACCTGACATTTTGTTCTGAAAAATAAAGTAGCTGTAATGTCTCTATTGACACAAATTCTCTCATGTTACATGGAATTCCTATCTTGTATGTCCTTTACTAGAAGTGTAGTGTATGACATCACTGCATCATTTGGGTAACAGTGCTGAAACAGCCTCGTGGGGTTCTCACGGGACCTCTGAGCTCTACAATCAGTGGATATCCTATCCCTAGCTCAGGAATTTTAGCAGAACTTTCATTTCTAACTTTATTTTTTAAGAATTTTTTTTATTCATTTTATATATATATATGAGTACACTGTAGCTGTCTTCAGATAAACTAAAAGAGAACACCGGATCCCATTACAGATGGTTATGAGCCACCATATGGTCACTGGAAATTGAACTCAGGACCTCTGGATCTGGAAGACCAGCCAGTGCTCTTAACTGCTGAGCCATCTCTCCACCCCTGCAATTTAGCGCACGCACACACACACACACACACACACACACACACACACACACACACACACACGGCAGGTTTATTGGGAAGCTTCTCTATGGTGGGCAAGTTCACTGGCCCAAGAACCAAGGTCAGGGAAGTCCCCATGGAGAAAGGGGGTGGGAGGAGAGGAAGAAAGAATGAATGAAGGAGCCTCATGCTCAGAGAAAGAAGAGAAGAAGAAAGCAAACCATTTCTAACTTTAAAACACAAAGACAGGTGTTGAGGGAGATACTTAAAATGGTGGCTCCCAATCTAGCTTGTAGTTACAGAGACACCATGTTCCTGACTAACCTAGGCCTGTGGTCACGAGCAGCAGTGGTGAATTATCACCGCTGCTCAGCTCAAGCCTCCAGCTCAAACCAGTGGCTCAGGTGGCCAGAGATACCAGCCCTGCCACCCACAAGAAGCATGGGAGATGGCTCTGCCAGTCTTCCACTCTGTCTCCACAAGGCTGGGCTGAGCCCAGACCATCCCGCCATCCACACAGGCCTGGTAGAAATGAGACTCTAATGCTTAGATTATCCAGGGGCTTTATATATTTGGTAACACTCAATAATAAGATACTCACACATTTAGAGGTGTAACCCAATACCCAACATAGTTATATCAGCTACCTTTGACTGCTTAGAGACACAGAAACATCAGCTGCCATGTTCCCCTCTCTTGTGCTCCCTCTCTTAGCTCCTCCTCTTCGTCTCCTCTTCCTCTACTTACTCCTCCTCTTCTTCTCATTACTCCTCTCACCTTAGCTCCTCCCAACTTGCAGGGAAAATATGCTGCTATAGACAGGGACTGTTCTCAGCAGCTTGGGCTCATCTGCAGTATCAGCGGGGCAAAAATCCTTCCCAGAGGGTGGTTAAGTTTATTGCTTTCAATGCTACCTTGACTTGTACTGCCTCTGACCACCAGCTAAGTAAGAACATCAGCTTTACCTGGCTGCTTATATCCACTCTTCTTTTGCTGCCTCTTAAAAAGCAAATTCCAAGTGGGCAGATATTTTCTTCTCATGTAGCAAA
Source organism: Rhabdomys pumilio (assembly GCA_030674055.1). NCBI lineage: Eukaryota > Metazoa > Chordata > Mammalia > Rodentia > Muridae > Rhabdomys > Rhabdomys pumilio. The sequence goes on from JANHMN010000015.1 coordinate 32,598,503, forward strand.
TTGTTTCAAAAACACCACTTCGTTTATGTTATGTATGATCAGGTAATAAAATCAATGGAATGATATAGGAAGGAAAGTGGGCATGTCAGATATCAGCCATTAATTCTACTTGAAGGACAAAAACAGAAACATTACTCCGTGACAGCTCATGTGTTAATAACTAAATGACGTGAATATACTCAGCAATTAGCTTGCCAAAATGAGTGATTCAAAGTACTATCAGGGAGCTGTCTTAATCTACCAAATTATTTGTAATGGTAATTCCATTTGCATAAGTGATTCAAACCAATGGAGGCCAAACCACTTAGAAGGTTATTTATTAATTAAACAATTGATTAATGGTTATAGACTGAAAAACTGTGACACTGTTTCAAAAGTCTGTCTCATAAAACTGACACCATTTTCCCATGATCCTGGGAAAGTGAGAGTAGTGGCTGTGGAGAGTATTAACTATTCAAGTGGAAGCCAAGCTTCACAAGGAAAGATCATGTCAAACTATGTGTATGTAAATAAACAAAAAGCAAGAGAAGATGCTGTTTACTTTCTAATTTTCAACTGAAAATAATTACCTATTATGATTCAAACCAAGGTTATAGAGTACTGTGTCATAAGCTAATTTAATCTTGATCACTCTCCTTTCCTTTGTGGTCACCAAGTTATCATTATAATTGTGAAAATTATACATAATTTTTAATATATATATATTAATGTATATTTTTAATATATATATTTTAATGTATATTTTTAATATACATTAAACCTCATACAGTAGGAATTATAGATTTCTTGGACTTCTTAAATACTTCAACCAGCGAACAGACTTTCACCAATCTATATCCAAGCATCTACAAGTAAACATATCAAAATTATGAAGAGATTATAGAAAGCAATAAATAAATCACCACACAAAATTGTAGTCTTAGAGTTTCCAAAACCTACTTTAATAAGAGTTGTAAAAGATTTTAACTGAGTTCCTTCTGGTCTGGGCTCTAGCACTGAGCAGATCCCAGGTGGCAGCTCTGCCCCCAACCTCTAAGAACCCAGAGGAAGTGGGGCTCCCAGGAGCTCTAACCTGGGCAGTATCTTAGATAGGCAGACAGCAATGCCCGGCCCCAAACAAGGAGTAACTGGGACCCACTAGGACCCAGAAAGTCATTCCTGGCCAGGAGCACTATTCTGTCTTGTCTGTGCCTGAGCACTGAGTAGATTTTGGGCCCCAGCTCTTACCCCAGTAGTAACACCCACCCCACACAGTTCTGATACAACCAAGATAATAGGAAAGACAGGCTCCAGCCAGAGACAAAGCAGGTAGCACTAAGGAGATCCAGATGGCAAAAGGTAAGCACAAGAACACAAGCATCAGCAACCCAGGGTACTTGGCATCATTAGAACCTAGTTCTCCCACACAAGAAAGTCCTGAATTCCACATAGTACTAGGAAAGCAAGATTCAGATTTAAAATCACTTCTAATGATGATGATAGAGAACTTTAAGAAGGACATAAATTACATTCTCAAAGAATTTGAGGAGAACACAGGCAAACACGTAGAAACCCTTAAAGAGGAAACACAACAATCTCTTAAAGAATTACAATAGAACACACACACACAAAAAAAAGGTGAAGGAATTGAACAAAACCATTCAGGACATAAAAATGGAAGTAGAAACAATAAAGATATCACAAAGGGAGACTACCCTGGAGATAGAAAACCTGGGAAAGAAATCAGGACTCATAGACAACCATCACCAACAGAATACAAGAGATAGAAGAGAGAATCTCAGGTGCAGAAGATACCATAGAAAATATTGACACAACTGTCAAAGAAAACACAAAATGCAAAAAGTTCTTAACACAAATCATCCAGGAAATCCAAGACACAATGAGAAGACCAAACCTAAGGATAATAGGTATAGATGAGAGTGAAGATTCCCAACTTAAAGGGCCAGTAAATATCTTCAACAAAATTATAGAAGAAAACTTTCCTAATCTAAAGAAAGAGATGCCCATAAACATACAAGAAGCCTATAGAATGCCAAATAGACTAGACCATAAAAGAAATACCTCCTGTCATATAATAATCAAAGATTTTAACCCCCTTCTAGCCTACCACCCACAAAAGGTAGTGAAATGGAAAGGTTAGTAGGGCAAAGAAGGATGTGGACCTGTTTAGAAATAATTCTTTCGGGTAATTCCAGTCTTTGATGTCGGAATATCAGCAGTTCAGTTCATATGAATCAACAGGAGATGCTCAGTCCACTTGCAAACACCATTCACAAAACTGCAATGACAGTTTAATAGAGTAGAACCGCAAGGCTCTTCCAATTGCCAGAGTCTGTGGAAGCTGCAAGAAGCCGCTGGAATATCACAAGAAATTCTTTGATGTGTTTCTCTCTATGAAGTCATAACAAATGATGATCGCTGAAGATGGCAAGATGAGCCATTGCCTACAGCGTCATCAGTGAATTCCAGCATCAGCAAAGTCCAAGAAAGATCAGCAAAAAGTAGTCAGGCAAACCAATGCCACAGCTTCATCCACTGTCTGTCAGGTTATTCTTATATGCTTTTCAAAGACCACGTGTCCTCTCAAGCATCTGCTCTAGCAGAACATCACATGCCCTTTTTCCAGGCAACTTCCAAAAGAACAACTGTTCTCAGCAAAACGTCCTCTCATAAGGCATTTCCCAGAAAAATGTCACGTGACACAACTGAATCTCCAAAGAAAGCAGAAATTTCTACTTCAAAAAATCAAGTGATTTCTACATGCCGACAATCAACAACTAAAAAGTGATTATTATAATTACTAACAACATAATAAAATAATAGATACCAAAAAATAAATTTAAATAAAAGCATGAAACTTTTTGCTGAGTACTACAAAAACAATCTCTGATAAACATTAAGGAAAACTAAATAAATCCCATGATAAATATATTCTTGGGTAAAGAGAGTCGAGATTGCTAATGTCAGTGCTACCAAATATACTTGCAAATCTCATGGTAACTTCAATAAAAACTGAAGCCTTTTTGCTGGATCATAATAAGGTTGTTCTAAAATATAAGCGGGATTCAGAGTTGCTAATGCCCAGAGTTGCTAAGAAAATCTTGAATAACAAAGTTGGAGGACTTACTTAGTGTGCTGTCATGACTTATTTTAAAGGCGAAGTGTTTAAGTCAGTGGATTAATGGAAAAAATAAACAAATAGATTGCTAGAATAGAATGGAAGGTTAAAAAACAAAAGCCCATACCTACTGCTATTTGATACATGTCGAAGACGGTGTTCTAAGTAGTGGGGACACATAGTGTTTTGGTGAATAGACATCGACCATAAAACTTGTGAGATAACTTTAACCTTGACTAAAATTGAAAGAATATAAGACCTAAATATAAAAGAAGAGAGAGAATACTCTTTTGTTTATAGAATAGATTACAATATGACCCAAATCATATTTATGGTAAGAATTCAATATAAAACCTTGTCTTTGTCAAAAAGAAAAAAAACAAAGCACCAAGGCAGATGGCTTGCCCGTTACTATGGAAAATCAGTGTTCCTACCAAAGGACTCATTTCCCAAGTATTTAAATAATTCTCAGACCTGCAGTAGAAGAACAATTTTACACAGTAATGAATAAGAGATATGGACTGAATGACCTCAAAAGAGGGTAATTGTCATTCAGTAATGTCATTCAGTAAGTTATGTGAGAGCTGTTGATTATTTTGCTGAAGACAAATGACATAAACTGGGGGTGTTGAGACTACCATTAAACATCTGGAAAATTTCTGATCAAGAGCAATGAAATATCAATCAATGACTCAATGGAAAATCATTTTCAGAATATTTTAAAAATATCATTAAACATTAATTGTCCAGGAAACAATTAAACTAGATCTCATCACTACTAGAGGAAAATGAGGAGAACTTTCTAATGCTTTAGAAATTATGCATAATTGTCTGAATATACTGAAATATATATTTCTAATAATGCCCTACCAGCCCTAGGGTATATGTTCATTGGCAATATCAACAAATAATTTTGCACTATTACATAGCAGAATATTACTCAGCAATGAAAATGAGCAACTGTCATAAATGAACCTCAAAACCAATATGGGTAGGAAAAACAACTTAACATTTAATAAAGCATTTTGAAAGAGAGCATATTACCATATTCCATCAACAAAAAGATCTGCACACAGCTCTAAATGAGGTATCTTCATCAAATTCTTCCCCTCAGATCTTACAAACACTGCAGGAGAGAAAAGGGGTGGAAGAGACAGAGGTGACAGAGAACAAAAGGAGAGCAAGTCCCTCTAAAACCACTGAGCATATAAAATCACAGAGATTGAAATAGCAAGCACAGAGCCTACATGGGTCTGCATCATGTCCTCTGAATATACACAGCTTTTAATTTAGTCCATGAATGAGAATCTTAAATGTGTAAGTGACTGGGCCTCTGATTCCTGTGCCATCTCTTGGAAATCTTGTTTTTCTGTTAGCTTGTCTTGTCCAACTTTGATATGATGATTTTCATTTTATATTATTGTATTTTATTTTGTTATGATTTGTTATCATGTCCTAGAAGCCTATCCTTTTCTAAGAATAAGCAAAAGTGAGTACATAGAGTTGGGAGAGGAGGTGGAGAGGAACTAGGAGAGGTAGAGGGAAGGGAAACTGGATTCAGATTACATAGAACAGAAAGGAATCTACATTTCATAAAAGGGAAAAATAAATAAAATTTAAATATTTAGAAAACTTTAAACACACACAAAATCAAAGATAAAAAGTTCTGAACCAGGCAAAACGCATGTCCTCTGAATATATACAGCTTTTAGTTTAGTCCATGAATGACAATCTTGAATGTGTAAGTGACTGGGCCTCTGATTCCTTGTGCCATCTCTTAGAAATCTTTTGTTTATCTGTTAGCTTGTCTTGTCCCTTAAAGATAGCAAAGGCCAAAAAGCCAAGGGCATCCTTGCAAAAGCTACTGATACTCTATTTCTTCACCTACTTATTGTCTGTGAGATCATTTCTGATCATTCAGGAATCTGAAAACCTTTTGATTTTCCTACTTCTCTGTTATTGTTTTCAAACTGCATCTAATTTAAAGAAAATTCCTCTCTGAGGCTCAAAATAAATATTCAAATGAAATGGAAGTGTTCACCAGCTGATTTCCAAGACATTCAGTTGTTCTTTTTAAATTTAGACTTTTACTGACTGTTCAGGGGACAGAGGAGGTAGTGATGGATATGGGAAACAAAGTCTTATGCACTAGGTGAGTATAGAGAATTGTTTCTCAACCACACACTGGCTGACCTCACCTCTCTACAGTAAGCACTTTACAGATTATCATAATGCAATAGAGATTTATTTAATCTTAGAGGACTTAAAAATTGGGAGAAAAAAGCAACCTTTAGGCAGGTGGAAATAATCAAGACTTCTACATGACTCCTTTTATGGCCTGCTAATACAGAAAGATGTCTTATGCCTTCAGAAGTTAGTTCTACTGGCCAGGTCCTGTGGTAGACACTTCAACCATATCTTCCAGCTTCAGTTTGAGTTCAACTGAATCACATACAAACTTCCAGACGTTTCGTTACAGAAAGTCTTGGTTTGGGAGGTACCCATAAATATAGACATCGAGTAAGCCCTAAAGCTATTAATTATATAATTAAATATTAAAATGCAGTTACTCTAGTTAATTGCACACATGGAATTGATGGAATACTAAAATAAATGTTAGGTAAGAATGTTTATTTATAAAATATAAATTTTTCAAATACTCCAAAATTTTCTGTTTTTATTTCTTCATGAACTGGAAAAAGATTACAAACAGCTTTAGTTTCACACTGAAAACACTGACATTTTCTCACTTGTCATTTCTGTTTCATTTGTGACTGTCAACACAGCAATTCCAATCAGACTACATTCTTAGTTGGCAACAATCACCATTAAAAAGGAAAAATGAAACAAAAATAGTCACAGAGCCAAAACAATGTTTTGATTACAAAGCACTGAGTAAGGGCTGTTCACAGAAGTCCCCAGCTGGTAGTCAGATGAAAGCAATCTTATGGAGGAATTTTTTTCATGAGGAAAAATTAACATGAAAATGAAAACATAGTAACCACTGCACATTGCAGTAACATTTTTAGATGCTTTGGTCCAGGTTTGTTGCTCTAGATTGTGGAATGGGAGGTTTAGATGTGAAATCATTAATTTGTCATTTTTGTTGAATCTATTTAAGCAATCCTCAAATTGAACATTTTTAATAGCAAAAATTGAATACTTATACCCCGTACCAAGAATTCCAGATAGATATCAATTTACCCTTCAAAACTGAAATCAATACAATTGATCCAGAGCCGAGAAGAGATGTAGCTTAGTGGTGCATGTATTTACAGGCATGAGGAAGACACTGGGTTTAAGAACTGTATTCTTAACTGGGAAAATAAAGAAAGGAGGACAAAAGAGAAACATATTTAGTGTTTTAGCCAGGCATGGTGGCTCATGTCTACAATCTTGGCACATGAGAGGCTAAAGCAGAAGGATTGTCCTAAGTTTTAGGCTGTCAAGTAAGTTATGGGCTAACTAAAGGTATACAGTGAGATCCTGTGTAAAATATATATATATATATATATATATATATATATATATATATATATATATAT
>JANHMN010000015.1:32605175-32631036 GCA_030674055.1 Rhabdomys pumilio
TATATATATATATATATATATATATATATATATATATATATATATATGGGTTTGGTGACTGTATATGGGATGGATCCCCAGGTGGGGAAGTCTCTGGATGGCTTTTCCTTCAGTCTCTACTCCACACTTTGTTTCCATATTTCCTCCTGTATTTTGTTCTCCCTACTAAGAAGCACCGAAGCACCCACACTTTGGTCTTCCTTCTTCTTGGGCTTCATATGGTCTGTGAATTGAATCTTGGGTATTTTGAACTTTTGGCATAATGTCCACTTATCAATGAGTGTACACTGTGTGTACTCTTTTGTGACTGGGTTACCTCATTCAGGATGATATTTTCCAGTTCCATCCATTTTCTTGAGAATTTCATGAAGTCATTGTTTTTAATAGCTGAATAGTATTCCGTTGTGTAAATATACCACATTTTCTGTATCCATTTCCTCTACTGAGGGTCATCTGGGTTGTTTCCAGCTTCTGGCTATTATAAATAAGGCTGCTATGAACATAGTGGAGCATGTGTCCTTATTACACATTGGAGTATCTTCTGGGTATATGCCCAGGAGTGGTACAGCTGAGTCCTCAGGTAGTACTATGTCCACTATGTCCAGTTTTCTGAGGAACCACCAGACTGATTTCCAGAGTGGTTGTACCAGCTTGCAATCTCAACAACAATGGAAAAGTGTTCCTCTTTATCCACATCCTCGCCAGCATCTGCTGTCATTTTGATCTTAGCCATTCTTACTGGTATGAAGTTATTCTGACTCTTTACAGCAAAAGTTTATTTTCCTTTATTGTCTGTAGGCTTCATCATTTTGATACCTATATTTTTAGTTAATAACATTTGGTGTTTTGTTTAGTAAAGTCACAGATTTCACCATGGCGTTTTGCTAAGTACTTAGTTCTGACTGACCCTTCCCTCCAGTCTCTGCTCACTCCCGTTTGTACTTCAGTGTCTCATGTGTTTGCTTACTTGCCCACATCCTACCTTCAAAGCCTCTTTCTCTCCTCTTCTGGGTCCCTTTCTAGTTTTCTACTCACCTCCACATAAATACACACGTAGAAACTGGAAGCTCAGGTCTGCTATGAGAACAAGCACACAGTATTTGTCTTGTTGAGTCTGGGTTACCTCCCTAATACAGAATTTTCCAGTTCCATTCTATTATTAGTTCTGCTTCACTTTGCAAATGTCTTGGGAGAGTTCTTGCTGTCAAAACCTTAAACATGAGTACCTAATGAGATAATTGTATCCATTTCTGTAAAAATAAATAAATAAATAAATAAATAAATAAATAAGCTAATGTGTTTATTTCGCTCTGATAGCATGAATTACACAAATAAACTTCTTCTTTGTCTGCAAGGAATCTTAGACCTTTCTAAGCCCTGGAAATGGTGGGGCTATTGTGACTTCTGAATCTTTAACATGTGGAAGATAAAACATCAGTACCTTAGCTTAGTATTGCTCGAATAAATACAGGCCTTTGTTGTCCTACACAAGGCAATACTCCTTAATCAGGCAGAAATAAGAAATAAAGTGAGGGGGACTATTGTGTGCAACCATTAGAAATAGCAATGTTTTTATCTCCTTTGTCAAACATCAAGTGACCATAGGTGTGTGGGTTCATTTCTGGGTCTTCAATTCTATTCCATTTATCTTCCTGCCTGTCTCTGTACCAATACCATGCAGCTGTTATCATTATTGCTCTGTAGTACAGCTTGAGGTCTGGGATGGTGATTCCCCCAGAAGTTCTTTTATTGTTGAGAATAGTTTTCACTTATACTGGGTTTTTTGTTATTGCAGATGAATTTGCAAATTGCTCTTTCTATCTCTATGAAGAATTGAGTTGGAATTTTAATGTAGATTGCATTGAATCTGTAGATTGCTTTCAGCAAGATGGCCATTTTTACTATATTAATCGTGCCAATGCATGAGCATGGAAGATGTTTCTATCTTCTGAGATATTTGATTTCTTTCTTCAGAGACTTGAAGTTCTTGTCATTCAGATCTTTCACTTGCTTGGTTAGATTCACAACAAGGTACTTTATATTATTTGTGACTATGGTGAAGGGTGTCATTTCCCTAATTTCTTTCTCAGCCTGTTTATTCTTTCAGTAAAGGAAGGCTACTGATTTGTTTGAATTAATTTTATATCCAACCACTTTGCTGAAGTTGTTTATCATGTTTAGGAGTTCTCTGGTAGAAGATTGGGGTCACTTAAATGTACTATCATATCATCTGCAAATAGTGATATTTTGCCTTCTTCCTTTCCTATTTGTATCCCTTTGACTTCCTTTTGTTGTTTAATTGCTCTGGCTAGGACTTCCAGTACTATATTGAATAGGCAGGGTGAGAGTGGGCAGCCTTGTCTACTGCCTGATTTTAGTGGGATTGCTTCAAGTTTCTCTCTATTTAGTTTGATGTTGGCTACTGGTTTGCTGTATATTGCTTTTACTATGTTTAGGTATGGGCTTTGAATTTCTGATATTTCCAGGACATTTACCATGCAGGGGTGTTGGTTCAACTGGAGGTCAGCACGTAGAAGAGTGCAAATCCATTTTTGTCTTCCTGTACAAAGCTCAAATCCGAATGGATCAAAGACCTCTACATAAAACCAGATACACTGAAACTAATAGAAGACAAAGTGGGGAAGAGCCTCAAATACTTGAGCACAGGGAAATTTTCCTGAACAGAACACGAATGGTTTATGCTCAAAGATCAAGAATTGACAAATGGGACCTCATAAAATTGCAAAGATTCTATAAGGCAAAGGACACTGTCAATAGGACAAAACGGCAACCAACAGATTGGGAAAAGATCTTTGCCATTCATACATCTGATAGAGGGCTAATATCCAACATATACAAAGAACTCAAGAAACTAGACTCCATACAATCAAATAACCCTATTAAAAATGAGGTTCAGAGCTAAACAAAGAATTCTCAACTGAAGACATCCAAGTGGCCGAGAAGTACTTTAAAAATGTTCAACATCCTTAGTCATCAGAGAAATGAAAATCAAAACAACAAATCAATTCCACCTCATTCCAGTCAGAATGGCTAAGATCAAAAACTCAGGTGATAGCAGATGCTGTCGAGGATGTGGATAAAGAGGAACACTCCTCCATTGTTGGTGAGATTGTAAGCTGGTACAACCACTCTGGAAATCTGGTGGTTCCTCAGAAAATTGGACATAGTATTACCTGAGGACCCAGCTATACCACTCCTGGGCACATATCCAGAAGATGTTCCAACATGTAACATATAACAAAGACACATGCTCCACTATGTTCATAGCAGCCTTATTTATAATAACCAGAAGCTGGAAAGAACCCAGATGTTCTTCAACAGGGGAATGGATACAGGAAATGTGGTACATTTACACAATGAAGTACTACTCAGCTGTTAAAAACATTGAATTCATGAAATTCTTAGGCAAATGGATCAAGTAGAAAATATCATCCTGAGTGAGGTAACTCAATCACAAAAGAACACACATTGTATTCACTCACTAATAATTGAATATTAGCCCAAAAGCTCACAATACCCAAGATACAACTCATAGACCACATGAATTTTGTGACGAAGGAAGACCAAAGTGTGGTGCTTTGGTCCTTCTCAGAAGGAGTAGCAAAATACTCATGGGAGCAAATATGGAGACAAAGTGTGGGACAGAAACTGAAGGAGGGGTCATCTGGACACTGTTCCACTTGGGTATCCATCCCATGTGCAATCAACAAAGGTAGACACTGATGTGGATGTCAGGAAGTGCATTCTGACAGAAGCCTGATCTAGCTGTCTCCTTAGAAGTCTGCCAGAGTCTGACATATACAAAGGTGGATGCTCACAGCTAACCATTGATCTGATCATGGGGTTCCCAATGGAGGAGTTAGAAAAAAGACTGAGTGAGCTGAAAGGGTTTGTGGCCCCATGGGGAAAGCAACAACACCAACCAACCAGAGCTCCTAGGGTCTAAAGCACCAGCCTGGGAGCATATAGGGAGGGACCCATGGCTCCAGCTGTATATGTAGGGGAGGATGGCCTTGTAGGGCATAAGTTGGAGAGAAAGTCCTTGGTCCAGTGAAGGCTGGATGCCCCATTATGGGGGATTTGAGGGCAGGGAGGTGGGAGTGAGTTGGTGGGTGGGTGGGGGCACACCCTCATAGAATTAGGAGGAGGGGAGATTGGATAGGGGGTCCTGGGTGGGGGGAAAATGGGGAAAGGGGATAACATCTGAAATGTAAATTAAATATCCAATAAAATATATATATTAAAAAAAAAGAAATTAGACTCCAGACAATTAAATAACCCCATTAAAAATAGGGTACAGAGCTAAACAAAGAATTCTCAACTGAGGAAACTTGAATGGCTGAGAAGCACCTAAAGAAATGTTCAACATCGTTAGTCATCAGGGAAATCAAAATCAAAACAACTCTGAGATTCCACCTCACAGCAGTCAGAATGGCTAAAGTAAAAAACTCAGGTGATAGCAGATGCTGTCAAGGATGTGGAGAAAGAGGAACACTCCTCCATTGTTGGTGGGATTGCAAGCTGGTACAACCACTCTGGAAATCACTGTGGTGCTTCATCAGAAAATTGAACATAGCATTACCTGAGGACCCAGCTATACCACTCCTGGGCATATACTCAGAAGATGCTCCAACATATAACAAGAACACTTGTTCTTAGCAGCCTTATTTATAATAGCCAGAAGCTGGAAAGAACCCAGATGCTCTTTAACAGAGGAATGGATACAGAAAATGTGGCACGTTTACACAATGAAGTACTACTCAGCTGTTAAAAACAATGAATTCATGAAATTCTTAGGCAAATGGGTCAATTAGAAAATATCCTGAGTGCGGTAACCCAATCACAAAAGAACACACATTGTATGCACTCACTGATCAGTGGATATTAGCCCAAAGGTTTGCAATACCCAAGATACAACTCACAGACCACACAAAGTTCATGAAGAAGGAAGACCAAAGTGGGGTTCTTCGGTCCTTCTGGAGTAACAAAATACTCGTGGGAGCAAATATGGAGACAAAGGGGCCTGAAGAAGGGGCCATCTGGAGACTGCCCCACCTGGGGATCAATCCCATATGCAGTCACCAAATGCAGACACTGTTGTGGATGCCAGGAAGTGCATGCTGACAGGAGCCTGATATAGCTGTCTCTTGAGAGGCTCTTCCAGAGCCTGACATATACAGAGTCGAATGCTTGCAGGTAACCATTGAAAACCAATGAACTGATCACAGGGTTCCCAATGGAGGAGTTAGAGTGAAGACTGGAGGAGCTGAAGGAGTTTGCAACCCCATGGGAGAGCAACAACACCAACCAACCAGAACTCCCAGGGTCTAAACTGCCAGCCTGGGAACATACATGGAGAGTTCCATGGCTCCAGCTGTACATGTAATGGAGGATAGCCTTGTCGAGCATCGGTGGGATGAGGTCCTTGGTCCAGTGAAGGCTGGATGCCCCAGTGTGGGGAAATTCAAGAGTGGGGAGTTGGGAGTGGGTGGGTAGGTGGGGGCACACCTCATAGAAGCAGGAGGAGGGGAGATGGAATAGGGTGTTCCTGGGTAATGGGGAAGGGGCTAACATCTGAAATGTAAATAAATAAAATATCCAATAAAAAAATAGCAATGTAGGACTAGAGGAGTCACTCAATGATTAATTACACTTGATTCTCTCAAGAGGGAATTTAAATTCAGTTCTCAGCACTCACATGGCGGCTTAAGACAATTTGAAACTACTGTTCCAGGCTACCCAATACCTTCTTCTGACCTCCACCAGCACCAGGCATACACACAAACATGGTACACAAACTTATATTTGTGCAAAATATCCATACTCATAAGAAAATGGAAATAGCAATGAAATGAGTTCTATCAGTGCTGGGGAGGAAACACCAACCTGGGCCAGTCCTTAGGCTAAGATAAGAGCTCCTATCCCTCGGGGTCTAAACTTCTTTAAACCTGGGTTTCTGATTCTAAGATACTGAAATCCTTGATGCAGTTCCTTTGATAGCTAGATGTTGCACTAGCGACAGGAAATCAGGCAGGGCAGGAATCAAATCAAGAGCTTTCCTACTATTAAGAATTCTGTGAATGTTCTGAACCTTTCTTATACTGGAAATCATTCTCTGTATGATTCTTTTTTTATTGGCCAAGCATGAGAAATTCAGTGTTCCTTTCCAGACCCCGTGATGCTGGAGACAATGAAGGTAGACCAGTATTTTATTACCAAATTTATTTCACAAAGGGGCGGTGATTTCCTCCAGAAGACAAACCATGTTCACATATTCATAAGCAGCTAGGCCAGCATCCCGCATGAATGATGAGAAGGATGGAGATATTGGGAAGACTTTCCAGCCACACACGAAGCAGGACTCCAGTGACCTCTTGGAATAGCTGAGGGTCTCTCTGAGAGGAGGTAATTTCCCCAAATTAAACCACTAGATTCTTGAATCATCATAGGTGGATATTAAGAGCAAGTGTAGCTTTACATTTTTGTCACAGGCTGGTAAGGTCTGAGACTTTGGGATTATGGTATATTTAAATATTAGGCCCAAATGATGGGCCATAATTAAGGTTCTATAGTCTGGAGTTTACCTCTTGTTGGATTTAACAGTTCTTATTTCAGTTCAGCTTTCTTTTTGCTCATTTCTGATGATACTTTACTATACATATTCCTCTTATAAAATGCTCGTGTAGATGAAGGCAAAAAATGAAGCAGGAAATGGTTTTTAAACAATAACAATAATAAATAAGCCCCTGAAATAGCATCCTTCTAGATTTTCATTTTAAATGCATTAGCTTCTTAGCTGGCAGTGTGACCTAAGGAAATTCATTTTATATTACTGTGGTTTTGGTTTCTTCTCTGAAACATTAGGGAGTTAAACTGAATCCTCTTGGAGGTCTCTTGAACCACTAGGATTCAACCATAAAATTTATGTTGGTGTTACTTCTTATAATATCCTAAAGAATTTCATTGCTGGAAACCCCATACTGAAAAATATCCATTGAAATCTCGAGGGAGGCTTTGCAATCCCTTTTTAATGGCTAAATATGAACAGTATGAATATGTCTTATAGAAAAATCTTAAAGAGCTAGAAGTTTCTCGCTATAGCAATGAGAAAGAGAGAAAACTTCACACTATTTTCCATTTTGTTCAGAGGTCAGAGGGCCATTCACAAGAATTTAATATGCAGAATAAATAACATGTATCTGTGAGAATAGGTACATATAAGCAAAGAAACAGCATTTTACCAATGAATTTGAAAAGTCTCTTCTTTCTGTATCTTCCCACATCAAATGGCCAACTTAATGTACTTAGTTTGATTCAAAATGGAGTGATTTCTGCCACATAAATGCAGCCCTCATAGGATGTTGTACTGGGGCACCTATATATTTATAGTCCCCTCTTGGCATTTGTACATTATTTTGCCACCCATCTAGTCAACAAACATGCATCAAGCACATAACACAGGGCAAGAAATCAATACAAGGAGATAATTATGGACATGCTCCCTCCCTTCGATCTAAAAATGGCAATGTTTGTCAGTGGTCCTCCCTAGTCAAGATGAGGCTATATGCTATCTTAATAAGGAGGTAAGCAGGTTTATTAGGCTGCCCAATTAAGTATAAAAATTTGAAACGATAGCTGCCATGGTTAATATCGATTCAATCATTACTTTTTTTTAGACAAAGGAGTGTTCTAGCCGAGTTGCTTCCTGGGTTTGTTACCTATTAAGCAGAGCTTCTCAGTAAAAAGTGTTAGGATGCTTTCTGTCTCTCCCAATTAGAGATGTAGGCCATGTACAGATTGATCACCAGTGTGAAACCAGGGGGCTATGGTCCTTATGGACAAAGGTTAAGTAGTTGTACAGAAAGCTGGCTAGCCACAAAAGAAATAAATGAGTGTAGTAGTATCACCAAATTAAAGCCATGGTCATTTCCAGTAAAAATTATTCTTGTTTCTATTTTTATTTCTTTGATAATAGTCCCTTACTACTACTTTCATATGCATTGAAATACCACATTTCTTTTTTTTTCTTTTTTTTTTGAGTCTTCAATAAAATCATAAGAACAAGAAGACTACATATCCAGATAATCTTTATGTGATTTACTTAGTAAGTCTAAATCACTGTCTTTTGAAAGAATCTCTCTCTCTATCAATTATATGGCTAATTAAACATGTATTTTTTTATACTTCATATAGAACAGTAATAAGTATAGGTAAGTGAGGAATCTTAAGGACAGGTCCCCTCAACAAGCAAGTAACAGAGGAAAAATGAGGTAGGACTCAACAGTCACTCATAATTAACTACAATGCTGGATGTAGTTGGACAAACCAGTAATCCCAGCAGAAATTTAGAAAGGAGAATCCTGGATTTAGGAGCACCCTAAACTATATAATGGGACCCTGCCTACTCTAGCTGTGTTTCTATTACTGTGATAAAAATACTTCACAAAGAGTAACTTAGAGGAGAAAGTATTTTAGTTCAGAATTCTAGGTTGCATTCCATCACTATGAAGAAGTCCAGACAAAGAGGAATATAAAGCAGATAGCTACATCACATCTATACTCAAAAGCAGAAGTTAAATGCATCCGTGCTTACGCATGCTCAGTATTGTCTCTGTACTTAAACAATCCAGAATCCCTCGCCTAAAGAATGGAGTTATACAACAGTGTGCTGTGTTTTCCCACATCATTAAATGGAATCAAAATAATCCCCAACAAGCCTGTCCACAGGCCAAAAATATAGACAATCCTTTATTGAAACTATCATCCCAAGTGAGTCTAAACTTTTGTCAAGCTGACAAAACCAACCATCATACTGTATAGATAAACAGATGTCTCTCCTGACATATTACATATACCTTACTGCAGTAAATAAATTATTCAATATATAATGTAAAAGTATAAAGAGACAATATTGGTGGGGAAAGAAACAATCAAACAGTCTAAGGAAGTATCGGAGATGACAGGAGAAAGGCAAATGACGATAAGATATATTATATCTGTATATGACAATGTCACGAGGACACTCCTGAGTTCACACACCAATGTATAAGTTCTTTTTCTTTTCCCTTTTTCTTATTGGATATTTTCATTATTTGCATTTCAAATGTTATCCCTTTTCCCGGTTTCCCCTCCAGAAACCCCCTATCCCATTCCCCTTCCCAGTGCTTTTATGAGGGTGCTCCCCCACCCACCCACTCACCCACTCCCACTTCCCTGCCCTGGCATTTCTCTACAGTGGGGCCTTAAAGAAGTAATCATTCACATGCACTTCTGGTTTTAGAAATATGTTTCTGTCAACCTTAAAAATTGTGTAAAACATGTCTTCACTCCCTCCTTTGGTTGATTTTTCCCTGTGCTGTGTCACTGCAATTTCCCACGTCTTAATGCTCCTGGATTAGCCTCAACTGTTAACCCTTCTCCTACTTTCTTTCAGATCATACATATAACACTTAAGTGTTTATGATTTATATGCCTTCTTGATTTGGTTTGCTATTCCATCTTCCTAACCAATATCTCTCAACTACCAATACATCTCAATCTTGAATAGCTCAAGGCCAGTAGGATTTTGACCCGGAACACTTAGAAGTAACAGGAAGTAAAAGCATGGGAGAGGTCAGATAAGTTCAAACAAGAATGTTAATACTTCTTTTCTAAGTGTGTTATGTGTAAACCATCATTTGTAGTTCATGGATTTCCTTTGAATTCATTGATGTTCTTTCCCCACTTGAAGATTGGGAAGTTGGAGAACATGGAAACTAAATCTATTTTTTTTTCTGGACTACACCACCAGAAAGTGTCTGAATAAGATTCTTATTCTAGTCAGTCTACCTCTGGAACCTGAGTCTTAAACATTGTGTTGTAGAAACAACCTTAAAATATTGGATCTCTTTGGTGGGTGAGGGTGCACCCTTTCAGAGGTAAAGGGGAAGGGGAAAGAATTCTGTGAGAGGGGGGACCAGGAGGGAGGGCAACATTTAAGATGTCAATAAATAAAATAAGTAATTAATAAGAAAAATATGGGATGTCTCCACATCTTCCACTTTGCACCAAGCAGCACAAAGAAAGAATATCAAGGAGGAAGGAATAAGAGAAGGAAGTGCCACATATAAGGCCAGCAAGATTTAGGAGCATCCAACTATGAATATGAAAGCACAAAGCATTACGTATTTTTAAATTACTCCTCCAAGGTAGAAAAAGAGGAGAAGACTATTCTACAGGGGGGAAAAGGAATCTTTTCAACAAAGGGCACCATAAAATAAAATTAAATTATTCTTCAAAAATTGACTCAAAATTGAATTAACACTTCAATCAAATAGCTAACACACGCAAAAAAAAAATCTTAGAAGAAAAGTCAGAGGCAAATCTTTATGTCCTCTAAGTTGATAACATAATATCAAAACACAAGCAACAAAGGATAATATCTGAATTACATTTTATTAAAACTAAAAAGTTTAAGTCAAAAATACTACCTAGAGTTTTTTTAAGTTCAATCCATGAGTAAAAATATTTTCAAAAATATATATTTGTCTATTTCAGCTATACCTTTAAAACTTTTAGAATTTAGTGGCAAAAAAAAGTAACCCGATAAGATGACACAAACATGTAAAAAATATTTCTCAAAAGTTGACAGATATATGACCAACAATATGAAGCATCTCAAGTATCTGAGTTATAGGAAGAAAAAAGTACTAATGCATGCTACAATGTGGGTAAACTTGGAAAATAATATTCAATGTGTAATAAGACAGACATGATGACAG
Source organism: Rhabdomys pumilio (assembly GCA_030674055.1). Classification (NCBI taxonomy): domain Eukaryota; kingdom Metazoa; phylum Chordata; class Mammalia; order Rodentia; family Muridae; genus Rhabdomys; species Rhabdomys pumilio. The sequence goes on from JANHMN010000015.1 coordinate 32,615,957, forward strand.
CATCATATGTTCTATAAATATGAAATTCAAGAAACAGAGACAAAAGCAAACTCCAACAAATTTTTGTTGGAGAGGTGGTGTACAAGACAGGGTTTCTCTGTGTCATCCTGGCTGTCCTGGAACTTGCCACATAGACCAAGCTGGCCTCAAACTCAGAGATCTGCTTGCCTCTGCCTCCAGAGTCCCAGATTAAAGAAGGCATGTGACAGCACACCAAGCCAAAATTGATAATTTTTGAGGACTGAGGCAAAGGGAAAATGAAAATTATGGAACATGGGGTGATGATAATTGAGATGATGATAAAGTTATAGAACTAAATAATATTGACAGCTATACAATATTATAAATATTATATACCAGATATATAATTTAATATATTGCATAATGGATATTATGACTACTATACCTCAAAGTGCCAGAGAAAGCTACTTGTGCCTCATACACCTGAATCTAAAGCATGACCTAGGCTAGTCATATTGTAGCCATGACTAGTGAGAATTCTGGTAACATCCTCTCACATTAAAATATATTAGCACAAACCTACTATCTCATTTTAAATGACAGGAAGTAGGAGAGGACAATATCTGTGAGACTGGGCAGTTACTCAAAGAGACAGAGAGTGACTTCACCATATGCTTCCCAGAAATACTTTTAAAATATTTTTCAGCAGATGAGGATTTTTGACATTGAATGTGTCCCCCTCCCCATAAAGATATATTGAAGCCATAGCCTATAGCATTTCACATGTGATCTTTCTTGGAAGAGGTGTTATAGATGTAATTGGTTAAGATATGGTCACTCCAGAGTGTAGCAATGATTCATTAGAATACCATCCTATGAGGATGGGGAGCAGACTGCAGTGACATAACTGTCACTGTGGAGCACCTGGGTTGACAGCTGTCATCAAACTAAAAAGAGACAAAAAAAAAAATTTTCAGCCCCATGTCTCAGAGACACATCGACCTTCCTGATGCATTTGTTATGCATTTCTAGTGTCCACCAGACTGTGAGTATAAATTTCTGGTGTTTCAAGCCACCCAGATGATAATATTGTGATCTGGAAGTCTCACAGATTAATGCTGGGACCATGAGAACCAGATGTGTTCTAGAGATAACATTTTGTGACTCTAAGGGACCCCAAAGTTCTAAAACTCACTTTTGTCATTATTTTTCAATATGATAAATTTGGGTACTCTACTAAAACCATCAGGGTTGACTTCCAAATCTAGCCGCTTAAAACACAACAAGAAGAAATGCAGCCGTGGCTCCTCTTCTGTTTTTGCCATAGAATGTAATCTAAGTCCTTACAATCTAAGAATGTAATCTAACCGAGTCCTTACTTGGTGCCTCACACAGTTCTAAGCAACTTTTAACTTTTATTTATGACAAAGTATCACATACAAGTTGGGTTCTGATGCTGTTTCACAGTCAAAGACAAAATCAGTTTTAATTTTCTAATGACCATCTTTCTTTTTTGTGAAGTTGCCATAATAAAACCCACTACTTTCTATGTTGACAAAAGTCATACTTTTTGGTCTACAGCTCCTTTCCAATGAATAATAAAAATTTTATTGCCTTATACAACTTTTCATTCCATTCAAAAGTTTTTAATAATTTCATTTCAATGAGAAAAATAAGTGATGATTTTCTTTCTCTTCAAAGATTGTTATATCAAAGTTAGATCTACAATAAAAGGAGAAATACATATCTATCTTCTGCTATATTTGTGTGATGAAATAATCAAAGTGTATAATGAATTATAATAATTCAAATATTATTCCATTACTTTGCTTGTGGAAGAACCTTTTAGAACCATGTTATTCTAAACAAATGCCTGCTTTAGGTAGAATAATTATAGGTCATAAAATTATAACCTATTTTAAAAGTATAACATAACATTATAAAATGGTTTTTAAAGTTCCTTTATGTACCATTCTAGATTATAATTGCTTTGAGAAATATGTCATTTTCAATTTTCATCTTTTCTTTTCATGTATGTGTGTATGGTGTTAGAGCAAATGTGTATGCTTGTTCACATATGTGATGGAGGCAATTTAGATTTCAGAAATCTCCATCCATGTTTTCTCCACCTTATGCAATGAGAGATTGCAGTCTCTCGGTCAAACCCAGAGCTTGCAGATTTGGCTACTCTCGTGAGCCAGTTTGTCTCAGGGATTCCCTGTCTCCACCTTCAGAAGCTGAAATTGCAGGCGGGTCAACACACCCACCAGGCATTTCTATGAGTTCTGGGCATCTGAACTCCAGTCCTCTCATTTGGTTGGTGGATGCTTTAACTAGTGAACCATTCCACCAGTGTACATGTCATTATTATTGCCTATAATTATTTGTTAATTTTATCTTATGTTCCCATTATTTTTCTATATTTCCTTTGTGACTATTTCAAAACAAGTGACAAATGGCACCGAATGATGAAAGCACTCAGAACCTTATGATGTCAGTATATCAGAACCATACATGGAAAAATCAGAGACTCCCTATATTCTCCAGACATGCAGTTTATAATGAGGTCTTTTATTGCTGAATAAACATTAATCTCAGACAATGAGTACCATTTCTCCCCCTCCATGTTTTTCAAATTCGTAGTCCTTGTGCTGAAAGCAAATACATCTGTTTGACTTTGCTTCGTTTATGCATACCTTCATTTCAATATATCAAGATTTCCCATTGTTTGGCAAGCCCTGAAGCTTTGCAGTAGATTTTTGTCATTATTATTCATTATAATCAATTTGGATACTTCATTAAAATCTGCAGGGAAGTCTTTCAAATGTAATCACTTAATAAGAAACAATAGGTAGAGGCAGAGTGTTTATCCTTTATACTTTACATTTATTGTTCATGCACAATTTTTATTTTGTGATAATGTAAGATATAATAATCTATAGTTTTAAAAAGCTCTATAGTAACATAATTAAGTATATAAGATACCTATATATGCAAGTATATATGTTTACTTCTGAAACATAGAACCTGGGACACGATGATCAAGAGAAAAGCTTATTCCATAAAAACCAGAGATGAAGAATATTATTAGATAGGAAACTTCCCTAACAGCTAATTGCCTATATTTTACTAGTGAGAATCAAATTATTGCTTTCAATCCACTTTTGAGAGGAGGATAAACTACAAAGGAAAAACACTAGGCAGCGGGAATCAGAAAGCCAGTAGTCAATCACAGGTCACTAGTGACTCATTTCCTACATTAATTTTCTCTCACCACCCATCTGTTTTCTAACACATCTATGATGAAGCCACATTGCTATACTAATGTTTTTTTATTTCTTGAGGCATCATTTTTATACAAATACATCATTGCTCCTGGAAATGTTAGACCATTAGTTTGTTCCTGGGTGGCAAGCTATGAGACATGAGAAAGGTAAGTTTTGAGATGCTGTGACAGAAGGAAGCATGAACTGTGAATTGGCAGCCAGTAGAACTGGCTTGGAGGTGATCCATGATCAGAAATGCTGAGAGGAAAGAGGAGCTCTTACACTACTGTTGACTGTCCATCATCCTCAGGACATGGATAATATGGAAAACAAAATACTATTTCTAGAGACAGTTACTGGTCCTAAATATTTCTGACATAAGCTAGCCTTGCCTTCTACATTTGTTGCTAATAACTTCATGAATAAAATCTAAACTTGTGTCAACTCTTGTGTATGACATATGAGTGTTTCGTAAACAACAACCCTCTGTATGCGTTTTAACAAAATAAACTTGATGACACTGTGTAACTGTCTCCTCCAGCTTGAAACATTTCCTTGTGGTCAAATAAGGGAGTTTCCTGAAAGTTCCAAAACCTCAAAATATCAACAAGACTCAGTGGTTCCCCTCCATGCAATTATAAAAAGAATAAACCACTGCCAAAGGCGGAGGCTCTTCAAAGGAGCTACCTACAAGATGTGTGAGTAGCTCTAGCAACGCAACTTTGTGAGTTATCAATGATGCTGGGTGGTCCTTTGAGACATGCAACTGACTTTGAATGATAAACCTATAGTAAACGACCCTTCACCCATGTGTCTGTCAGTAGCCTCAGTTAGATAACTGGCTTGTTAATCTAGACCTGAGAGAAATCTTTTGGCCTATTGTCAGCATTCTCTCTGGGGTGGATAAGCATCTATTCATTTCTTCCCAAGAAAAGTTGCACAATAACCTAGTATTATTTCATATATATATATATATATATATATATATATATATATATATATATATTATTAATTCGTGTGTGTGTGTGTGTGTGTGTGTGTGTGTATGTCTGACTACAGTGAATCTCCAGTTTGTAAACTTAGACCAAATATTGGGCATTTGTCTTTTCTGCTTACCATAAGTAGACAATAATACACCTTTATTGTCTTCATCACAAAGTTTAGTGGCAGGATAGAAAAATCAAGCTGGAAATGATTGGAAAACTTGACCCATGCTGGTGAGCTTTCAAGGTGCCAGAAGATGCTATGTAGGCCACTGAAGGAAAAAAGCCACTAGTGGTCTAATACAGCATGGGCCTTGCATGCTGCAGTAAAAACCTGTCACCAAGATGTGCCCACTGTTATACTAGAGTTATAACTATTGTGGGAATGTGAAAATAGCCTACTGCTTCTCACTAGTTTTGAGACCATCTGTACAGGAAGGAATTCATTCTTGGTACTATACTGTAAAACAGGCCAAAACCCCATAGCAAGAGGAGTCATAGGCCCTAGGGGGCAGCTTATTATTGTCATTTTGCTAAAGAAAAATGGCTCTAAAGTGGATTCTTAATTTCTGTGTTTATATCCATCAATTAGGGCTGCTCTCAGTCTTGGCAGAGAAGCTCTTTCTGCAGTAGGTAATAGTTAATGCAGGACTCATAACAGGTCAGAGTGCTAAGAATAAATGACTGTTGAGTGGTGAGCCCTAAATGGAACATCTATATAAACCCACTGCTCTCGGTGCTCAAAGAATCAAAGAAAGAGAGTGGGGAAAAGACAAGAGTTGGAGAATGGTGAGAAATGCTATGAAATACTGTCTTCTGGGATGACATGACCGTTATATTCAGGAATTCACAACAGCTATGCTCACCTAGGCAAGTCCTAAACAAGACCAGGCCAGCTAAAATTCCATTATAGATTAGGTCCCACTCCTAGGTAGGGAGCTATTGGCAGTTGAGGCTTCTGGAAGAAAGGAATTTGCTTTTCCTTGGGGTAGGTTGTATAAGAGGATGGGCCCTTGCCCATGCACCTCTGGTCAACATTAGTTGAATACAGAGTGTGTGTGTGTGTGTGTGTGTGTGTGTGTGTGTGTGTGTGTGTGTATGCCATTAAGATGAGAAGGAATATTTATTTTGGGGAGATCCAGGAGGAGACAGAAATTAAGAGTGGATATGATCAAGCTACATGTATATGATTCTCAAAAATGAAGACACCTATTATATATATATATATATATATATATATATATATATATATATACATACATAGCATTTGGAGATAAATATTAACCCAGACTATACTTGTAAAATACAGTCATTCCTCCCAGTGTATCTCTTTACTTTCATTTTAAGTTTTGATGACACAATAAGGCGGTACATCAACCCTTCAGTTTCCATGCTATGAAGTTATGCTATCACTATAGAAGAGAAGGAAAAGGTGGGTCGATTTTCCTCTTTTTTATAATCACGTTTATTTTTAAATTTAGTCAACATACATAATTCACTGAAAAACATCAATATGGTAAGTGTAAGACCCCTCAAAAGTCCATCTCTATGGAGTATTTTTACAAGGACAGTAAGCAGATAGAACCTAGCTCATTTTAGTTAATAGAGGTCTGGTAAGCTTGGGCAATGCCCCTCCACCACACAACTTTACACTAAGAAGAAAGAGAAAGATGGAGAAAACCTTGAATTGGGTTTTTTTTTTTCTGATGAAAAAATTCTGCTTAGTTATGGGAGCAACCCATAAATAAGAGAAAAGTTGCACTAATTATTATAAATGATTAGCAATGGAGAATACTGATGTAAATTTCAGTGATTTTATCCTGGAATTCTTACAAATAAAATGGCCAGCAGTGTCTTTATTATCAGTGAGAGGATTAGTTAACATGTTGCCAAATGAGAACTTGTGCAAGGCCTACTATTCCTGGTGTTGTACTTCTGTGAAAATAAGTGCAGTCTCTTTAGAAAACTATCAACCAGATTCTAAATTATACATTTGTGAACATAAACATTTAATAAGAAAATACTGTCTCTCCAATATTGCTATCATAAAGGCTCAAATTGTATTCTCTGACAGGTCAATTTTAAGGGAGAAACACAAGTTTCAGTGTGGTTGGATTATACCTTCAACCTTGAAGAAGGCGATAAGCTATCTCAGTGCAATATGGTCAGAGTTAGCCCCAATTGCTAAGCAACTGAATCAAGCCATAGCCATTCTGTCTGCAGAAAGACTGAAGATATATTTATCTATTAACTCTAGAACCCAGGTACTTGACAAATCGTCAACCGTAACTTGTAATCTAAGAAGCAAAATTTTCACCCATTCTTTTTTTAGCATATTGCAACAAGCCAACTTCTAGCGACATTGTTCATATCAGTGGGGGTCTACAGAGTCACTTCACCTTCTTCTTGACTGTCAAGTGCAGTGGCGGAGGTAGAAAAGCCGCACATTGTAACTGTCTCTTACCAAGACAGTAAGTTAAACCAAAGTATTTTCAGAATTTACTACAAAATGCCATAAAAAAAAAAAAAAAGGTTCCATGCAACCTTTTACTAACCACATCTAATGAGCCAGTTACTTTGTCTAGATGATATAATGACTTAGGGTTTATGGCTCCAGGTCAACATCCTCATAAAAGCAGCCAAGAACACCTCAGGAGACTCCTGAAGCATACCAACTACGGTGCACAAATCATTTCTGAAATACTAATTTGTTTGTTACCAGCTTCTGGAAAGGTATTTTCTGCCAACAAGTGGATAAGAGACTAGATAAATATCTAGTGTCAACATATTTCAGAAATGCCATGGTCTGGGTCTGTAGAGATGAAGTTCTTCTCCAGAGATTAGAGGCAGCTCTTTCCTGCAGCTCTCATGACCAGCTAGTGAGAGACAAATGAAGTGATTCCCATAAGAAGATTTGTTATAATTTACCTGACTCGGGTCTTGGTTTTTTTGTTTGTTTGTTTGTTTGTTTGTTTGTTTTTTATTCATTTGTTTTTCAAAAGTCTAAGTACTAGGCCATTTCTCTGACTAACTATCTGCCTCGGCCGCCATCCAATGAAGAGTCATCCTGGCCAAGCATCAACAACAACAAAAAAAATGTTCTTCCAAGATTTCTACTCTGCACTCTAACCCACACTACATAACTACATCTTTATGGTCAAGTCCCATTCAAGCATCTTATGCACATACATTCCTTCACTAGACCATAATCTTCTCAGCATAAGCAGCCCTCATTATGACATATACAAGTCACTTAATAATGTTGTAGAATCCATCAACAGTGACTTACAGTTCTTAAGAAGAACTGAAATAATTTCCAAAACTTGTAAGGTCTACCTGTGGCCAAAAAAAAAAAAAAAAAAAAAAATGTGTTTTCTAAAATTAAGACTATATTTTATTCATGTCATTGGAGACATGATTCGTGAATGATGAAGTCAGACATATAACATACAAAAGGAGAAAGTTATCTTATTGCTTTTGTAGTTTTCTCAGGAACTAATGTGTCATTTCATAGGACCTCCATGATTCTAAGAGGCTATAGAGTAAAGAAAGGGTTTTGATATCCTGGAAGCTGAGAATGGCATATAATAGTGTGGCAGTGATTTGTTCCTGCCATATGGCTCAGGCCAACTGGAGAGAAATTAGTATTGAAAAAACTCAATGAAATACATTCTTTTTGTAATCCATTTTTCAGTAAACATACAAAATAATGGGGTTTGAAGTAAGCTCTGAGATAACTATTTTCTCACATGTACGCAGTCATAGTAAGTGGTATTTTTCAAATCAATATGCCCAGGAAAAAAATAGATTGACTTTACATTTCTATTAATAAAATACATATTTTATTATATTATTTTAATTTAATTAATTATAATTAACTAAATTATATATTTAACTTAATTTTATATTATAAAATACATTTGTTAATTATATATTTATGTATATTATATAATTTATATAAATAAATTATTGATTAAATTATTATTTATATATTTAAATAATAATATATGTATTATACATGTAAAAAGAGTTCTAATCCAATCTTGCTTAAGTTTGGGTTAGATAGCCATTTGCCCATGATAGGCACTATACTTTAATTTACATTAAAAGTTCATGCAAAGCTATATGAGCCAGTCCTCAGTCCTACAAATCCATATCATGGCTGAGGTTAATAACTGTTTTTTCTAAACCCATGTTCTCAGTTTCTCACTGGGCAAGAGCTAGCCGTCACTTCCAGTTGCCCTTGCTATTAGCCATTCTGGTCAATGAAATCTGAGTACAAGTGACAAGTTCTGCCTTGTAGCTGTCTGCTACAAATTTTTACTTATTTTTGCTTGAGACTTCTTGTTTGTGCCTTTGTCCTTTTCCTGTTCCATTTCTAAGCCATGTGTTGAAGACTACAGTCTCTCTAAGCCAGGCACTAGACAATTATATAGATAAAAACTTCTCATGTCTCTTTCTTGTGTGACTGTTTAATGAGCATTGAGTAAACTCTTATTGTTATTGTGTGAAGATTTTTCTACAAAAACTAACATTGGCATTGGAAATCTATGGGCACAATTGTTCAGTTCATAAGTATTTAGACCAGAAATATATAAACTTCAAGTACCATCTTCAAGATATGCAAAATGTAAATTATACCATATGTATATTACATTAACAATTCTATGATTTAAATGAACGTAAGAAAGTATTTATTCTCAGATTAATATTCTTTCTGTCTTTTTGTTTGTTTTTTGGGGGGTTGCAGGTTTTTTGTTTTTGTTTTTGCTTTTTTGTTTGTTGTGGGTCTTTTTTTTTTTTGGTTTTGTGTTTGTTTTTCAGTTGATTAGTTGGTTGGTTGATGGATTTTGGTTTGGGGTTTGTTTTTGGTTTTGCCAAGGGTTTCACTATGTAGCTCTAGCTGGTCTGAACTCATTATTTACACCATGCTGGTCTCAAATTCCCAGAGATCTACCTGCCTCTGTCTCTCGAATGCTGGGATTAAAGTTGTGCACATCCCATGCTTAGCAATATTCTTAAAGAAGGTATATCAAGTATTTATATATGTCCAGCTGTGGAGCAAATAATATCACTAACTAAAGATATTTATGTGCCCAAGGAAAGAATGTCTTTAATCCCTATGTTTATTTTTAAAAATGTGAATGTTAACAGTGTTTCCTAAAGTCATTTGAATTTAGTAACTATGATTTTGTGGCTTATTATAGAAACATTGAAAGCAGACTCAAATCAGAATTAATTTTATTGCCAAATAGATTTTTCCCTGGAAATAGGATTTATAATAGAATTACTGACAGACTTTAACTATAATGGTGCAAATGAAAAGACTTTAGCATGATTGAAAATGAATTTTCTAATTTGAGATCTGTCAAAATAATAAATTAGATGTTTTTATTTGGTTGGTTGGTTTCTTCACTAACACACCATTAAATATTCAAAATCTGTGCTTTAAACTAATTTTGTATTACCTCATCTAAGATTTTAAATATTCAACGCTGTTAATCTTTCCAGAGGGCATTTATCACTGTAGATAAGCAAGCAGTAAAGAAATCAGTAAAATGAGCTTCCTACTGCGATTTTTACTAGAATATTTGTAGTCTATAAAATGTTTGACCCAATGTATTTAGCTATAACAACTCAAGAACTAATAAAATGTGAGTTACACAGAGACCTCATCAAAATTTAATATGAACACTTTGAAGGAAAGAACTTAACTCTTGCTACCTTGAAAGCAGGAAAGTCAACATTCAAAGCCAAATGAGACAGAAAAAATTTAAACCCAAAAAGATGTTAAACCAAACTTAACACCTGTACTTAGCATCAGAGAACTACATGAGGCTTTAAATGCTGTGGAATAGGTTTCTTTTAATGGCATTTATAGCATTTTCCAACTTGCAAAATGTATATTACTTTTACACTCTGCACATAAGATGGAAATTATTATTATTATTACTACTTTACAGATAAATAGAGCAAAGTAATGGATTCTTTAAAAGGGTATTTTTGATAACAAAAAGAATAATTTTTGATGCTTTGGGTCACTTACCTTTGGGACTCATTTAAGAAACAAAACTAGTCAGCATTTTTCTAGTCCAAATTGCAAACTATAATTTTACAGTTCACTTCAACTATACACATATTTGTAAAAGTTTTGAGGAGATTTAGAAATCTAGTCAACGTCTCACAACGTGTTCAAGTGAAACCAATGTCTTCCTTGTGACATCGAAAGCAGCTCACAGCAGCACAGCCAGGCAGTTCTCTTTTGGAATGTACTAGGTGGGTTTGGATTAGTCATTGATACTGATTATAAGTGATCAAGAAATTCTGCTTACTTCCCATACAGCAGGCACTGCATTTATACCAGGAGCTAAAGTAACTGTGGTGTAGATGCTCTCGTCTTCAAAACATCTACAGACCTCTGGGCGGGGGGAGTATACATATACATACCTCTAGGGGAGAAAGTATACCTATCTGGATGAAATATCTGAAGCTTCCAAGCAGCAAACAAGAGAGACTTAATTGCCTCGGTAGACTGTTCCATTTAGGAGGTAATTTTCTACTATATCCATCTCCGTTTCTTTTTATTTTTATTGTATTTGTGTGTGTGTGTGTGTGTGTGTGTGTGTGCAGGCATGCATGTGTGTGCCTGCATATGTGGTATATATGCATGAACGCAGACATTCTCATGCTCCATCACAAGTGAAACTCAGAGGACAAACTTTAGGAGGAGTCAGTTGCTTTCATCCACGATCGGTTCTGAGGATTAAACTCAGGTCACCATGTTTGACCTTTAGACTATCCACTGCCTCACCATCCTGACACTACTGTTTTCAAATTTAGACTTGAAACTAGAACATTTCAGATTCCATGTTGTGTGGTTCTCACAGCTCTGTGCATTGTGGGTATAAGCGCAAGGCTGCTTAAGAAGGACTGAAGAGAGCTAAAGTGAAAATGCAGCACAGTAGGCAAAATCAGCAAGGGAGAAGTCCCTCATGGTAAAGGAGGGCATCTCCCCTTTATCAATCCTTCCAGCTTGGTGCATAGGAGTCTTGGTGGCAAGAAGCACTGTAGTAATTCCTTCTGTAGTTCACTGATCCTTTCAATCACCTGAAAAGCTAATTTGTATCAGTGCTGATTGCAGGTACCTGGGATAACAGACAAAATGGTGAACACAGCAGATAAAGAACTAACCTTCAGAAAATAAGCATGTCAAATAGGGAAATGTATAGTAGATATCTAGGAGAGTGAAGCTGAGCCAAGTGCAGGAAATATGAGGTACATGAGGCAGAGACAGAGCCAATAGGGACTTTGGATAGCAGGACAGAGTCTCTGAGAAAAACCTGATGTATGTAGCAAAATCCAGGAAAAATGATTTTCCTCGAGTAAACATGGATGATACAGAAAATATGCTACTGTATCTATTGAGCATGAATTGGCTCTCCCCAATCACAGCATGGCATAAGTCTCTGTTTCTGTCTGTGATCTGTGGCCTCTTATGCCATGACCACCCCTGGGCAGCTTTCTTATACATCCTGTGTCCCAATTTTCTATAAATTCTTTAATAACAAGCATGTTGTAAATTTTTAATATTGTATAATAAGTCGTTCAGTGTTTTACCATATGTTACGTATAACATATTTGATCCTTACTGCAAACCTCTGAAATAGTTGCTGTTAATATCTTCTCATTAGAGATGAAGAAACAGATTAGACACAGTGTATAAGATCTGGTGTCAATGAAGAGGCAGAGTAGGCATTTGAACGAATCTGTCTGATTGTGAATACATCTCTGTTTTCTTTGATCAATAAATAATTCTATGTAAGATATTGAGCCTCTGCTGCCCTTATCATATTACACAACTGGAACTCATTGTTTTTCCAAAATACTAGTAGATACCTAGGCATGGAATGATACATACTTCATACTCCATCCTTAATACTGATCCTAGGAATATGTGGTTGAGGTGCATACTCTACCATGTATACTACATGCTGACTTCCATCCTGTGAAACATCTCTGTCAACAGTTTCTGAATCACACTAGAATATTAGCTGCATCTCAAGAATCAGGCTTTATAGATGGTTCTTCATTCCCTAAATAAATAACATTTCTAAGAGAAGAGACTTTTTAAAGCAGAGCTGGAGGTTCAAGCAAGTCATAAAACCTATCAACTCAACAAGGCAAGTTAAGGCATGCTGAATTAAAGAACAAAGAGCTGAGGTGAGAGTATAACCCAGAAAACATTACTACAGTTGCCTAGAACAAGTGCTTCAGGATAGCATCCAAGAGGTCTGGTTTTATGCTTTTTTTTTTAAGGCAAGAATAAAATTACAGTAAGTTGGAAATTACAATTACATCAATTGCTAAGAATTAGACAGTTCGATGATTGGTCATGGCTCATTCAGGCCATGCATTCCAGGTAAGAAATACTACTAACGGGAAAAAAGATTTTTATGGGACTTTTTTATTATATTTGTGGTGTCAGGAAGTCATCAGAAGCCATCTGTGCTAGATCAGACTGACCTTGGTGTCTCCTGTCTCATGTCTCATGTTTCCTCCAAATGAAAGGACTTTTGTTACCTTATTCTTGTGACATTTTAAGTACTTTCTAAGAGCTACAGTTAACTGAATGGTGACTATTAGTAGCTCAGCACTAGAGTGTTACAGTTTTTATACCGGGGGCTTATAAAAGGTTCAAGTGTTAAAGGTTTAGTCTCTAGCATGAGGCTGCCGGGAAGCACAATGAACATTTAAGAAGAGGGACCATGTGGAAAGTCCTGATGTCCTTTAGAACTTGTCTCTAAAAATGAAACTACAGATAGTCTCAGGATGCTCTCTAAGTGTTATTTATGGTGAGACAGTACATTTCCATTGGCCCTAAGAATTAGCAAATCAATTATGGACTGAACTCTCTAAAACAGGAAACAAAAATGAACATTTTCCCTTTAGAAGTTAGGAATCTCAGGAGTCCCATTACTACAACAGAAAGCTGGTGAGTACATGGTACATATTTTGTATGTATGATCTCATTGACTGTGGAATTGGACCTGGAAGACATAGAATAAATAAGTCAGATATGGGAAGACAGGTACTTCATAATCTCACTTTCAGGGGAAATGTAAGAATGTCATATCAGACTCATACAGGGATTAAAAAGGTGACTACCAGGAATTATAGGACATTATTGCATGAGAAGATGTTAGTCAAAGGGCAAATTTGCTCAATTCTTGGATGAGTAAATCTGCAAACAAAATTTCCAGTATGATAACAATAGTCAATAAGTATGGATACTTAGCTAATATTTAAAATTTGCTAAGAATTCACAACATGTATATTCTTCACACACACACACACACACACACACAGAGAGAGAGAGAGAGAGAGAGAGAGAGAGAGAGAGAGAGAGAGACTCACTAACTCATATAAACAACATGCACCTACTATCACACACACACAGTCTAATCATGGGAATAATATCATTGATAATTAATATGTCTAGCAAAATGCCATGTTTTCGTCCTTTGGTAATCATGGCTTCTATTTACAAGTTATAACTCAATAAACCTGGAGGAAATAGTTAATAAAGGATATTTGACCTTCCACAGTCAACTTCATAGAATTAATCTCAAAACAGATCAATTTGACCCTCCTCAATGCCTTAACAATCTTTTTATTTTTTTTTAATTTTTAATTTTATTTAATCTTTTTTTTTTACACACCAGATTTTATCCCACTCCCAGACCACCCTCTGACTGCCATACTTCCTCCCCCCCAGCAACCCCCAGACCTCTAAATTCCCTGGGCCCTCCATTCTTTTGAGGGTTAGGTGCATCTTCTCTGACTGTACCCAGACACTGCAGTCCTCTGCTAGTGTATGCTGCCTGGTTGGTAGTCCAGTGTTTGAGAGATCTCAGGGGTCCAAGTTAATCGAGACTGCTGGTCCTCCTACAGGGTCTCCCTCCTCCTCAGCTTCTTCCAGCTTTTTCCTAATTCAACCACAGGGGTCAGCAGCTTCTGTCCATTGGTTGGGTGTAAATATCTGCATCTGATTTTTTCATTTGCTTGTTGGGTCTTTTGGGTGGCATAAATGACAGGTCCCTTTTTGTGAGCAGAGCACTCCATAGCCTCAGTAATTGTGTCAGGCCTTGGGGCTTCCCAAGCTAGATCAATCTTTTTAAACCACCACTGAGTCTCAAATTTAGTCCCTTTAGCACCTCTCAATAGGGAAGCGCTTATAAGTCTCCTTTGTGGCTACATTTCTAAAGTGCCTTCATTTCCTCACTAACTTTCCTTTTCTCCTGTCTTTATTGTTTAAAACTTACAAGAGTTATGCAATATTGCTGATATTTCTGCTTGTGTAGAGAAAATGAGCTTACTATTTTCTTTTATTCTGTCTAAGATTCAAAGAAAATTTCTACAAACCATTGTTTAACAATTGTACTGGAGCATTACCAGCCCCAGAAGCAAACTTATCCGGGTCATATCAGAAGAAGCAAATATGTCTGAATTCCTGGATGTACTACTCAAAGAGTGACAACAGCGGGTTTAACAGTTGATGATGAGTAGTGTAATTCGAAAGTATTTGTGAATGTGAATTACTGGCCATAACTTCCAGAAGATTATTTCAGAAACTGGAATTACGTATTTCCACACACCAACAGACATGGGCGCCAAAGTAAAGATATTAAATATGCTTTCTTTTTTAAATTGTTATCTTATTACTATGTGAATGCATCTGTCTGTCTGTCTGTCTGTCTGTCTCTCTCTCTCTGTCTCTCTCTCTCTCTCTCTCTCTCTCTTCCCCCTTTCCTTGTGTGTGTGTGTATATATATATATATATATATATATATATATATATATATATATATAT
>JANHMN010000015.1:32646641-32657232 GCA_030674055.1 Rhabdomys pumilio
AGAAGAAGAAGAAGAAGAAGAAGAAGAAGAAGAAGAAGAAGAAGAAGTTAAGTATAATACAAAATAATTCAAAGTCTCTGAGAGACTTTGCATGGAAATAGAACCACTGGAAAAGAACCCTATTAGCATTCTCATCATAAGGTATGCAGCCTGTTAGATCCAGAAGTACCCAAGATCTTCTGCTGAAGGTTTTCAAGAACATGAATACAAACTAGAGGAGTGAAGCCTTATCAAAACCCATCCTGAGACAGGAACATGGGAGGATCGAAGGAAATGGAGAATTCAAAATAAAGCCGTTTCAGCACAACATTTCCCCTTGTGAAATCTTCCCCATTCTTTTCCCAAACAGCATTTAATATGCACACACACACACACACACACACACACACACACACACACACACACAAATCCCTGAAGCAACCCCTTCATTTGGACCACTGTTTTTCCTTGCTGAGGCACTTTTTCATAAACTGAAGCATATACTTTCCTTTACTCAATTATTACTTGAGACAAGAACATTTGAGTTCTCTAACAGAGAGTGCAGAGCACAAAATAGTGGAAGGTTACAGGTTCTAACATGATTTGTAGGCACCACTTAAAGATCAAAAGGGAAAGCATCGCTGTGTTAAGAAGTCCTCAAACTTTCATCAGATTCTATCATATTGAGATAGACAGACAGAGAGGGGAGAGGGAGGGAGGGAGGGAGGGAAGAAAGGAAGGAGGGAGGAGGGAAAGAAGTAAAAATATAGTTCAGTATTCTTCATGCTCCTGTTCCAGTAGCAGCAGAAACGCAGGTTCTAATCTTGGACAAAGAAGATAGGAAACAAATATTTCTATTATATTTCTATAAATTCAAACTCATGTCTTATGTCCTGGCCCTCCCTCTTCATCCATACAACTATGACTCTGAAATCAGACCAAACTCACTCATTCTTGTGCCCAAGGAGTAGGTTACACAATGCATTACATGCATAATCGTGGAGGAAAAATAACAATCAGTGAATGATGAGAGAAATTTGGGGAGAAAAAATGGAACCAAAGAGCAAATTTTCAGGTTTTGGAAATTTCTGGTCACCCAACTAACAACTTTAAAATAGAAAAGAAAAAGAGAGAAAAACAAATCACCTTTTTTTCCAGAAATAACAATTAAAGTCACAGGAATCTGAAAGACAGTCTTTGAAACTCATCCTTTGAAACTAAATCCTTAAATAGGCACCATCTTCCTCTGCAGTCCTAGTAAAGTAAACTAGCATTTAAGATTAAATACTTCATCAGAAGGCTCCAACCACATATATAGCAGAGGATGGCCTTGTCTGGCATTAATGAGAGGAGAGGCTCTTGGTCGTGTGAAGGCTCAATGCCTGAGTATAGGAAAATGCCAGGGCGAGGAGGTGGGGAGTGAATGGGTGGGTGAGGGAACACCCTCATAGAAGCAGGGGGAAACAGATGGGATAGGGGGTTTCCAGGGAGGACTGGGGAAGGGGATAACATTTGAAATGTAATTAAAGAAAATATCCAATAAAAAATATATTTTAACAAAAAGGAGTAGAACCTTGATTTTGTGCTCCTCACATTTCAATGGTTAACAAATCTAAGCAGTACTGCATGTTTGGAATGGAAGAGGAGAAGGAATTATTAATGCCTCCTATAGAGCTTTTGTCTCTAAATGGTGGAACTTTTCTTTTGGCACCAAGTAGACATTTACCCACAACGTGCAGACACTGTGATTGTCTGGCATGACATTCAGGGGATAATGGATTTAGAAATAAATTCTACTCACTTTTTCTGTGACTTAAAGAAACATAGAAGTCTTATGCACCACATATGGATAATGTTCTTGGAAACAAGGGGAAAATATCTTGACTATTTGGCTCACAAGATCTTTATATTGTCAAATCACTTCAAAGTTTATATTATAAATATGGATTCATCCTTCTGAAAAGTTCTGAGAGCTCTGTCGTATGCAAATGAAAGAAATGTGGACCTTCAGAATTGTATTTAAGAATCTGGAGATGTCTTCTGGATGTATGCATATAAGCCCCAGGAGGTACTCAACAATTTTAATATTCAAAAGCCTACAATATGTCTCTCTCCGTTGGCTGGAAAACCAAGCTGTTTATTACTTTGCTGACAAAGCCCTTACAGGCCTATTCATAGAAATAATAAAAACCAAAAAAATTTAAAAGGTGGAAATTAAAGATATGCAGTAATTTCAGAAATAAATCCAGGAAGAAGAATTCCACTCGTGAGCTAAAAGATTCACAGAGTGGTGAAAACAGCGAAATGGAGAAATTGATATTCAAGTACATGGCCTGGCATGTAACACGCTTTTGCCCAAGAGAGTCCTGGCTTGTTTTTGTTGTGGGGCTTTTTTGTTTGCTTATTTGTTTTGCTTTTTTATTTGTTGTTGTTTTGTTTAAATAGATACGATTTCCTGAAAGAAGAAAAAGACACTACAATAAATGTGTCATCAACAAAAAAAAAAGAAAGAAGAAAGAAGAAAAGACACTATAAGGGTGGAAGTAGACAAGTAACTGGGCAAAACATCTGTTAGAAGCTAGGAGGCCTATGCTAGAGATAGCTCAGTGGCTGAGAACACATACTCCTTTACGAGAGAACCAGAATTTGGATCCCAGTACCCACAACTAGGTGGCAGAAGCCTATAACTCTAGTTCCAAGGGGTTTGAGACCCTGTGTGGTGGTTTGAATATGCTTGGTCCATGAGAAGTGAGATTATTAAAAGATATGGCATTATTGGAGGAGGTGTGGCCTTGTTAGAGGAAGTGTGTCAGTGCATCGGTGGGCTTTGAGGGCTCCTGATACTCAAACACTGCTCACTGTGGAAGACAATCCCCTTCTAGCTGCCTGCAGAATTGAGTTTCTCTTGGTTGCCTTTGGGTCAAGATGTGGAACTCTCAGCTCCTCCAGCACCATGTCTGCCTGCACACTGCCATGTTCCCACCATGATGATAACGGACTGAACCTCTGAAACTATAAAGCTAGCCCCAATTAAATGTTTTCCTTTATAAGAGTTGTGTTGGTCAAGGTATCTTTTCAAGCCAATGAAACACTAAGTCACCCTACCCTCTTCTGGCCTTCTTGCTACCACCACTCCCCATACCCATCCCCTACACACACACACACACACACACACACACACACACACACACACACACAATGACTCTTATAGACTTGGGTATTTAAGTACTTGCTTCCCAGTTGGTGGCACTCTTTGGGAGGTGCAGCTTTGCTGGAACGTGTATGTCACTGAAGGCTGGCTTTAGGGGTTTATAATCTTCATCTACTTCTAGTTCCGCTTGTGCTTGTGGTTTAAAGATGAGAGCTCTCGGCTTCCGATTCCCACTACTTACTGCCATACCTCCTTGCCATAATGGGCTTTTAATCCACCAGGATCTTAAGCCAAAAGAAACTTCTCTATAAATCACCTTGGTCGTAGTATTTGATAACAACATCAGAAAAATATTTAACACACACAGACAGACACATGTAATAAGAAGACTTGAAAAAAAAATATCCTTTACTATCCTATGGCAACTCCCTTTCCAGACGTAGTGTTTATCCTGAAAATGGTAAACTTTTTCATGAAGAATCACTACTAATGGGTGTGATGGGTTAGGATGACATTTTTACTTTCACTTGTACTTCTGACTTTCACATCGGTCCCTAAGCTGAAAGATCCATGAAAGAACAAAGGAGCATTGGCAGTTTACCTCTCCTCTTCCTTCCCATTCTTTCCCATGTATGCCATAAAAAAAAATCTATTTTCAGAAATTATAAATAAAGTCACCAAATAACGGAGGGGACAAAGCCCCAGATAGATTTTTTTTTTTTTTTTTTTTTGCCAACAAGTGAAATTTCCAGTGCAAGGAAGGGGTTACATCTAATTGAGTTGTTTACTAAGGGGTCCCATGGAAACCCCCAAACAACTTAAGCTGTTGTCAAGGTTATTGATCACATTCCACACACTAATGGTAAAGCCGCATTGCTGAAGACAACACCTATATGACTCATTTAACACAGAGAAATTGAACATAGATTGGTGCCTCCCTAGAGCCTGTATCCCTATGGACTAATGTTCACCTTACTGGAAGGTAATCTGCAAGCTATCAAAGGAGAAAGGTAAATGCCAACCCCTTGCAGCCTTTCCTCCGAGCCCATTTCCATTCCTTTGTGTAACCTGAGACCTGCAGAAGCACAGTGGCCCCATAGTCACTACACTTCTCTAGGACTCAGAGGGGGCAACTACAACCAAAGATGGAGCAACCATACAAAACCCAATATGGACATCAAAAAACACCTCAAAAATAAAAAAAAAAAAAATCTACCTCAAAAGCACAAACACAAGGAGCCATAACAGTATGCTTCCTCTAGAAACCAGTAATGCTATTGCAGTGTGCCCTGAGAAATGAAATTTAACTAAAGCACAAGATAAAAATTTTAAAACAGCAATTATTAATATGTTCAAGGATCTTAAAGTGATATGAATTAATGAAGACAATAGAAACAAAGAGTTGAATGAAATAACAAAAACATTTCAAGATATGAATGTAGAAATAAAACCGCTAGAGAAAATCCAAAGTGGAAATAAAACTGAAAGTGAGAAAATCAGGAGGTCAAACAAAAACTCAAGGAGTAAGTCTCACCAATAGATTACAAGACATGAAAAAGAGCATTTCAAATCCTGAGGACAAGGTAGAAGAAATACACAGCTCAGTTAAAGAAGTAGTGAAGGAAAGAAAAAAAAATCCAGGAGCAAAACATCAAGGAAATCTGGGATACTATAAAAAAAAAATCAAACCTACAAATAACGAGGAAGAAGAAGAAACACAGGTCAAAGGCACAGAAAAAATATTTTAAACCAATAAAAGAGAAAGAAAATTTCCCCATTCTAAAGAAAAAGGTCCCTGTCAATGTACAAGAAACAAATAGAATACCAAATAGATAGAATCAGAGAAGAAATTCTCCATTCCACATAAAAATCTAAACACTAAATATACAGAACAAAGAAAGAATATTAAAAAGCTGCATGGCAAAATGACCAAGTAGCATATGAAGGTAGACCCACTGAAATAAATTCACTGGAAATTCTGAAGACCAAAAGCTCCTATACCGTAGATGCCAGACATATGATACCCAGAAAAACTATCAATCACAATCAATGGAGGGAGAAAAATATTCCATGATTAGACCAAATTTAAGTCATTTCTATCTACCATATCTCTAAGGCATTAGAAGAAAAACTTGTATCTGAAAAACTTGTATCACACCCAAGAAAACACAGGAATAAATAATCCCAAAAATACTGCATTAAAAGAGGTGGGAAATCCACACGATAACAATAAAATAACAGCAATCAATAAACACTACTTATCGAAAATTCTCAATATCAGTGGTCTTAATTCTCTAAGAAAAATGCACAGATTAACAGATTATACTGAAAAGCAGGATCCTTCCTTCTGTTGCATCCAAAAAACATACCTTACCATCATGAATAGACACCATTGAAGACTAGAAGGATAAAAAAGATATTCTAAGCAAATGGACTTAAGCAACAAGCAGGTAAAGTCATTTTAATGGCTGACAAAATAGACTTCAAACCAAAACTAATCAAGAGAGGTAGGAAAGAACATTATACACTCATTAAAGGAAAATAATCCACCCTGAAGACATTGCAATTCTTAATATCTATGCATCAAACACAGGGGCACACAGGTTCATAAAAGAAAGACTGCTGCAACTAAAAACACCTATTGAAGCTTGTGAAGTGATAGTGGATGACATCAAAATCCCATTCTCACTGATAGACATGTCATGCAGACAGAAACTAAACAGAGATATAGCAAAGTTAAATAAAATTATAAATCAAACAGACCCAGCTGACATCTACAGAAAATTTCACCCAAATATGAAATAATACATCTTTTTCTCAGCACCTCATGGAACATTCTCCAAAATTGAGCACATACTTGGACACAAAGCAAGTCTCAACATATACAAGAAAATTGAAATAACACCATGTCCTATCTGAGCATCACGAAATGAAGCTGAATACCACAGCAAGAGAAAGAATAGAAAGCCCACAAACTCATGGAGACAGAACAACTCAATACTGAATTTAAAAAAAAAGTGTCAGCACAGAAATCAAGATTGTGCCTGTATAACACATTTAGAAATACAAGGTTTAGACCCAGTCCTTCTTTAACTTTTTTTTTAACTGATTTGGGATGATTAGCCTGTGAGTTAAGGGACTATAGCAAATTCATGACTTTGAGTTTATTTTTAAGGTGTTTTCTATATTTTATTTAGAAATAGCTGAGAGGAGTTAACAGACAACAATCCAGGTTACCTTAAATGGATAGTTGGATTTCAAAACGTCAGAAATCCATAGAATTGACATCACAAATATTTCTATATTAATGTTCATCTTGATTAGAGACCTGTCTGCTCCTGACAGCTTCCTGTCTTGGATTCTAAGAAGAAATTGAGCATCCTTGGAGTTACTCCAGTTGTGGTGAGATAGCCACTAGGCAAGAATTGCCTCTCTCCATCTACAGACAAATTACTGTCCAGAAAAGGACACACTTGCAAAATAGTCGACTGATTATATCTGCCTAGACAGAGTACCCAGCCCTTAATAATTCTGCAGCACTAAGGTCTGTCAGATGAATTTGGGCCAGAAGGCTGAAGATTTGATGCTCCAATGTTCGGTAGTATAGGGGCTGTCCAAGTGTTCAGCGGTCTCTATAAATTGGCTAAGTTTTAGAAGCTATGCTTAGTGCTTCCCATAACTTCAGTTAATCTAGTCATTCTGGATTTCTGACAGCATTGAATACCTACAGACTCATAGCCAATCCTGGCTATTTACCTTGAGAGAAAAGATCTGAGTGGATGGTTTTCAGCTGACATTCATTCTAAAGCCAAGAAAAAGCCAGGTTCAAAATTAAGTGTTTTAGTCAAGAGAGACGACAGAGATTCTGGTTAGTCAAAAAGAGGAGGGACTGGGTATTAAGACTATCTTGTACCTCACTGGTACAAATAGGAATAATTATGCTCTAATTGTATTTTGTGGGAAAAGTTTTATTTTAACTGGAAGGGTAATATGTAGGAAGAGCTAAGCGGGAAGGAGCACTGAGAGGAAAAGATGGAGTAAGGAGAGGAGAAGATGAAGTAGATGAGAAGCTAGGTAATGAGAGAGAAAAAGAGAGAGAAAGAGAGAGGGGGCATGGAGGCAGAAGTTCACATGTCTCCACCAGTCAAAGATAGTTTACATAGCTAGGTTGGGTATTAGGTTACACTTCTGATTGAGCATTACCATACTTATAAAGTCTTTGATTAACATTTTAAAAAATTGTATAAAAGCAAAATGGAAAAGGGGGCACGGGATAGGGGTTTTCTAGGGAGGGGAAATGGGGAAAGGGGTTGGTATCTGAAATGTAAATAAAATATCCAATAAAAAAAAGATGAAAAAAACAAACAAACAAACAAAAAAGAAAGAAATCAAGATAGTAATTAAAAACTTTAGAATTGAATGAAAATGAAAACACAACATATCCAAGTCTATGGGACACAATGAAAGCCATTTAGAGGCACGAGTATAGCACTAAATGCCTACATCAAGAAAGAAAGAAAAAGGGGCACATTAAAAATAAAGAAATTCAGAGAATCATAATGATACATTTTAAACATGTGTGTTCCATCAAATGAGAAAGCCTAAAGGAGTGGATGAGTTTCTTGTTGTATACAATTCACCAAAGGTAAAACAAGATAGAATAAGCAATTTAAATGGACCCATAAGCCACAGTGAAACAGTAGCAGGAATTAAGTCTCCCAACCAGAAAAGCTCAGGGCCAGATGGATCCAGTGCCAAATTCTACCAGACTGTCAGAGAAGAACTAAAAATAGAAACAGAACGAACATTTTTTTAAATTCTTTTTATGAAGCCACTACTAGCCTGATATCAAAATCATATAAAGGACCAACAAAAAGAATAATATATTCCAAACAAAAAAGAGAATTGTAGGCACCCTTATGAATATAGATGCAAAAATTCTCAATAAGAAACTTGCAAACCAAATCCAAGAACACATGTAAAATATTATCTACCATAATCATGTAAGCTTTATCCTAGATGCAGAGATGTTGCAACATATACAAATCAATAAATGTAAACTATCATTTAAATAAACTGAAATGCAAAGACACATGATCATTTCACTAGATGCAGAAGGGCCTTTGTGAAAACCCAACACCCCTTCATGATAAAAGCCCTGGAGAGAGTAGGCAGGAATACAAGGGACATACCTGTAGAGGGAAGTATAGCTAGGCCACTTTGGCTCCCAATAGGTCACATGCAGGAACCTACCCCCCCAGGAGCTATCTAGATTCGCCAATAAAAGACCCATACACACACACACACACACACACACACACACACACACACACACATAGACACACACACACATACACACACACACACACACACATACACACACACACAAAGTGTCAGTTAAGTTTTAACATGCTGTGACTAGCTCAAGGGCTAGGCACCCCTAAACCTTCCCCTGCTGGTAAATGTTCCCCTCTGATATGCCTGAGACTTCTAAATCTTTCCCTGCTACCCTAGAACCAATCAGGTAGCCACTTACCCAAATTCTTACATGGCTGGTTGCCTTTCTCTCCTGCAGCTCTTACATCCCATCCTTCTCGCCTGAGTCACATGATTCTTTGTCTTCCTTTCTCCCAGTTCCCAACTTGCTCATATCTAAAGGTCCTGCTTCATTCTACCTGCCCAGCCATTGGCACTTTATTAATCTATCAAAAACCAATTGGGGACAATGACCTTCAGCATTTGGACATGCACATTCCTGGTTTGGGGGGCCAGATTAATTCAAAGCATTGGAACCAATCCCGAACACATAACTCAACATTATAAGGCCCATAGACATTATAACATAAATGGAAGCAGCTCAAACTAATGTCACTAATCAGAAACAGGACAAAGTTGTCCACTCTCATCATACCTATTCAATATAGTTCTTGAAATCTTAACAAAAGCAATAAGACAACTGAACTGAGGAGAAGCATGGGGATACAAATTGGAAAGGAAGAATTCAATGTATCTTTATTTGAAGATATGATGGCATACATAAATGACCCTAAAAACTCCACCAGGAAACTCCTACAGCTGAAAAACACTTTCAGCAAAGTAGCAGAATACCAAGTTAATTCATGAAAATCAGTAGTTTTCCTTCATACAAATGACAAATATTGAGAAAGAAATGAGGGAAACAGAACCTTTCACAATAGCCTCAAAAAAAATATATCTTGAGATATCTTTAACCAAGCAAGTAAAAGTTTTGTATAATAAAAACTTTAAGACATTGAAGACAGAAATTAAAGAATACATCAGAAGATGTAAAGATCTCCATGTTCATGGATAAGTAGAATTAATACTGCAAAAATGGCCATCCTACTGAAAGCAATGTGCAGATTCAATGTAATGCCCATTAAAATACCAACAAAATTCTTCACAAGAATTAAAAAAAAAAAAAAGTCTTCAAGCAAAAGTTCTCCAAAGATAAAACACAATGACTGAGAAGCAAATAAATGTTCCACATCATTAGCCATCAGGAAAATGCAAATCAAAACTGCTTTGAAATTTTATCTTATGCAAGTCAGAATGGCCAAGATCAGTGAATCAAATGACAGTACATGCTGGAGAAGAGGGAGGAAAATGTTTAAAAGTATATTGTATGAAAATGTTTCCCAATAGAAATCATATGCAGTAGATAAAAGACAGGTTATTCTGCAAATGGTATTGTAAGACTGAAAATCTGCCAGGAGAAGAATGAAACTAGATCCATATCTCTCTCTCTCTCACTAGATCCATCTCTCTCTCTCTCTCTCTCTCTCTCTCTCTCTCTTGACAAAAAGGTTCAAAATGGATTAGAGACCTTAATTAAAAAATGTAAGAAGGTGAAATTGCCAGAAGAAACCACAGATAACACACTCCAAGATAAAAGCATACACAAGAACTTTCTGAATAATGTATGTAATGCTCTTGAGATTTGATCAATGGAGTTGCATGGAATTAAAAGACATCTTACAGAAATCTTTGCCAGCTGCATTTCAGACAGAGAACTAATACCTAGAGAACAGAGACTTGAAGAAAAAACGCAGCCTACCAATAAATAACAGTTTTTACAAGAAGACACACAGCAGAGGTGAAATGTCTAAGCTTGCCATAAAGATTCATTTCCTGAGTTTGAATCTTGGGACCTACATGGTAAGGAGAGAAACTGACTACAAGTTCTTTGACTTCTACACATGGCCATGGCATGTACATCCATGTATGCTTATTTCTGCATACACATATAACAAAATAAGTAAATGTAATAAAAATACTTTAAAGAACCATAAATGGTCAGTAAATGTTTCAAAATATGGTCAAAATCCTGAGTTATCTAAGAAATGCAAATTAAAAGTTCTTTGAAGTTCCATTTCATCAGAAATTACAGATTGAGAGAGAGAGAGAGAGAGAGAGAGAGAGAGAGAGAGAGAGAGAGAGAGA
>JANHMN010000015.1:32657242-32708218 GCA_030674055.1 Rhabdomys pumilio
AGAGAGAGAGAGAGAGAGAGAGAGAGAGAGAGAGAGAGAGAGAGAGAAAGAGAGAGAGAGAGCAAATGCTAACTAGCAAGTAGCAAGGATGCCGGGAAACAAACCCTTTCTAACTCTAAGATACACATAAATGACACTATGTCTAATATGCCCATGTTTATTCTATTAATGATACCAAGAAATGCTATCGATCTAAATTTTTATCAACAGATGAATAAATAATGAAAATTTGGTACAGATGCACAACATAATTTCTATTCAACCTTAAAAATGAAATTTACAGGAAAATGAAAGAAATTATATCAAGGTAGCCAGACTCATAATGACAGCACGTTTTCTATGATATATAAAGATATATAAACCCTTTTTTTTTTTTACCCTATATGTGTTGTCTTAGCATTTTATTGCTGTGAAGAGATACAATGGCTAAAGCAACTCTTATAAAGACAAATGTTTAATTGAGGATGGCTTATCATTTCACCATTATCACCATGGTGGGAAGCATGGCATCATGCAGGCTTAATTAGTGCTGGAGAAGCCAAAAGTTCTACATCTTGATTCAAAGGCAGCCAGACAAATACTGTCTTCTGCTAGCAGCCAGGAGGAAGCTCTGCATCACACTGATAAGACTTGAGTATATATACATACAAACATACATACATACAAACATACATACATACATACATACATACATACATACGACCTCAAAAACACACCTCCCCAATGACACACTTCCTCTAACAAAGCTTCACCTCTTCCAATATGGCCACACCTCCTAATAGTGCCACTTCCTATAGGCTAAATATAATTAAACCACCATGTGTGTATACGTATATATGTGTATATATGTGTATACACACACATCTACATATACATACATATACACATATACAATTTATTGGCCATTTATGGTCTTTTAAACATTTATGTAATAAGATGGACATAGGTTCTCAGCACATATTTTACAGTTGTACAGTTCAGTCTTCATGTGGGACTCCAAAGAGTGGGAGCAGGGACTGTATCTGACTCTGATGTCTGCCACTTCATCCCTTCCCCCTCACTGGGCTGACTTGCCTAGCTACCATAGGAAAAGATGGCCCTGGTCCTACTGCAGCTTGATATATCAGTGAGAGTTGATATCCATGGGAGGCCTCCCCTTCTCTGATGAGAAAGGGGGAACCTGGGAGGATAGAGAGGAGGGGAGATGAGATGGATAGACTGGAAGAAGAGAAGTGAGGGGAAGATGCAGTTAGGATGTAAAGTAAATTGCATAAAATAACATTTTGTGTATATACTGTTGTGAGTGTAGACGTGGATCATGAAATGAGAAAGGGAATCGTAAGGGACATAAAAGGGGTTCTGAGAAAGGAAGGAGTAACTGAGCATGTGTGAATGATAGGAGAAAAGGGACTATGGGGGTCCAGGAGCACAAAGCAGTGTGACTAGAAAGGCAAAGGAAGCAACTGAGGAGGCTGGGCAGATTAAGAGGGTTTCTTGTTCTTTCAAAGAACTGGAGTTTTCATCCCAGTATGGTGGTGCCGGTAACTTCTACTATGGGAGATCGGATGCCCTCTTCTGGCTTCCAAGGGCAGTTCCAAACAGATACACATTCTCACTCAAATCCACTTCTAGGCACAAAAATTAAAAAATGTAAAAAAGAAAAAAATAGGGCTAAGAGAATGGGAAAAAGCAGGGACAGGAGGATCAATAAAAACCAATTATGTACAAAAATGTCATGAAAAACTCATTACTTTGTATGCTCATTTTGAAAACAAACAAAAGGTAAATGTGAAAATAACCTCTCTTGGTTTGAGCTCCACATGTGTTTTGGGTCGCACTCTACCAGTTTAATGCCTTTATTCATGTTTTTTGTTTCTTCAGTGATTAAGTAAATAAGTAAATTCATACTTCACAGGAATAGGTTAGAAGACCAGTGAGTTATCTTGAGTAAACCATTGACAACTCTACTTGGAGCAAGAACTACTTTGGAGTTTTTGTCTATGAAGTGCTTAATACATGTCCAATATTCCACAGTGTCTGAAGATAAAAACCTTTCCATTCTTAAAAAAAAAAAAATTCAAATCTTATTTCTAATATTTAGAATTGGGGACAAAGAGTGTTTGTGAGGAGTAAAAAAAAAAAAGAGAGAGAAAACTAATTCAAAAGTTTCAGGAGAACCAATCGAAAAACTTACTTTAGAAATCTTGTTCGTGTCAAATACAACTGGTCCCACTTTTTTATTTTATTGCTATATAGTTTCTAAGAAGCAACCATTGGTGATCATGTGGAAACGTTACCCAGGGAAAAGTAGAGAGTCAGAACCAACCTAAATACAGAAGATAATAGCTTCCATTTATTAAGTGTTGACTTGGTGCCAGGCACTGTTCTAAGCATTTTGTGAACTTAAATTCATTCTTCAAAAGGTCCTCTTCAGGTTGGGCTAGAATCCAGATGCAAACCGGTGTCTTTGGCTTCACTTCCTTCAATGGTCCACAGGGCAAACTGAATGTGGAGCAAAGAGCTGGAAGCCGATTCTGCTTCCAAAAATACCACTGCTTTTACTACTTTTTTCCTAGTAGCTCAACAGCCACAGGGGAAGATGGTGCCAGGGCAGCAGGGACGTGGAAGGATTATGGTAGAAGATAAAATTAATCAAAGAAACGAATATCTTTCATGAGGACAAAACCTACCTTATAAAACATAGGGGGAGGGTGCTAGTGAAATTTGTTTTTTGACATCATACATATATTTAGCATATTCTGATTGCTGTTACTTCCATTTCTCTTTTATGTCCTTTCATCTTCTGTCTAACACCCCTTTCCTTACTTATATCTTCTCCATTTGTATCCTTCTGCTTTCTTTGTGTCTTTACAAAACAAAACAACAAAACCCATCCAGTTTGCTTACTGTTGCTATGATAAATACAATGGCTAAAAGTAACTTGGGCAATGAAAACACTTATTTGGCTTATACTTCCATATCATGCATGGTTCATCTCTGAGAGAAGTCAGGGCAGGAGCTCAAGTAAGAGCTTGAGTCGAATACTCAAGTAGAGATCATGGAGGAAGACTGCTTACTGTTTTGTTTTGTTTTGTTGTTTTGTTTTCTCTACATAAAAAAAGCTAAGCTTGCTTTTTGGATACATCCAATGCCCAAGTATGGCACCACACACTAGGATCTGGTCTCTGTTATAGCAATCATTATTCAAGAAAATAGCCTACAGACATGCCACCGGGCCCATCTGATGGAAGGAATTCCTCAGTGAGGTTCTCTCTTCCCAGGTGACTCTATATCAAGATGACAAAAACTAACCAGAAAACTGGATTTATCCAAGGCAATCTGTGTGACCATGTGACAGGAACTAACCATTCGAGATGAAGATATCTGCTGCTCTTCTCCCACAGCCTAATGTTAACAATAAGTCCACTGTAAATGGTAGGGTCCTAGGAGCCCCACGAGCGACTGTTGAGCAGGTTTGTCTTATGCAAGATCAATACCTGTAATTACAGTTGCTCTGAGTTCATGGTTGCATTAGCGATGTGGTATCTAGAGCATAGGGTTGCCCTTCAGGTCTTCTGCTCCTGCATTCTCTCCTTCCTCCTCTCGGTGAGCCTCACAGAAGGTAGTCTAAGTAATTTGTTGGCAATCTCAGCTATCACATATTTACATATTTGCATTTCTCTTCTGAAAGGTAGGATCAGTCTAGCTATATAGCCCCAAGTTGGCCTTGAACTTGGGATCTTCCTTTCCAATCCTCCCAGTGCTGAGGTTATAGGTATACACTATAATGTTTGCCTCACAACTTTTGAGGTTTGTTTAGCCATCTGCATTCACCGCTGTTCAGTGTAAAGTTAGGCTTCTCTGACTGGGGCTGAAAATATCCTTTTTTTCTGAGGTATAAAACACAGCTATTTAGGAAACAGTTTGATGTTGCATCTATTTCGCTTAACATCAGTAGTAAATTCCCTATAGAGCCTATGAATGCTTGAGGTACATTTTTTTAAACTAGTTTTACAGTACGAGGCATGTGTTCCCGTCTGTGAAGAGCATTTTGTTACCTCCATAGCAGACATCCACTACTGCACATATGGGCACCTCTTGCCTGGCAGGTTGATGTTGTAGTTCATAAAGTTCACTGTTGGATAAAACTGGTGATGTCTTTTCTCCCCAAAGCTGCCTGGATAGTGCCTTCTAGCACTTTGAAACTTAGCCGGCAGTGAGGAGGTTTCCACATCAATTCCAGTCAGATTTTGCTCTATGTTGCAACCATGGTCTGTGGTATCTTCAGCAATGGGGTCTTCTCACCTACTTCTGGTAGACAATAAGGCAGAAAGGAAAAGTTTGTGATGTTTTAGAGAGTCTCTATATCTTCTATTGATGAACCATTATCTCTGAAATTTTTTCTTTTTTTTTTTCTTTTTTTAATTATCTTTAATCTTTTTTTATAGTCCAGTCATCCCCTTCCCAGTCTGCCCTCTGACAGTTCCTCATCCCATTCCTCCTTCCCTGTCTCCAAGCGGACGTCCCCACCCACACCCACCCCACCTCACCAGACCCACACCCACCCCACCTCACCAGACCTGCCCACTCCCTGGGTTCTCAAGTTTCTCCAGGGTTAGGTGTGTCTTCTCTCATTTTGTTTAGCATCTTTCTGTTTCTAGAATCAAACCTGTCTAACCTTGCAGACTATCTTCCTTCAAATTATTTTTTTACGTTTTTATTGGGTTAGAAGATAGTAGGTTTTGGTGTGGCTTTTTAACTTTTCCTTCATCTTAGTTAACCCTTCTCCTCCTACCCCTTCATGTCCCCTACTCACAGATTTTTGTGTTCTGCTAAAATAAAAGATTTCATCTAGAACCCAAGGGCACATGGTAGAAATATAAAGGTCCAAAGCAACATTACTTTCAATATGGGACAAACTTCCTAGTGGCCATTTACACTAGCCTGGTAAACAATGGGTCCACATGGACTCATAAGGATCAGTCTAGACTTGATCTGTTCATTACTAGGGCTAGAACAATCATGCAGGATATTAACTGTCCTTTATATACAATGCTGTGCTTCCCGGTCTCTTTACCTTGTCACCCAAAAGACTCTGAACCTTTGATGGCCCATATAGAAAGTAGTATTTTAAGTGGAAATTGCTGGAAGCCATCTTCTCCTTTAAAAAAAATATTTTATTACAGGTGTTTATAATGTAATCAAAGCAAAAGGTAATCACATGAGAACAACTAAGCAAAACTAAAAAGTTGTGACTCAAACATGGTAGTATATATCCATAACCTCAGAACTGGGAGGGTTAGAAGGAAGATACTAAGTTCAAAGCCAACCTGGGGCTGTATAGCTAGATTGATTCTACCTTTAAAAAGTAAAATACAAACATCTTAACACTAGCAAAGTACAGTTGGATCATAAATATTGGCTCTTTGGAAAACTTTTGGGTGATTTGCTATTTTTCTAGCTACTGTGGAGACTAAAAGTTTCTCATGTGTTATGAGTTTAATTACAATATAATTCATGAATGTAGCAATCAAATAAAATGTAAGTCACATTGAATACATTTTCTAAAATCTGCATCGCATTGCATAATGTGCTGACAAGTTTTCTGTCAACTTGACACGAGCTAGAATCATCTGAGAAGAGAAAACCTCTGTCTAAGGGTATTATGCATCCACAAGATCTGGTTGCAGATGTTGCTGCCTGTAGAGCATTTTCTTGATTAGTGATTAATGTGGGAGGGCCCAATCCATTGTGGGTGGAGCTACCCATAGGCTGATGGTCCTGAATTCGATAAGAAACTAGGCTGAGAAAGCCATGGTGAGCAAGCCACTAAGCAGTGTTCCTCCTCTTCAGGAACACTGAAGCTTCAGCTCCTGCTTAAAGATTCCTGCTTGCCCTGTTTGCATTACTATCCTAACTTCTTTCAATGATGACCAGTGATATGGAAGTGTAAGCCAAATAAACCCGTTCTTCCTCAATTTGCTTTTGATGGCGGTGTTTGACGATAGCAATAGTATCCCTGAGTAAGACACATAATGAACACCAAGCGTTGCTCTTACTGTTTTTAATTATAGGTGTATATGTGCATGTCTATACACAGGTATTTGCATGTGAATGCATGTGCCCTCAGAAACCAGAAGAGGGATACAGAGCTTCTGGACCAAGAATTACAAGAGACGGTAAGCAGTCAGGTGGATGCTGAAAACCAAACTTGGGTCCTATGCAACAGCATCAAGTACTCTTAACCTCTGAGCCATCTGTCCCATCCCTCCCCTTATTGTTTGATCAATGAGAAAATTATACTGGAAGGAAATAAACAATAAGATATGCTTTATTAATAACATATTAAAGCCAAATAAAATGATGTATATTATGCCAAATGAGTGTGTAAAACTGTCAAGACAGGAAATATAGCTCAAAAAATGGAAAGTGAAACACATAAACACATTTATAAAACATGAAAGCAAATGCAAATTAAAGTACATTCCCCTTTCAAATTTCTTCAATTAGGAAAAGATATTTTAAACGATAATATCTCTTGCTGGCAAGGGAATAAAGAAATGGTACTCTCACACATCTCTGATTGCATTTTTAAATGCTCCAACACTTTAGGAAAGTGATTTGGCATTATATTAAGAGTCATAAAAATATTTCACACTTTCTGTGCCAGATCCCCATTTATGTAAATCTGCCTTAAGGGAATACTCCAGAACAAGAAAAACGTTACAAATTCAACTCAGTATTATTTATTATGGCTTCAAACAAAAAAAATTAAATTCTCAATGATAAAACAACTGAAGTTTCAGCACATTTAATCATTAGGATATCATGCATACCAACAGAATTAGTCATTGTAAACACTATGTAGCAATATGTAAAGTACTAATAGCAT
The DNA here is from genome assembly GCA_030674055.1 of Rhabdomys pumilio. Taxonomy (NCBI): domain Eukaryota; kingdom Metazoa; phylum Chordata; class Mammalia; order Rodentia; family Muridae; genus Rhabdomys; species Rhabdomys pumilio. The sequence continues at coordinate 32,664,135 of JANHMN010000015.1, forward strand.
CAATGATAAATGGATAACTTCTTATACTTTTGGAGCAATTATAAAAATAAATTAAGACAAAGCATGTGACTATTTTAAAAACCCATATTATTTGTTCAATTCCACAAAAGTAAGTATGTATATGGAAAAAGATGAATAAATTTACCAAGTGGCTTTAAATTGTACTTAAGCATGATGGAGTTTGGTTTTTAACTTTCTGCACAATATTTATAGACATGTAGCACTTTATAAATTCTAAATATAACTTATAGAATGTCTTAATTATGTGTAGGAGCTTAAGCAAAGATCAAGTACAATATACTGGGAAATTTCTAAGTACTTTTATTTTTCTCTGTCGTAACTTGGTCAACAGAAAATTGAATTAATAACACACTGCTTAGGAACTGTAAACAAAACACTTCACAACAGTTCCCAGGGGATCTAATCAAAGTGATGCTTAAAGTTATAGCCCTAAATTTAAATGTGTTTACTTTAAATATATAAGCAAACTATTAACCAAAGAATTCTTTGAACATATACACTAAGTAGAATGAACTGAGGAAGTTAGAGATGAAAAATAATAGAAAGGAGAAAAGAAAGGAGGGAGGATATTGTTGCTCTCCTCATGGGGCCACAAACCCTTTCAGCCAGCCTACGAGCACATAGGGATGGACCCATGACTCCAGCTGTATATGTAGGGAAGGAAGGCCTTGTTCAGCATAGGTGGGAGAGGAGATCCTTGGTCCCATGTAGGCTAAATGCCGAGTGTGGGGGAATTCTGGGGGAATTCGAAGGTGGGGAGGTGGGAGTGGAGGGGGTAGGTGGGGGTACATCCTCACAGAAGCAGGAAGAGGGGGAATGGGTTAGGGGGTAAGGGGATAACATCTGAGATATAAATAAAATATCCAATTTAAAAAAAAAAGAAAGGAGAGAGGAAAGGACAGAAGTGAGAGGAAGCAGGCGGAGAGAGATAAGGAAGCAAGAGAGGGAGGGAGGAAGGAAGGAAGAAAGGAAGGAAGGAAGGAAGGAAAGAAAGGATGGAGGGAGGAAGTGAGGAAGGGAGGAAGGGAAGGAAGTAAATTCTGGCCAGTACTGTAGTAACTTATACTCTAAATCTAGGCCCACATAAAAAGGAAAATTAAATATATATATATGTATAAAATACAAACTCATTATTTAATCTAGTAGAAATTATTAAATTATATTAAAAAAATCTTTCCTCTACAGGAATTGACACAAGTTTTCCCTTTTCTAAATCCATCTTCGATAATGAGCTGTTATGAAATGACGAAAAGCCTCAACAGACCTGCGCAGGCTAGCTTTACATCAATTTAGACCATATTTAGGGAGAAAATGACCATAAATTCTACACTCCATATAGACACAATGTTTGTTTGTTTGTTTTTCTCTTAATGTCTTAGGATCCATGTTTTGTTAAATACACCAGTGAAGCACTCACACACATAGAGAGTTAACTGTACTTCTCCTTTTCTCTTTGGAAAACAAGCCTTCTGACTCCTTGTTTGCATTAGGCCATGCAGGCACCCTTTTACTTCAGTAAATCAGTTGCTGATAGTGTTCTCACAGGTTGTATTACTCATACATCTCAAAGGCATACTAAAAGCTGTTATGTCTGTATATATTATATTTAGGTGGGGAGAGAAAATAGGAAAATACAAAACGCAAGAGCAGAGCAAAGGTCTTATTTCCAATGAGCCAATGGCTGAAGCAGTGAGTAAGACCCAAGGAATGTCGAGCTGAGAAGATGACTCAGAAGTTAAGAGCTCTATTGTCCCTGAAGAGAGCCAAGCTTTGTTTCACAGCAGGAGGTGGCAGCTCACCACCACCTTACCTCCAGGTTCAGGCAATCCAGCGCTCTCTTCTGGCCACTGCAGGTTCCCACAGGCTCATGCACATACTCATAAACTAGTTAACCTTTCTTTTATAAGATCCAAAAAAAAAAAAAAAAATACAAAACTTGATATAGCAACACATAGCTAAGAGTACTGAAAAATGGCACCATAGTGATATTATAAATGTGACTGAAATAAAATTAGTAACCAACAAGAAGAGAGACCTAAAAGTTCTTTGAAAATTATTTTGTGTATAATCAATACCTTTTCTAGCTACTGCCAGATAAAAAAATCTTCACCTTTTTCACTACATTGAACTTGTATTACCTCTAGTCTCTCTTTTCCAAAGCCATCGGGTTCACGTCAGTGCCAAGGCTATGAACCTAACCTCCTATTTGTACGTGATCGCCATGCCCTGCTTTATGAATCTTCTCTTAAAATATAATTTTCCTTATATATTTTTTCTAATTTTAGATTTCTTTCTCTTATGGCTACATATTGTTCATATAAAATAGTAGACTTAATCATGGTATTCTCAGGTCAAGACATTTCAAGAGGATTTTTTTTATTTTTTTATTTTTTTTTTTTATTGGATTATTTGGTGCAATCCTGTGTCAAGTGAATGGCTGAAAAATACAACTTCAAATTTTTTTACTTATCACATGTTTTTCTTGATCTCCCTTTTCTGTATTTCTCAATATTGGCATAATTTTGAGTCTATATTTCTTCTTTTTTTTCCTTTGTGTGTTGATTAGATTAGCCATGGAGCCAGTTCCTCTGTCTACCATAGTTTGTTAACATATCCAGTTTATTTGTTCTACCATTTAAATGTTAAACTTTACAACAAGAACAATGTTTAATTTGTTGTTTAATAGCTAGTGCCTTTTCAGTCCAGAATTCAATAAATATTAAATGCCTAACAAGTGTTTATGTAATACATGAACAGATAACAATCAATTCATTATAGGCCAAATTACAAACTTTAAAACAACAAACATTAGCTGAAGATTTTTTTTTAAATAATCTGAATTGTTTTTTGAAAGAATATATGCTTGGACAAAAAATATTTTTAAATACGAACTAATTTATTTATCACCAAATACAATGATTTAGTTGAAAAAAACTCAGAGATATGTCTATATATAATTATATATAATTATATATAATCTATATAATTAAGGCAACTGAGCTACTAAATGCTGCTGAGAACATGGGGGATCTGGAATTACCATATACTGGGTGAGTGGAAGGGGGAGTGTAAACTTTTAAGAATCTCGAGAACAATTTTGCATTTTCTTATAAAGATAAATACATATATATTATATGACACATCCAGGCTATTTATATTTAAAAAGTAAAACTGTATACCTATATAAAAGTTACATATACAATCATTTTAGCCAACTCTTTGTAAAAGAAGAGATTTAAAAGTTGACACAACTATTAATGAGAGCCTAGCAAAAATGTCCTCTGAGGGGCTCTACCCAGTAGCTGACGGAAACAGATGCAAATACCCACAGCCAAACATAGGACAGAGTCCAGAACTCTTATGGAAGAGTTAGGGGAAGGATTGAAGTCCCTGAAGGGCATAGGAACTCCATAAGAAGACCAACAGAATCAACTAACCTGGACCCTTGGCAGCTCTCAGAGACTGAACCACCAACCAATGAGCAAGCATGGGCTGGACCTAGGCCCCCAGCACATAAGGCTGCCTTGTCTAGCCACAGTGCAAGAGGATGCACCTAACCCTGCAGAGATGTAATGTGCCAGGGAAGGGGGATACCTATGAGGACCCCACCCTCTCAGAGAAGGGGAAAGGAAGAGACCCTGTGAGGGGGAATCTGACAAGGGGGACAGCATCATTTGGGATGTAAATAAATTAATTAAAAAATAAATCGGTAAATGTTGGTGTAATAATTTGCTATAGAAAACTTCATTGAAGGCTTAACACATTTACAATAGAACATGTAGGTATGTTAATGCTCTAGAAATTATGGAATCCTGTGGGCTTTGTCCAAGATAGGTTCCTGACCAAAGGAGGTCAATAAAAAGAATGCAACAAGACACGTGCATAGATAGTCTTGTGCTCTGAAGTGTGTGTTCCTGAAATTGGTTTTGCTCAGGAGACGTACTGTAAGCAAAGATAGTTTTTGGAGGTGATATCAGGGAGTTTGGCTGAAAGCATGGAAGAATGAGGTATCTAAGAAGAAAACATCAATCTGAAATTAAATCTTCCTTGATGCTGCCCTGAGTAACTTATTCTGTCCTTTCAAAAGTCAGATGACTGATAGCAAACTGGCAACTACATAGATTCTTAAATAAATTACTCCTGTGGCTCCAATTTATGATTTTCCATGTATTCTTTCTGATATCCCTAAACACAAACCCACAGCTGATGACTCTCCAGCATCAGTCCGCCAGAAATATATGTCTGAGCATTTAATTTTTCCCTTCGTATTTCTGCGTGGCATTCAAAATTATTGATTCCCTATAATATTCCAAAAGTACTCATGTAAGATACAGAATGTTGAAACAGTAAAGCCACTTAAAATGTGACGCAAATGTCAACTATTGGAGCAGTGCAAAGATAAGCAAATGAAAGGCTTATGATTAACAAGTAAAGAGGGTCTTGAAAAAATTTTTCTAAACTACAAAAAAAAAAAAAAAATGACTGTCTTAGTTAGGGTTTCTATGGCTACAATGAAACACAATGACCAAAAAGCAAGTTGAGGAGGAAAGTTTATTTGGTTTTTGTTTTCATATCACTGGTTATCACAAAAAAAAAAAATAAATAAGGACAGGAATTTAAGTAGATTGGGAACTTAAACAGGGCAGGAATCTGCAGGCAGAAGCTGGTACAGAGACAATGGAGTGGTGCTGCTTACTGGCTTACTTCCCATGGCTTGCTCAGCCTGATTTCTTACAGAACCCAGGACCACCAGCCCATGGATGATACCACCCACACTTCCTCCCCCCACTAATTAAGAAAATGCCTTATAGTTGGATCTATGGAGGTATTTTCTCAACTCAGGCTTCTCTCAGATGATTTTAGCATATGTCAAGCTGACATAAAACCAACCAGCACAATGAGACATGAATGAATGAATGTGAATCAATTAGTGAATGAGGGAAAGCAGTGACTATCCCCACAGTAAACTTTCAAGAAGAAAGAGTACGCACCGCAAGTGTGAGTTATGGGTAGTCACTTTCTTCCTGAAAGTATCATGGGGAAATAACTTTACAATGGGCACAAAACTCTAAAATAAAGGTTTTCTCAGATGATATTTATGATCATTTATGGATCTGAAGGGGAAATTTTTGATTTCTTTAACAATTCCATTGTCACATGATATTTTTCTGGAAGCTATCTTGTGAGAGAGTGTGTGATGTTTTGTTGAAATAGATGCTTGAGAGGGAGTATGATGTTTAGAAGGAATATAAATGGAACCCGACAAAAAGTGAGAGGATGCTCTTGACCGTGCTCTTGATGCGCTTGTATTGCCATACCATACAACACTGGTCTTCACTAGTCTTCACTGGTCTTCATAGGAAACACACACACACATACACACACACATACACACACACACACACACACACACACACACACACACACACACACCAAAAAACTTCTTGTGATGTTCTGGCTGATTCTGGAGTCTTCTGCTGACTCATCCTGATTTGGCAGACCTTGCTGGATCATTCAGCCATTACTGATTCATGCTAGCAGTTTGCTGGCAAACTAGACTGCTAGTATTCTGACAACAAATAGTGGATTCATGCTGAAGAAACCACTTCTAAACAGATCCACAACAGCCTTTTCCTAGTAACCTTCTTTTCCTTCTACCTCTGCATCTTAGTTAAGGTTTCCATTGCTGTGAAGAGACACCATGACCAAAGCAACTGTTATAAAAAAAAATAATAATAATAATTAGATCTGAATTACAGGTTCAGAGGTTCAGTCCATTGTCATCAAGGTGGGAAGAATGACAGCGTCCAGGCAGGCATGGTGCTAGAGAAGGAGCTGAGAGTTCTACATCTTGATCCAACTTCAACTAGGAGAGACTCTCTTCTGCCCTAGGTGGAGCTTTAAAGCCCATCCCCAGAGTTATTCATTTGTTCCAACACAGCCATGCCTTCCAATAGTGTCACTTCTCATGAGCCAATCATATTCAAACCACCTCACTCTGGTCAAAGGGTTAGAAGAGAGGTTGAAGCATTTAAGAACTGGAAATAAAGTAGGTCTTTTTAAAAAATAAATAAATAAATAAATAAATAAATAAATAAATAAATAAATAAACCGACACAGATCTATTTCTTTTGAGAATGTTAGTCAGAGTCCATGGTTTCTATAGAAATTCTGTTTCAATTAGTCAACCATTTTTTTAAAGTCGTGTTGTCTAAGTAATATAGCCTTGCAGTTTAAGTACAGAAGATGGACTAAGTCTAACAGAAGTTCTACAAGAACTTCTTCATCCTGCCAAATCGTTTATGTACTTCTCAGAAAAACACATATTATGAAGGTACTTTTTTCTTCCAATTTTAGGGATATGCCCATATATCATAAATGTTATCCTAAAATTCACTTTGTCTTTATCAATTTCTCTCAGAAGCTTGTCCTATGACTGACTTAGACATATTTTATTTATTTAAGAAAAGTACCAATATTACTACTAATTATGATGGAAGAAAAGTTAAAACTCCAACTGCTGTTAGCCAATCAAGAAGCACAATGCCCTAGAATGTAGGGATAAGGTTATATGCTTGCTGGGCTAAACTATAATAGATGGTACGTACGTTTGAAGCAGAACATAAGAAAAGTTATTATTTAATTGTTGCCTTATGAGTCCATCTAAAAATATGTGATTGAGTAGTTAGCTGATACAAGCATTACATTAGTATCTTCTTGTGAAATGAGTTGCAAAGTATTGATTTTAAGAAAGGACCATTTCCACATGAAACTATACAACAGAATCATTACAGGTAGACAAGCAGTATTTATTTATATGTAAATATACACATGCATAGATTATTTGAGAATTCCATATGCATATTCATGTATTTTAATCATATTTACCCTTAGCTCTTCCCAAATTCTCTCTTCCCTCCTTCATTTCCTCTTTTTCCCTTGTAAAAATATTTCACTGAATCCAATTTGTGTTATCATACACACATACGTGTTAGACCATCCACTGGAGTAGAGTGAACCCACCATGAGTGTAGCAGTCATGCTGTGTCCAGAAGACACTGTGTTACTCTAGTCTATTCCAACCTTGGGCTCTTAAAATTTTTCTTTCTTGTCCCTGAATCTTGGAAGGAGGGATGTGCTATAGACATTCCATTTATGGCTAAGCACTCCAAAGATACTTTGACTGGTTGTTTCTGTGTTAGTCACCATTTATTCAAGACAGAATGTGTCAAATTAAACATTTCCGTTCTTCATTGTGCTTCTCGCTTCAACAAAATAAGTTTGTTGAAGATGACCATTTAAAGCTAGAAGTGTAACTCAATGGAAGAGTGCTTGCTTGACATGCCTGTGGTCCCAGATTTGATGCCCAACATCAAAAATATTAAAAAGTTCATTTTACATAAAATGACATTTCTGTTCACTTATTCACAACATCTCCACAAGTGAAAAAAAAGTAAAGTCGATTTCTAAGATTTACTTGATTTAAATGAATGAACACATGACTCAAAAGTTATAGACCAGAAAATACGCCAAGACATGAAAGTGGGGGTGCTAAGAGACCGTGTAGGCCAGGTCTTCCAAACTGCAGTCTAGAGTTGAGATAGTTGTTTGATAATACTGAGTGTCATTTTTTTATATGCCTGAATAAAAATGTGCAATATCAAGTTGTTACAAAGATGAAATACATATGTACACACATCTGCACACGTAGATATATAATATATTCATATATACCAACTTTGTGTTATGCCACACATAAACATATCATTTAGAGATCATGTATACACATGCTGATCAAGAGATATTATTGTAGGTTTATTCATTAAATTATAGTGATGACTTTAACCACTTTATAATGAGGAGAACTGAAGAATTATGTAGTAGTATTCTGAAAATCAAGAAGCAAGACTCTAAATTTAAAAAAACTGAAAAAAAAATGAAATGTAGCAAAATAAAACAAATATAACTAAAAGAGTAAACAGATATTTTTTAAAAAGCACAAAAAAATTGGTTTATGTTGTTTCTGAAAAAAACTATAGCTAAATATTTCATCTAAAAGAAAATGACTAAGCAGAGTTGTATATAAACAAATAGACAATAATATATCACAAACAATTAAGCACAAAAATAAACAGGAGTTCAGACATTAATATCAGGCTATATTAGATTAAAGGCAAAATAAAAGAGGAAGATAGGCAATTTGTAATTCTAAAGAGATTAATTCACAGTAGAGAATAGAAGTCTAATGAATCTTTATATTTTAATCTCATGCACTCAGCAAAAACTGCAGGAATCAATAGAAATATAATCATAATAAAAGAGAGTAGATCAAAGATACCAGAAATAATAGACACAACTGACTGAATATCATTATGAAAACAGTTTTGTTTATGTGTGTTAAAATTCTAGAAGATGAAAGAAAATATTTATTTTAAAACATACTTATTACTACTAAAGCAACATGTCTTTCATAATTCCCTAAATAAAAAGATGCTACATACTTTATTCACTTTGCAAAGACAAATTAGAAGTATTATTCCCATAAACTAAAATACAAATATCTTTAAATTTTACTATTAAAAATGTTCTGAATTTTAAAGGCAATCAAAACTACACTAGAAAAATAACTGTAAAGTAGCAATGAGAAATTTGTTAAAACTGATAAGTTTTACTTATAGAGAAATATGAAGTTTTAAACTACAATTAATAGAAAACTTAGTAGAAAAATATTTTTTACATTCAAAATAACTGTGCAAGACTCGAAACCTTTAATTCCAGCACTTACCACCAACAAGGAAATTTCCACAAATACAACCTTCCCACCAACAGGGAAAACTACATCCACAGAATCAGTCAAGGTCGATGGTTTGCCCATAAGAGCGTCACTATTAGCATGTGACAGAAGGCAAGAGGACTCTTTGAGACTTTCTACAACTCAGTTGAAGAAATGCCACCAATGTTGCTGACTTCATTTGAGGAGCTGTCTTGCTATGAGGTCCTAGCCTAGGGTTCAGTGCTGTGGTTTGGGGGGTGGGAGAGGAGGTGCTGAGCAACAGCTGAAATGGGGAAAGAAGGGAACCAAAGGATGGCTATCTGGATTGAGTGGCGATTTTTGGTTGGTTGGTTAGTTGGTTGGTTGGTTGGTTGGTTGGTTGGTTGGTTGGTTGGTTGGTTTGATTTTCTTTTGTTGTTGTTGTTTTGTGTTTTTTCTCTCTCTGAATAAATCTCACATTTTGAGGCAAAAAAAAAAGTTTAAAGAAAATACAAAATAAAAAGAAACCTATAAAAGGCAAAATGTTCTTAAAGATAAACAAAAAATTGGTAAACAACTAAAATAATGGCTAATACACTAATAGCCCTTAAATTATATTTGTGTTTCTCAGTCATTCCTTTAATAAAACTAGTTAAATACCTAAGCTTAATTAGTTAATAACTACTTCTCTTTTGTAAATACTTTTTTTTTTTTTTTTGGTTTTTTAAAATATTTATTAGTTATTTTATGTATATGAGTACACCATCATTGCTCTCTTCAGACACACCAGAAGAGGGCACCAGAGCCCATTACAGATGGCTGTGAGCCACCATGTGGTTGCTGGGAATTGAACTCAGCACCTCTCAAAAAGCAGTCAGTGCTCTTAACTGCTGAGCCATCTCTCCAGTCCTATTCTTATTTTTTTTTATGTAAAGAAGTTTTTTTTTAATATTCGACATGCATTCTGTATTTGCATCATTTTCATGCCTTCCTCTTTCCCCTCCAAATCTTCCCCTACTGAGACCATTGACTGTACAGTTTTAGGACTGATCAGTTAGGACTGAATAACCAGTCAGGAGGTTCATTTCTCAGGAACATGATTCACCATCTTTCAACAGCCTTTAGAGTAGGACACTGTAAAATTTCCCCCACCCATGGTGGCCTGTCAGATAGTCTGGTAATTATGCTGGACTTGTTTAGGCAACAACATTTTTTGACCTTTTATGAGTACAGCTTCTTTGAGAAGTATAGAGAAAAAAAAAGACACTATCTCATGACAGGCATCTTGTTTTTCAGGCTCATTCAGGCTTCCTGCCTCATTTTCCATGATTTTTCCCGAGGAGTAAGTATAGGGGCTGTCTTGAAAATGGATGAATTGGGTCAAGTACCTACAGTCACATATTGTCTGCATTTTGACAAGTTCTATCTACCTGTAATAGTCTCCATCCACTTAAATAGGAAGTTTCTTTGATAAGAGAATACAGGAGATACAGGTAAGAATACTTAGAACTGAACTGTACTGTTTTCCTTTTATGAGTGTGTCTTTGTTCTTGAAAGACTTTGAATTATACAGAGAGGTAGTTCTCTCTAAGTTGAAGTTTCTTCTCAATATCATACATAAAAAAAAAAAAAAATGGACATTGCATGAAACTTCTTTTCCTTAATGTAACTGAGCTTCCATGAGGAAAAGAAAAAGGAAAATGAGGAGAAGGAGTACAAGGTGGACGAGGATGGAGACAGGGAAGATAAAGATAGGAGGGAAGAGGGTAAGGCAAAGGGAAAGGAAAAAAGAGGGAGGGAAGAATATGCTGAAAGCATATTCTCAACTCCTTGGCTCAAAGTCAAGTCTTACTAAGTAGAGTTATTCATGGGATGATATGAAGCATCCAGTCCCTTAGGACTGCACTACAAGAATTAGCTTATTATCTTATCAAGTTGTATGATCTAAAATGGATTCTCTCCAAGTATTCATTTTGATTTCTTTGCTTTATGTGTCATCCAGCTGAGAACAAAGTAAACTAGGTAAGTTCTGTTCTCTTTTCCTCTCTTCTTTTTTCTTTTCTTTTCTTTTCTTTTCACTTCTTTTCTTTTCTTTTCTTTTCTTCTCACTTCTTTTCTTTTCTTTTCTTTTGTTTGAGATAAGATTTTGCTATACAGCTCAGACTGGCCTTGAACTCATGGCAATCCTCCTGCTTCACCCTTCCAAATACTGAGATTACCACCATTCCAGACTTGATCAAGAAAATTTAAATACCATTCTTTGCCTCAAAGTAGGGTAGAACAGCCAAGTTGGATCAAGAAAATTTTAATACCATTCTTTACCTAAAGTATGGTAGAATAGTCAAGTTTTAATAAAGCTGGAATGAATGTGAAGGTAAAAGATACAGTACTTCATATTAGACTAGTGATTACTATGAGTACATGCATGCAAATAACCACCACCTCTCAGAGTCAAAATTTGCCCCTGGTTATGATCGCATCCAGTCTTCTCCTATCTCTTCTTTCCTCTTGTCTACCTTACCCCCTTCCACTTCTTCAGTTTCTATGATTGAAGTATATTATATACACATATCGGTACATCACAATGAAACCCATTTCTTTGTATAAATAATGTATGCCATCTACACAATTAATATGAGGTTAGAAACACTGCTCATGCATTAAGAGAAATTACTGTTCCTACAGAGGACCTGAGTTCAGTTCTCCATCAAAACCAGTGGGAAAGAAAACAATAAAATGCTGATGCAGATGTATTAAAAATGAATTCTTACACTATCAATGACACTGTAACGACATCACTATAGAAATCAGAATAGAGATTCCTCAAACAGCTTAAAATAGAACTACCATATGATCCATCTACATCACTCCCAAGTCCATACTTAAAGAATCAGGGATAATTGCATGCCAGATTTATCATGGCACTTTTTACAATAGTCAAATAATGGATTCAGTCTAGGTGTTGATGAATGAATGAAGAAAACTAGGTATATGTGCATATTAAAATTGTTCTACCATAAAAGACAAAACCCTATTTTTGGTAGGAGAATAGATTAAAATAGACAACATCAAAAGAAGGGAAAAGAAAAGATGTGTCAGCAAGATGGCTTAGTGGGAACGAGTGCTTGCCACTGAGCCTGAGGACTTACCTGAATTTGATTCACAGAACCAATATGATAGAAGAAGAGAGCTTACTCTTAAAAATTCTTCTCTGACCTCTATATGCATGCTGTTTGTCAAACACACACACTAAAATAAATGAAATGTCATTTTAAAATTCTAACAAAGGAAAAGAGGATAAAAAGGAACTTCTTGCTGAGGCATGTTAACATGTGACTATAATCTCAGCACTCAGGAGGCTGAGGTGAAAGATCTCACATTTGAGGCAACCTTAGCTACTTCCTGAAACCCTGCCTCTGAAGGAAGGAAGAATGGAAGGGGGGATGCAAAGAGAGTGATTGAGGGAGGGAAAGATTAAGAGGGAAAAATTATTAAGGGAGGAAGGGAAAGATAATGGGAGAAAAGAAGGTGGGAAGAAGGAAGGAAAGGAGAGAAAGAAGAAAGGAAATAAGAGAAAAGAACATGATGGGCAAAATTTGTAAACTTTATGAATGCTAAGATCTATGTAGGTGATGCTGTGAAGCAAGTGACACTGTTTTCCAAGCCTGGACTAACAAGGAGAAGAATACCAAGAGCGTGTTGATGATGATACTAAACTAAGGTACCCTCTCCTTGGTGGGAGACTGTCTTCCAGGAAAAAGTTTCATATACAAATGTTAAAATATATTAAAATGGTCATTTAAAAAAAAAACTTCCAGTTTCAGAGAAAATATACCAGGCAACCTGAAGAATTTCAGACAAAATGCAATACTAATTACAAATCCAACTTTGATGATTAAATCCAAAAGACAGAAAAAAAAATTCTGAATCTGGGCTCACACTTACAGGCTCAAGAAGTACTGGGACACTGTGTCAAAAGAGATGAGCAGAGAATGTGGAGATAAGAAGACCAAGAGAACAGAAACCTTGAGTACTTGCCTCCTGGTAGGTGACAAAACAAAGTAGGGATAGTCTAGATGGAAGTAGACAGAAGTTCAGATGTTCAAGTTGATCTTTCGGTTTGGATGTAGAAAGTCCCCAAAGACTGATACTACACCTAGTGGTTTACCGAGCAGTGATTGCATCATAAGGTTGCTAATGTCACCCATGAATTCCCCTGTTGCTTCTTAGCTGAACAGGCTCTGAAGAGACAGGGCTTCAGGCTGGAGAGACAGCTCTAGTAGTTAAGAGTACTCCCTGTTCACTGGAGGACCGGTGTTCAGTTCCCGGCACCAACATGGTGGCTCACAAACCATCTGTAATTCCAATTCTAGGAGATCTAATGCCTTCCTCTGGCCTCTGTAAACATAAGACACACATCTGATGCAATAAGGACATGTAGACACTCACACATAAATCAAAATAGGAAGTGGATCAGTAGAGAAATTCCTCTGAAGATATTTCTTGTGATCTGATCTATATTTCCTGCTTTTCAACTTCCACCCAAGTAATCTCCCTTTTTGCCCAAAGCAATGGAGCCAATTGACTCTAGACCATGATGTCTGGATAGGTAAGCCAAAATACTCCTTTTATACTTGCCTATTTTAACAAAAAGCTGCCTCACAGAACTGTCTAGTCCCAGTGTATTTCTAATGTGAATACACCAGTGCACAGTGACACAGACTTCTTAACATGATCCCAGGTAGCTTTACTCTGTCACATTTCTTTATCTTTCTGCTATTAAGCCACTGTAAGAGAACATGGTAGGCAGGAAAAGAAAGGCAATGATCACAAGCAAGCACAACCTGGAGTCTAAGACAATAACAGCAATGAAACAAATGTCAGACCAGCCTTTGGCAGAGAGCATCTGTGTAGACTAGGCACACAGAAAGTCTCCTAATGGTGTGGTCTCTCCCAATTCACTCCCCTCAGGTTTTCCAGTGCCTCAGATTTCCCCCTCGGTTTGCATCCATCAGGAACTTAGCAGCATCTGAGCAGAGTAATTAAGACAGGGATCTTCTCTCCACTTTGGGCAGTTATCTTTTCTCAGTTTCGGATGCTTATCTGTAAAACAGATTGCATGGGTGAAAGTAAACAGATCCATAGCAGCTAGTGTGAAGTGAAATGAAGTGTGTATTCAGAAAATGGTGCCTGTAATTATTGTTTCAGAATAGTGTCCTGGCATCAGCCACATGGAAAGTCTTCAGAAACTCTACTCTTCACCTCTAGTTGAAAGAACAGGTCTAATTTTAGAAGAGGTGTCTCGTGGACTTGATTTAATTTTCCTGGTACCCAGCCAATCCCTTTTCTTTGCCTGATGTCTGCCTTTTGAAAACTGCAGTTCAGTGGTTTTTGGACTCAAACATAGGAAATTCTATTTCTTAATTCCAAGGAGGGACCACACAGTATTACATTTAATTTTTTTAAGTTATAGGAAAGCCTGGTGCATAGCCAAAGTTGGAGACCACTGCAAATGATTGACTGCCTTACAATCCAGAATCTCCTTCAATGCAATCATTAAACTAAAACAGCATTTCTAGAGTAAAGAATAGATAGGAGCTCGGATATTTTAGCACTGAATAAGGAGACGTTTTTGAATAATCTCTAAAGGATTTGGCTGTTAGCAGTTGTTAGCGTCTGTGTAGAGTCCAGATCAGGCCTGTTCTGTGCTTCAACTATAGATCATTGCACATAATAAAGGTCTACATCCTTAAACCCAATTCCACTGTCATATTCACACCTCAGTGCATGCACTGCTATTGCTTTGCTTTTCTTTCCCAAAATTAAAAATAATAAAAATAAAATCATTCCTTTTAAAACAGACAATGGATGTACACAGAGTTCAAAAACTCCAAAATGCATATAAATTGACTTTCTCTTTCTGAATCTTAGCTTTCCAATTCCCCTATGTAGACAGATCTTATGACTGGTTTCAAGACTATGCTTTCAGAAATATCCTATGTATTTGTGGGCATATTCTCCCACAGTTGTGGAGTATTTTATACTTCCTTATATGACAATGTATGTCAAAGACCTTCCCATTCTATTATCTAAAAATATGCTTCAATCTTTATGTTATCTACATACTTTCTACTGTTTGAGACATTTATATAGCCAGTTATATAGTCAGTTTCCTTGTTTCTTTAAAAAAAAAAAATCACCATTTTTAAGTGCCTGCTTAGAGTGATTAAGCAGGGAGATTGCCGTAAGCCCAAAGACATCTTAAGCTACATAGTTATAGAGAAGCCTGAGAAGATTGAGATGCTGAATTAAAACCATGTATCACCAATGCTAAAGAAAGGCTCAACAGTTAAAAGTGTTTTCTCCTTTTGTAGAGGACCTGGATTCAGTTCCCAGCACCCATACGAGGCGGCTCACAACCACCTATAATTTCAGTTCTAAGAGAGTCTATATCCATTTCTGCTTTCATAGGGTACTGCATACACATGGCTCACATACAGACATGCTGGCAGCATATGTACATACACATGCACACACAAACACACACACACACACACACACACACACAAAGAGAGTTTGTCAGTTGATGGCTGCCTACTAATAGCCACCCTTCCCCAAAGGAAAATGATATCCCTTCCTTATATTCCCCCCCTACACACAAACACAAACACATAAATAAATGTTTACAGCATTTATTAACATGTACAATCAACCACAAGATTGAAATACTGGAGAATGCATTATAATTCATGTAATTGCTATTCTATCTACACAAAAGAAGATCAAATAACTAGATAAACTCTGGTTCTTGATATTATGAGAGAGCTTTTATTTTTATGTTCATAGTTTATAAAATGTTTTAAATATGAAACATCTTTTAGTTGGTCTGTATTGATCCTTCAGAATTTGGCTTTTAAGGAAATCTCTATTTGTATAAGATAAATGATGAGACCCAATCTTCATTCTCCTTAACAATGGAAGGAGAAAAGAATGAGTTGTAATTTAAATATGAAACATCCATCCTATGTGGCTCATATGATCCCCATCTGACTTCCAACTGATGCTGCTCTTAAAGAGATGGTAGAAAATGTATATGGCAGCTACATGCAAGACTGGGGACATGTCTTTGAAGGTTGTGCCTTGTCCTTCCTTGTTTTAAATCTCTCCCTGCTGCTTGACCACCATGAGGTTAAAAAAAAATCTTCACTGTCATACATTCTGTCATCATCCTATTCTACACAGTAAGTGTGTGAGACCTGAAGCATCTGTGCATGAAATAAAAACAGGCAGAGGCAGGCGAATTTCTGAGTTCGAGGCCAGCCTGGTCTACAGAGTGAGTTCCAGAACAGCCCGGGCCACACAAAGAAACCCTGTCTCAAAAAAAAAAGAAAAGAAAAGAAAAAGAAATAAACAAAAACAACAACTACAATGACAAAACCCTCCTCCCTTAAGTTGTTTGTACCAGGCATTGTATAAGAGTGTTGGGAGAAATATCTGGAAATAAGACAGAAGACAGTATATAAAATGTCAGAACTGAATTCTGAAACCTTTTTAGAAAGAACTAGAAAGACCCATGAAATATTTTGTTAGTTTGTTTTCAGAGTGGATATGGTGACACACATCTCTAGTGCCAACATTCGTGAGAGTGAGGGAAAATTCCAGGAATTCAAGATTCGAGGCCATTCTGAGGTACAAAGCAAGTACAAGGAAAGAAACAGGGGTGGGGCATGGAAGATGTAACAGAGAGAGAGAGAGAAAGAGATGAGAAAGGATAATTAAAGAAGGGAGGGAGAAATGAAAAAGATAGAGAAATACATAACTAGAGACACAGAATTAAAACACTAAAGCGTCAACAGTCCTACATATGCTGTGGTGAGAACATATAATATAGAAATGAG
The DNA here is from genome assembly GCA_030674055.1 of Rhabdomys pumilio. Lineage (NCBI taxonomy): Eukaryota > Metazoa > Chordata > Mammalia > Rodentia > Muridae > Rhabdomys > Rhabdomys pumilio. The sequence continues at coordinate 32,680,806 of JANHMN010000015.1, forward strand.
GTAGAAACTTACATATTGAAATGACTTCAGTTGAGAAATCCTAAGGTGAAAGTTCAGAAATGACAATTCAGTGAATCTATGACACAGAAAAGCTGATCTGCTGTCTACGTTTTCTCTGTGTCGGTCCCTCTACTAATGTGCCAGGAATAAAACAGGTTCTTGTCTTCCTATCTTCACAACACAAAAATCTTTTTTAAAACAGAAAATTTCTTGAGAACAAAGCCCCACAATTCTGAAAGCAGAAAAGAAAATGATATAGAATAGAACAACCCCAAAAAGACAAAGACTAAAATCGAGGTAGAGGAGGGCAAAAACATGCTAATTTGCAGTGTGTGGATCCAAAGTCTTGATCTTTCAATAGATTCTAGTCAGTAGAAGTAAATGTATGTGTAGCTTCCCCTTAAACCCTAAGGAAACACTGAGGAAGAGGGAGGGAGTGAAAATAATTAAAGACTGGAGGATGTGCCAGGATGCTGGACACAACATGACTATTACATACATGAACTCCTAGAAGCTGTGTTTATCTGCAAAAGATCAAACCAGTAAAATGTATCCACCATGAATGGAGGAAACACACATGAGACTCTACCCCTACCTGAAGACATATTGTCAGTTGATGGCTCCGTACTAATAGCCACTCTTCCGGAAGAAGTGATTATCTCTTCCTTAGCAGCCATCAATGGCCACTAATTCTTCAGTAAGGGCTGAGACCTCAAGATGTACCCACTCTCCATACTGGAGTTTTTTTTTTCACTGTCTTGATCTTTTGTAGGCAATGGGATCATCCACCGAGACATGAACAACCTACCAGTGCCAACCAACCCCCATTCACAGAAAAATGACTCTGCCTCCCTCAGCAGCTATCAACTGCCAATAGCTCCTCGGTCTAGGTTGAAGCATCAGGACCCCATCCACCAACAATGATACTGGAAAAGATATGCTGAGCAGAACCTGGGGAAAATTGGAAGAAGTAGAACTTGAATGTGATCAAGACACATTGTGTGAATCCATGAAATTTTCAAAGCTTAAAATAATGTTGTTTTCCTTATTTTAAAGGGGCTGGTGTTTTTAAGAAGCTAAAGCTCTATCTAGACAATAAGTTCACTTTCAACAAAAGTCTAAAGAGCTCTTTGTGAACTAGAAGATCAATAACAATACACAGGATGCTAAAACAGATCATGGTAAAGATCCTGAATAGAGAATCTCCCATGGCAAATCTTCTTCCAACACTTGTATGCAGAATGACAATCTATCCAGAATTTTGTCTTGTTAGCAGAAATTATCTATTTTTCTAAGAAGCTCAACTCATATAAGAAAGAAAATTTAGGACTTGCTCAAGTGATGCTCTATCAAATCAGCCCAACTAAATCGCCATGGTAAAGTCCGACATTCAGCCAGGCCAAGCAGCTTTTCACATCCCAAGCTCAAGCATAAGCAAGCAACCATTCATCTCCAGACCAGTGGAGAGCCGCTAATCTAAAGAACAACAACAAAGAAATCCAATAAATAACTTGGAGAACACTGAGATTGTGCAAAATGATAAAACTCTTTAAAGCTATCATTACTCACTGAGAAATGAAAGTATATGCTATATCCATGACAAAAGAATGGAAAAGAAACAGTGACCCAAAGGAGACGGGAAGAAGAGAATGAAAAAAAAAAAGTGATGGTTTGGTATTTCTAATGCAATCTCATTTACACTTGATTTTTTAAAAAAATGAAATGCCTCATAAACAGAAGAAAATATGTAGAATAGTTGTAGGATGAATGGTATAAAATGTTGATGAAAATGCTTCTATGTTTCTAAAGAATATGTAATTTCATGGGTTATAAAATTCAGTATATCACATCATTCAAAGTTGATGTCCATATTTTATAAAGTTACTATCAAAATCCAAGGAAGAATTACTGGTTTCATAGTTATAGGCAAGATTATGCATTGAATTACATGGAAAACCAAAGATCCTTAGCAACTATAAGAATTTAAAAGAAGAAAGAATGAAGATGTAATGTATATTATTTCAAAATTTAATAAATTATCTACAATAATCAAATTATGTGATATTAGTACATGGGCAGTTGCATCAATCAATAGAACAAACAAGAGAAGCCCACCATAGACCTATATATAAATATTCCAAGATTATTTGGAGAAATAGAAAATCAATCAAGTGAAGGAGGGCAATTTATTCCAGGAGAAAAGTGAAATTTTCAATAGTGGTATTGAAGCAATTGACCACCCATGAACATAAATGACTAACTAAATGAACAAAATTTTTTCTCAAGCACTTGTGTAAAATCCCCAAAACTGACTAGAGATATATTTAATAATCTAAATTTATATTCAGAAAAAACTAAGAGTAAGTGTTCACTGTCTAGCATCAGGCAAGAAATTCTTTTTTAAGAAAAAATTATCTTGAACTGAATAAATGGAAAATAAAATGGCAAGAACTGAAAATTTAAAGAGAATTAATGGGAAATTAAATTTAGATTTTTTCCAAATTTCTGTACAAGAATATAAATATAAGGGATAATTTTAAAAGTTGAAAACTTAACTGAGAAAAATTTAGAGAGAATATCTTATGTCTGTATGGATGTGGCACCTGTCAATAATAAATCTGATAGCCTATGGCTTAAGCAGGAATTAGAAGGTGGTACATCTAGGAGGCAGAAAGAATTATGTGATAGAGCCAGGATAGAGCCAGGTGCAGGAAAATTCACCCAGAAATATGTGAGGAAACAGATGCATTACCTGAGTATAGGTAACCATCCACGTGGTAGAATGTAGATTAAAGTAAATAGGATATCTCAAGTTACAATTCTAGTCAAAGAAGAGCCTAGTTATATGGGCAAGGTATTTGTAAATATATTTTGAATCTGAGTTTTATTTCTGGGAAGATGGGACTGGGAGGAAGAACAGGGCTTAAATCTACAAAGGAATTGATTCGGAGTCCAAAAATAAAATAAAATGGACAAATAGAAATAATGATTAATAAGTCTTTCAAGAAAAAGTATATACAGATTTGGCCTAAATGATCCAGGATAATCACCTGAGCAGTGAAGCCATCTGCCTCCATTGGTGGCTCGTTTATGATTTGCCAGCATTGTCACCATGTCTAACTATGTTGCTGTACTGGATTGTCACACGGCTCACATAGCATACAAGTTCGCAGAGCTTAAAGAAAAGATTAATTGGCAACCTGGTAAGAAGCTGGACAATGTACTTAAAGTCTTAATATGTAGTGATGCATCCATATGTTGACATAGTCCCATGCATATTGACAGCATCTTTATCTTCTAATGAGTCGTTTTGCTGTTCTTGACATGAGGCAGACAGTTGATGTGTTGATGTGGGTGTCATTAAAGTTATAGACAAGAAGACTGCTGGAACTGGCTGTCACCAAGTTTGCACAGAAATCTCATGAGGCTAAATAAATATTATCCCTGATACCTGACACCCAAGTCTTAATTAGTGGCGGAAGAATGGTCTCAGAACTGTTTGTCTCAATTGGGTATTCAAGTTTAATAGTAAAAGACTAGTTTAAGGAATAAAAAGGAGAAAGCAAGTAACTAAAGACCATGATATCTCAAAGTGCACAATGATGGCTAGAAAGAAGGCACACATGTCCTGCTATTGCAGAGGACCCAGGCTCCAGGAGATCCAAAACTCTCTACTTATCTCTGTGGATATCAGGTACACACGTTTTTACATACACATGCTGACTAAATTACCATAGCATAAGATAAAAATAAATATTCTTAAAAGTGTACACTGGTGCCCAGCCCAATAAAAAATATAGGTTCATGACAAAAATATTATCATAATTTTTAAATTTCTGTACACCAAAAGCACATTCTACATTTTTTCAAAAAAAAAAATCACACAAATTTTGTATTACGTGGATGTCAAATGAAGCATTTATTTAAGTGCTACACACCAAATGAGTATACTTCATGCAAGCTCCTCTACTACCTTTTAACATTGGTACTCCCAAGTTCTTTCTAAATAATCTGAACACAGCGAAGTAAAGAATTTTGTTTTTATAAAGCAAAAATTAAAGCAAAATCTTTGTAATCTTAGCAATTACATTCAGATTTATAGTTACTTAATAAAGATTTAAATAAGTAAGAAGATAATTCTCTTGATGGTGTTTCAGAGTTCTCTGTGTTGAATTTTGCACATTACTGGTTAAATTTATTCCAACATGAAACTGGAGAGATATGTCAACATTTAAGAGCATTTGCTGCTCTTGTAAAGGACTCAGATTTGGTTCCCAGCACCCACAACAAGCAGCTCACCCATTGCCTTTAACTCCAGTTTCTGGGAATCTGTCACCTTCTCCTTCCCTCTAGTGACACAGAATGCAAATATTGTACATACAGATAATCAGGGACACACACACACATTTTATATATATATATATATATAATTATATAATATAATATATATAATATATAATATATATATTACATATATATATATGTAATTTTTAAAGATATCAAAAGATATTCCAATATGAACTCAAAGTATGTGTACATGTTGTTAAATATAAAGTTTGAACATCTGGGAAGATGTCTAAGAATATTATATGTAAAAAAAAAAAAACCTGTTCATTCAAAGAAACCATTCTACAAAATAAATGATACCATGAAGTTATACTAATTTCCAAACACACATGTCAAAGCACTTATATCCAGAATATTAAAAGAGCAAGTCTTAAAAAAACAAAATAAATAATAGACTATTTAGATAACATTCCCCAAAGAAAATATGGACAGTCAGCACATACATAAAAGCTCTGAAAATCATTAGACATTAGAAAAATAAAAATTAGCTCAAGAATTAAATTCCACTATAAACCCATAAAAGTACTAAAATTAAATATATTGGTCAAACAAAGTATTGACCAAGATGTAAAAGAAATGTCAAAAGAAATTAATATATCTCTACATAAGACAAAATATCTAATATGTAATATATTATATTTAATATATGTTGTAAAATAATTTTACATGTAATTATATACTATATAATATTTGTGTGTGTGTGTGTGTGTGTGTGAGAGAGAGAGAGAGAGAGAGAGAGAGAGTCAGAGAGAGAGAGATTTAGCAGCTTTGTGAAGCCTAACTGACTCTGAACAATCTTGTGTGTATGTATTTCCCATACAACAATATTCACAGACTATTATTCACAATCTAATTTTCTTTTGATGACTTTTTTTACTCCATCCGTGGGGATTTTACCAGCTTTTACTAGATTTATCTCCTGTCTTGATGGGAAGTAAATACAATCACATATATGCATTTGTTGTTCTTATAACTTTATTTTTTTCCAAATTGTATTTTTCAAAATCTCACTTGCAGAGAGGCAGATTTTTATATTAATATCTCAAAAGTGTCCTCAATGAATTCTTCTAACAATTGTTGCACTTTTTATTTCTTTGTATATGTGGGGAGGGTAGAGATTTCTACATTGAAAATTGTACATTTATTTTTAATACTAACAAAGTTTACTTTTTCCTCTAAATCTTGTTTCCTGTACAGGTTTGAACTGCCCTTATAATGTGAGTTAGAATCCATGCTAGCAGGAAGGCTTGTTTTGCTGTGACGTCATACACAATAAATCCATAGCATCTCCAGACTCAAGGTAACATTTGCTTTCGGTTTTATATAGGTGAATATAATGAACTTAGAGAACTTTTCTCCTACTTCTGATTCTCTGAGCACTTTAACAAGAATAATGATTAATTTTCTTGAATGTTTTTGCAGTTTTTATTGAGATGATCATAGGTTTTTCTTATTTAAACTTTTAATGTGATGAATTTCATTAATCAATTTTATAACATCAAAACATCATTGTATTATTAAAACAACCCCAGAATGGTCATGATTGTTCCATTCTGCTGTACTTATATGCTAATATTATGAATAAAACATTTCCATTTATGCTCCTGAATTAAACTGATCTTCTTAGAGTTTGTTATTAAGTACTTATTCTGGGCAAGTATGGTGGTACACGTCTTTAATCCCAGCATTATATAGCTGAGAAATAGTATTGAAGACAGGACCAACTGGTTGACTCTTTAGATAAATGATCTGCTTCTTTCTGTTCTGTAGGACCCTTCTTCTGTAGGAAGACAGAGGCAGGAGAGTTTCTGTGAATTCAATGCCAGTATGGTTTATGTATAGCAAATGATGATGGTGGTGGTGGTGATGGTGATGGTGATGGTGATGGTGATGGTGATGGTGATGGTGATGGTGGTGGTGGTGATGATGATGATGATGTTGATGAATAAATAAGCTATTCTCAAGAGAGAAAGGAGAAAAGGGTGTGAGAAAGGAGGAGTAGGATGTCTGAAAAGTGATGAAAGAACAGCACACAGAGAGGCAGCCTTACAGAGTACAGCCCCTGTTCCATGGGGTCCTACAGAACAGAAAGAAGCAGATCATTCATCTAAAGAGTCAACCAGTTGGTCCTGTCTTCAATACTATTTCTCAGCTATGTAAGTCAGTTTATTAATTGTTTTCTATATCTAACCCTCTGTTTTAACCTTTCTATTTATTTTCCATTTACTTTATCATTTATATTCCTAGTATTGGGGCTAGAGAAACCGATAACTCAGTAGGTAAGAGCACGGGGTACTCTTCCACAGGTTGTTGACTGGTTTCCCAGCATCCATATGGAGATTCAACTGTCTAAAATTCCAGTTCCAGGGGATATGACACCCACTTCTGCTTTCTTTGGACCATAGGCAGAGATATGATACATAAATACACATGCAGACAAAAGACCCCCTACACATAAAAAATTTACTTAATTTTTAAAAGCACATATTGCTCTTATAAAGGACCTGAGTTTGGTCTTTAGCACCTACATGCAGTGGCCCTTATACTTTGAATATTTTCTCTGAACCTGTTTGCCAACTAATTCATCCTTGTTCAAATTTTCATGTCTTCTGTTACTCCTTTAAATATATTAAACCTGTCCATTTTAATAAAATCTGTATTTGGCAATTCTAACATCTAATTTGGGACAGATTTGTTTCTGTTGGCAATTGTCCATGACAACTTCTATGTTTATAACATATTTTTATTAGTTCATAGTCGCTGCTGCTTTCTCTGTAAGGTGACTCTTAGGCCTTATTTCAGAATTTATTTTTCCAAGAAGTACTGCCATTTGTTTTTTTTTAGATACCAAAGGGCACTATAGACACCACATGCTAAATTTCAAGTTGCTGCTTCCAGATTTTCAAGCATAAAAACAATACAAACTCAGACTCCAGTCCAGGTGGGAGCTGGCAAGAGGAGGCTAGTTAAACTTCACTGAAGTCAATGTTGAAGGCATGTGCTCTTTCCTGCTTTCCTCCAGGCTACAGGGAAATGATTTCCAATCTAATGTCCCACCTTACGGAGCAGAGCCTTCCCACTCAGCCTTCTGCAAGGCAAACATGAGTCCCATGATGACAGGAACCTCTCTCTAAGCTCTGCCCTGGATTCACACCAACTTTGTTGCTGGCTCATTTGCTTTCTCTGCTTTGGAGCCGATGGCTTTAGCATCACAGGGTCACCTCAGTGGCACAAAAAGACGCCTAGAATGTTTAGTTTTTGTTGTATCTTGTTGTAAAAAAAAAAATCTTGAACCTGAACCCTCTGAACTGTTTTTCTGGACTAATACACCGCATTTAAACAGAATTTAAATATCTATTCTGGAAGGCCTGTTGATTTTACATTTAGTGCTGTTGATTCTGAGGTATATTCAACTAAATTATATTGTATTTGTCTTCATCTTGATCTCATGAGTTAAATGCAAATAGATTTTACTGTAATATTAGAGAACAGGTTTTCAAATATATATATATATATATATATATGTATATATATATATATATATATATACACAAATGTATAGACAATCTCACCAAAAAAAAGAAAAAATAAAAGAAAAAGTTCTATCCAGTTCATCTAAAAAGGATGATTCTTTTTTATATATTTAATTTTTTTTTTTACTTACCCACTTTACATCTCACTCATTCCTCTCCCTGTCACCGCCTCCCACAATTCCTACCCCATGTTTCATCCCCTTCTCCACTGAGCAGGTGAGTCCCTCCTAAGTATCCTCCCACCAACAGAATGATTCTTATGAGCTGTATTTTTTAAAAGAGAATGAAGTATGGTTTCATACTATATCCTACTATATTTAATAAACAGAACATAGAGGTTATCCTTGTTGACAAAAGGATTTCTAGAGAATAAGTTAAATCATCCTTAGCCTTTACTGTAGATGATAACAGTTTAGCAACATCATTGAGTATGATAGATAGATAGATAGATAGATAGATAGATAGATAGATAGATATGCATAAACTTACATCTGTATCTACACACACAGATAGATGATTGTTAGATAGATAGATAGATAGATAGATAGATAGATAGATAGATAGATAGATAATAGAAATATAAAGATATCCTCTCTGTGATACAATTTTTTTCTCCAAAAAACGTGACTGATGGGATGTCATCAATTCTTTATGACTCCTGGTTGTGTGTGCTTCTTGCTACCCTCCTCCCTTAACACCCGCCTGTAATTCCTACCTATCACTGAGGAGCAATCCCTAATCCCTGAACATTTTAAAACATGCTTACCTATTGTTCCATGCTTGTTATGTTTATGATAACATGAAGTGATTTCTATGGGTAGTTGTGTTCCCTTCCAATGTGCTATGTACCTCTGGAAACAGGATTACAGTCCCTGCTTATCTCTCATCTGAACCCTCTAGTCTTTGGGGAGACCAGTGCTTTCTTCTCTGTTGGGTTCCTTGTTATTGGCACTATTTCTCAACCTTGAGTAAGAGTGAGGGGCCAGGAAGGAGGCACAGTTTTAAAACCCCTTTGGCTGAAGAATCATTTCTTACACAGAATTCTATTTCCCATTTGAGAATACTTCTGGGGCAGCAATGGAATGCTACTGACCACCTGTTCTCCCCTTCTTCACTAGGACATACCTCAAAATCTACTCTCAGTCTAATTGGGAGGTGGCCAAGTTAAGGTAGCAAAATTACTTAAGATGTTAATATATGAATGATAACTCTCTCTACTACTAATGCACTATTAACATGGTCATGGTTCTCGAGAAACAATTTCTGTATTTCACACCATGACAAAGATCAGACTGTATTGGGAAGCACAAGAGAGCACAGGCTAAAGCACAGAACATGGTGAAAGCTCCCCATCTCAGTCTTGACTGCCGCTAGTTATTTGTTTATATTGAAGCTTACTTTCACTTGACATTTTTTTTAACTGTAGGGAGTCTTTCTTCCTGCACATGAAGTCACACAAGTCCTCATCCTCATCTCTAACCATAGTTAAAGAGCTCTCACAGTCCTGAGCTTACCTTGTTGCATGAAGAATCTCTTTGCATTCAGGAAGTTGTGTTTGGGTGTTATCTAATCCTATGTCCAGACAGGAGTACCCCTTGGTGTGCAGGTCCCTTCAGTAGCTGTCTGAGGAATAAGTCGACAAGTGGGAAGAGTGGACTTGAAGACAGGAAGTCAGTGCAGAGTGGTTCCTGAACATTCATGATATTTAAGGGAAGACTTTGGATCTAAGTATCTCCTTCATTGACATTTAAAAACAAAACAAAAAAAAACAAAACAAACAAAACAAACAAACAAACAAACAACTATGTTCAGAACTCCAAGGGAAGGTGCATGAGAAAAGTACTCATAGATCTGGCAAATTTCCAAAAGGATTTGTATAGATTGTGAGTTCTTTCTGTATAACAGACCAATTCTTGTTTGGAACATTCTACAAGGCACCCTATAGAGTTAAAAGGTGTTTCTGTGGACCTTTTCTGTAACCGCCCCTGTTTAAACCCTCCCTCCATCTTTAGCTCATATTTCTACAAGCAAATGTTCCCTTTGTGTATTTAAAATGGCACCCATTAGGTCTATTCTAAGATCAATTGCTAATGGCTCTCTCTGGTGAGTCTGCTACCAGTTATCTCTATTGGACCATGAGGAGCAGATTCACATGATTATGGCTTAAAGAGGCAAATACTGAAAGATAGCCCTAGGTGGCTGACCACGTGTAGCTGGCCTGTCAGTCTCAGGTTCTGCTGACCACCCACAATCTCATGATATACCCATGCCAAGCAAAGCCAACCTATGACTGTGGTAAAGAAAGCAGAGAAGAAGATGACCACACAAACACACCTGAGCACATATGTAAAAGAACACTGGTAAAAACCAGAGAATATCAACCATGCCTTCTTTACCCAGCTAGCATGAGCCATGGTTTCTTGCTGAAGTATGACCAAAGCTCTGTTCCATTCTACCTTCTCCCATTCATCACTTTTTTGATTTGTAATTTTGTTTTTCTCTATCTCTATCTCTGTGTGTACACATGTATGTACGTGTGTGTGGTATGTGTGTGGCAGATTCATGGGCAATCACTATGTCCTCATGAAGACCAAAGGAGAACATCTAGTGCTGACTCTTTCTCTCTTGGCCTTATTCTCTTGAAACAGGGTCTGTCATTAAACCTGTAGCTACACGAACATCCAGCAGGACGAGCAATCCTCCTGACTACATTCCCACAGTTCCGGAGTTAAGAACACCTGTGAAACTGTGTTCTTAACTCCTGGCATTTTGTATGTAGACATTGCAGACTTGAACTCATGTTTACACAGCAAGCCTTCTTAATGGTAGAACCATCTCCAGCTCCCTTATTTAGGTTTTGTTAAAAAACATGATCTTGCTACGTTGCTCAGATCAACCTTAAATTCAACTTGTAGAATAGTCTGGCCTTGCACTGCTCCTACCCCAGAGTCCTGAATGCTGGAATTATAGCTATGTATCATCAGGCCTAATGAAAGTCTCTTTACTTTATTACAACACCAGAAAAAAGAAAAAAGCAGCTAAGAAGCCCTTCTAGCACCTCACTGATCCTCTCTATGGCTCTTTAGATTAGGTCTCCTTTACTGCTGCCATGTGAATGATTAGGTCTTGTTCTACCTTGTTCTCCAGGCTGTCCTTGGTGGCCTCTGGCTACGCTGATATCTATTGTTCTCATTTAGACTCTCCACTATGGGGATGGAAGAGGTTTCCCCATAAACTTATCAAAGGAGCAAATGTGCCTTTCAATTTGATAATTTGATTTGAGACAGTATTCTAATCTCCAAAAGCATCCTTTGATTGAAACTTAGGTCCTGTCCTTTTGTGGATTATGCTAATAGTATTCGTGTACTAAGAAAGGGTTAAGACTTTTCACTCTCTCCTTTTTAGAGTTACTACTACACTGAAAGACTCTTTTAAAAAGTCAATAACATTATTAATATGCATTCCTGTTAATTCCTCTTGGAACCTCATCTGCATACCACTTGGCTCTGCCAGAGGTAAAAGGTTATGTTCCAATCCATCTCACCACTCAATGAAGCTGGATGCACTAGCATTTCTCTTGTAACAAGGGTATTTTCAAATGTTGACTATTAGCCAAAATCTCATTACGATTTTTACCAATCCGTGGAGTAACCTCCTTCCTAATATTGTTTTCTTACTTGTCATTTGGAGCCAGTCGCCCCCATGGCAATGTTAATATTGTTTGAAAAGCACGAACGAAGAGTTCCTGGCTGAAAAATTCCCTTCCCACCACTAAACTGCCGCTAGGGACAGAAAGAAATTAACATTTACTGAGTTTCTTCCAAATGTGAAGCATGTTCATAAAGATTCACTCATTTAATCCCCACAGCAGGTCAGAAGATGGGGACTGTTCAAAGTTCCACACACGACTCTTCCAAGACTGGCTGCTTCTCTGAACGCTGGGACTGCTTTTATCTGTTTTCTTCAGGATAGGTCAATAGTAGACCCACTGTGAGACTCTAAAAAAGGTCAGTTGAATAAATGAAGCTTGAAAAGGTTAAGAAAATTGCTTGTGGTTAAAAATTTTTTTTTTCCTAAGAAGCAATGTAAAGATCTAAACCTCATTCTGAGTCTAAATTCTTAATGTGTATTAAAAATTCTAAGTTTTATTTCTTGTAGTAGAGTCATCCATATGGAGATTTCTCAAACACTAAAAATAGAATCACTATACAATAAGCAAGAATATTCCTGGATATGTACCCAAAGGACTCAGTCAGCAGATCACAAAAATACTTGCATACACAAATTTATTACATTATTCACAATAGGTAGGAAATGAAAATGACCTATATGAACATTCATTAGTAGTAGAATGAATAAAGAAAAATGGTACCTATACACAATTGGATTTTATTCATCTAGAAATAAAGATGAGATTTTTAGAACAAAATGGGTGGAACTGGAAATCATGTTAAGTAAAATAAGCTAGACTGAAAAAGACAAATTTTGTCTCACATACAAAGCATATGTTTACCTTTATGCTTCTCTCTCTCTCTCTCTTTCTCTCTCTCTCTCTCTCTTTCTCTCTCTCTCTCTCTCTCTCTCTCTCTCTCTCTCTCTCTCTCTGTGTGTGTGTGTGTGTGTGTGTGTGTGTGTGTGAACGTGCACCCATGCACACATGTACAAAGCATCTAGAGACTGCATTACAAAGGGACCATAAAAGATGATGCAGGTACACTTAGGAGTAAAAATAGGACCAACAAGAGGAGACAGAAATGATGGAGGGGAATAAATTAGGACAAATTATAATCAGACACACACACACATGAAATGTACCACTTTGTATGCATTAACATTAAATGAATAAATGAATAAATACAGCACTTAATAGAGATTGTGCAGTTCAGTACTTGAGACTGCATAATGATATAATTACAAACTTGGTAAGGAAGAGAAATTTATGACCGTGGTCTCACTTTCAAAGGATTCCATTTTTCTTACCCTATCCCTTCTCTTCTGCTTACCCATAATCCTTATTTGATTTCTCTTGTTTATTAGAGGAAGCCCAAAGATATAGAACACTGTCTTAGGGTTTCTCTTGCTGTTAAAAAAAAACATGACCAAAAGCAACTTGAGGAAGAGAGAGTTATTTCTGCTTATAGCCCATAGTCCATCATCCAGGGAAATAAGGGCCAGAACTCAAGGCAGGAACCTGAAGGCAGGAACTTATGCAGCGGTCCTAGAGGTCTGTGGCTTTCTAGCTTGCTCTCTTATAGCACTCAAGATAAACAAACTAGGTGTGGTTCTGTTGTAGTAAGCTGGTCTCTCCCACATCAATCATTAAGCAAGAGAATGTAACACAGGCTTTCCCACAGACCAATCTGGGAATACAATTTGGATGTGTTTTCCCAAATGAGGTTCTCTCTTCCCAAAAGATGCTAGTTTATGTGAAGTTGATATAAAATTAGCCAGCACAAACATAGAGTCCTTATATTGAAGTCTGAAATCATGTTTACCCACTTAAACTGAAACTGTAGGAAAGCCTTTGCTCCCTATGAGAGCTAAGTATTGTAGGCATTTGTATTAGACTGTTACTGTAACAGAATAGCTGACCCTGGTTATGCTATATGAAAAACATTTAGCTCATTGTTCTGGAAACCCACATTGGTGTTACTGATTGCTGTTGCTTTGCTCTGCTAAGGGTCTTATGCTATCTGGCATCATGATGGCACAGTTGTGGAGAGAATGTATGCAAAAGAAGGCAACATAGTGAGAGAGAAAGCTACAAACAAGAAGAGGGTCATCTTATTCTTTTATAAACTACTTTCTGGAAATGTAGCTTGATTGTAGAGTGACTGCCTACCGTGAAAGGGGGCTTGGGTTTTTAATACAGAAGAAAGAGAAAGAACAAAGGAAAGAAAGAAAGAAAGAAAGAAAGAAAGAAAGAAAGAAAGAAAGAAAGAAAGAGAAAGGAGGAAGGAAAGAAGGAAAGGAATCATATAAATATAATAACCTACTCCCTCAGGAACTATAATAACTATCTATGGGGTCAACTATGATCTTGCTTCAGGGTAGCAATGTCAGTTAACTCATCACCTTCTATTTAATCCACACCACTGTACTGAAAACTTGTACACACAAATAATGGGGAATGAACACATCTATATCATAGCAGTTTCCAGCCCCGTAGCCAATATTAGAAAACCATAGGCGTGCATTAATTAATCAATATCAATATTGTCTTTTCTTAGTAGCAGAGAGTTAAGGTCATATATTTTTCTTTGCCAATCAAATCACAGAAGTCTTGAGTTAATTGCTCTCCCCATTCTTCTCTTCTTGGCTTGACTCTCCACCACAATATTCTGAAACTATGCTTAGAAATATAAAATGGGCTGGTGGTAGAGGGTGGACACTATAATATGTGCTATTAAAGACTGTTCAGACCCCTAAAAAACAAACAAACAACAAAAAAGCCAAGCAAACAAATGAAAAAATTATATGTCAGGCCTTGGTCAATCCATATGCATAGATTAAGCAGGCTTTGAATTCACAGAAATCCACATGCCTCTGGCTCCTACCATGGTATTGAAGGTACTGTCCTGTAACCTACTACCACACAAATCCTTCAGTGATGCTCTCTGTTCCTAACACAAAGGCCTGCTCTGGAACCAGAAGGATGCTACCCAAACCAGAGTGCATAAAATCAATCTCAATTCTAATGAGTCCTTAGCAGATTATTGAAAATCTTTTATGTCCTCAACTTTGCTTGGAAACAACTCCATTACCCTCTAAAGACCAAAAGTGACTGTCAGTAGCAGGCATGCTGCATCAACAGCAGTCAGCACGGTGTGTCTGGCTATGGCACTTCAGGCTGGTCTCAGTGCTGGAAAGTGCTTTTGCCCTGGTCTTAAACAATGTCAGTCCCAGTGACTGGCACTAAACTGGTGTTCACTATACAAATGTGACTGATTTTAGTTTCAAATAATGCATCTTTCTCTGTCCTCTTTTCTTCTTTGTATTACTATAATTCATTTTATTGTATTTTTATCTATACATTTTATTATATTTTTATTATAAAAAATTATGACTTACAATACAAATTTGCTATTCTGGAGATGAAAAGTCTAAAACAACTTTTTGGGCCAAACTCATGTATAAATGGGCTTGTATTCTTCAAAGGGACAATCTATATACTTGGCTTTTCCAAACTGTAGAGAGTGGCTGCATTCTGTCCCTAGGTACCCTATGGTAAGTCAAGGAAAGCTGCAACCTTTCTCCTACCTCTCACTCAAGCTCACCAGCCCATCTCCATTTTTTTTCTCATGCCTTGTGGAAACACTCTGAATGGCCATTGTAAGCCATGTGGCAAACAGCCATAGGTTCATACTTCGAGCATGTATATAAGGCCAATTCAGTAGACCTGGTGCCACTTTTTTTCTTATTTCAAACACAAGGTTGAACCACTCCATTATGTACCCAAGACACCATATAGGCACACTTACTTATCCAAGTGGATGGACTTCCCTCTTATTAGGAGGGAGAAGAAAGAAAACACCACTGTCTCCTGCAGAGGAGTGAAAAATGGGAACCATGCTGTGCTACTATTTCCAAAGGAGGTGTCTGTGCAAAGAAAGACTGCACAAAATAAGTTTAACAAATCTACACGTAGAGGCTCATGCCTGTAAAATCTCCTGTAATCATAAGAGCTGAGAGCCTGAGACAAGGGAATTGAAATGAGTTTTAGGCCATCCTGAACTGCAGAGTGAAACCCTATCTCATGGAAAGAAAAATAAAACAGGATAATATAAATTTAACAGTTTACCAAACATTAAAGGACTGTGTGACTGGCAGCCAGCAGTCAGTTGCAGATGTTCACAAACCTGAAGTTTAGCATCATCTAAAGAGGGCTTCATGGTGCTGAAGATGACAACAAAGACAGAAAAGTTCCTGATTGAATACTGACAGGCATTTACCTCTTTTGGTTTCCTTTGGGTACCTGCTTATATAGTTAAAGACTAGTTTGGCTTATTGTGATTGGCTAGAGTGCTCTAGTTGGCCGTGACTGACTGGTTTAGTTTGCTGTTTCCTAACACTTCCCCCCCCCCCTTTAAATCAATAATTTGTAAGGAATGCTTCTGAATCAAATTTCAATTACTTGTGTATAGATTTTAGGTATAGAAACAACTCTAAGCTAATGGCTTCCTGTTTGTTTTGTTTCAAATCTTCTATTTCAAAATAAACATTCATTTTGTTTTCACCTTCAGGTCTTTTGAGACAGAGCATAGTAATGGTATCCAGGGAACAGTGATGCTCATAGCAACTAGGATTATCATTAGGAGTCAAGCCAGACTGCAGTGGCATAAGCCTTTAATTCCAGAACTCAGAAGGCAAAGGCAAGTAGATCTCTGAAGTCTGAGCCAATGTGGTTTACAGAGAGAATTCCAGGGACAGCCAGAACTACACAGAGAAACCCTGTCAAAAAAAAAAAAAAAAAAGAAAGAAAAGAAAAGAAAATTTTTGAGTAACCACACACTAAACACCCATCTTCCTGAGCGTCAACCCTGATCTGCCTAAAACAGTGGTTCTCAACCTATGGGTCTGCAACCTCTTTGGTGGTCAAGGGACTCTTTCACAGGGGTCACATATGACAGATATCTTGCATATTACATATTTATATTATGATTCATAACCACAGCAAAATTACAGTTTTGAAGGAGAAACAAAAATAACTGGGGGAGGAGGATGTCACCACAACATGAGGAACTATATTAAAGCATTAGGAAAGTTGAAAACTACTGACCTAAAACAAGTTTACGAACAGATTAAGTAACCTAAGGAAATGCGCACAAGTTGACACACTAATGACCTTGGACCCACAGTGCCACTGTGAACGTGAGGAGTTAATTCTCTCACAGTGCTATAGACAGGCAGTTCTCCTTATGTTTCTAAAAGATAAGAAAATTCCTTGTGTTTCTAGGCATGACAGCAATGTCAAAAACAGTGCAATAAATACCACAGGCTTTAACTGTTCTCTGAGCATGTCTGGAAACTTGGAGGAGATATTTTGAAAAGAACCTAATTCACCTAGCCAATACAGTTTTACACTTCTGTTGTGTAGCAGTTTCCTCATAATTGAAGTATTCCATGCCAGAGAGATACTTTTATGATTAGGGAAGTTCTAGAAGAAGACTCAGTAAGACACAGGAAACAAACAACTCAAAAATATCAGGAAGTCCCTGAAGCATACCAGATTTACATAGAACCTTCCTCTTTTGGGTTGCATAAGCTGTAACAACAGTTAAGGAGCCTTTCTGACTCATGGAGCTGCCCATAAATTGGTAATGTCTTTCCATCATCTATGTTCCTGTAAGTAAGCGTTCACTGCAGTCCTGTAACTAACATCAATAAATTCATTGGTTCATTAAGTTGTACTTTTTCACTTTGGCCTATAGTCAGTTCCTTATCTGCATTGAATGGATGTTTTCTCATGTCAATTATGTCACATGACAATGCTTTAAATGATTAAAAAATGCAGATATACCGTAATAATTATAGTACTTTATCTTTGAAAAGACCCGGAGTTTGCTTTTGCACAGGACTGTCAGATGAACTAGAGCTTTGTGACTTATAATACAGCAACGATAAGAGAGAAAGTGACAAAGCCTCCAGACAGATGCTTTCATTGCCCACAGTGAGCATGTGTGGCTCAGTGCATGAGCTGAAACTGAGATAGCTGGCAATTTTTTGTGAGGGCATGCGTATGTGTGCTCATGAGTATGTGTGTGCATGTGTGCCTGCCAGCATGTGTGCCTCCATGCTCTCGTGCGTGTGTGTGTGTGTGTGTGTGTGTGTGTGTGTGTGTGTGTGTGTTGTGTATTCTAGGGTGGCTAGGTTCATCTGTGTGCTGTTTTCTGTTCACACTGTGTTTCTCATGGATGAAAGCATGTGTAAACAAACATGAAATTCACATTATGTTTGAATTATTCTCTGATCCATCAATTGTGTTGGAACAAATTTACATTTTCAAAACAAGCATAATAGAAGAACACTGAATGCGTTTTCATCTGAGTGATGTGATCAGATCTCCCCTAGGGAGACCTGTCAGCAGATCACTGGCTGCTGAGCTATTAGAAGGGGTTTCAGGTTGACAGACATCTTTGAGTATTATGGACCACTAGCAAGCACTGGGAATCACTTCTGTATTTTGCCACGTTAAGGGCAAAATAGAGAAGAAAGTACAGATGTCTCACAAGTAAACCAGGGGACAGGCAGTTAGAAACTAGTCTGTCATAGTTCAATGGAAAATTCCACTGAATTGTTGGATCCAAGAACTGCAGCTACAAGTTGAATGATTTCAATAATAGGACATTCTAGAAAAGTCAAAATCACAGAGACTGTAAAAGGATTGAGGTTTGTCAGGTGTTTAATAGGGTAAAGTGAGTGAGCAGAGTGCCAAGGCTTAAGGCTGTCAATTTTTATTCTGTGTAATATCCATGTAGATACAAGTCATTATACATTTGTTAAAATTTGAATATGTGATAAGAATAAATTTTAATATAAAGCATGGGCTTTAAATTATAAAGATATGCCAGTGAAGCTTTATCAGTTCTTACAAGCATAAGATCCTGAAGATCCTGAAGCTGGGGACATTTGTTCCCCTGTTCATTTAGGATTTGGGGGATATCTCTATACCTTCCTCTTAATTTGTCTGACCACTCAAAACTATCTCTAAGTGCCTTAAGTCTTTCTTAAGTGGCATTATTCCTTTAATGGAGATTGTCCAACCTTAGTCCATCACAGTATCCTCAAGTGAGGCTTAAGAAACCTAGAGCAGGAGTAGCAAATTCCTACTGCCACATTGATCAGACCCTTTGGCCTTACATCTATTGATGCCAATTTGGGCTTAATGTTTGGTTTTGTTAACATTTGTAACAAATGGGAGGCATTTCTATTTATTGCATAACATGAACTGCAGGTAAGCAATGAATTCCTGACGGTGAGTCTATGCGCTATGTTAAAGCACGCCCTGTTGAAACTGTGTGCAACTCTTGAGTTTCTCATCCAAAAAGGAAGCAAGAAAGCTCAGGGCTGTGCTCAGAGGCCAAAGCCTCCAAGAGTTCCATTCAAACAGGAGGAGATCCTATGGCTAAGCTGAGGGAAAGCTGGACATCAATGAAATGGCAAAGGTTTTGTTGAATAGATTTCTTTCTACCTCCTCCCGTTGTATTCATGTGACTTCTTCTACTATCTTTTCATTACTGTTGTAACTACACAAAAATGCCAGTAAATTATTAGTCAAATTCTTGTTGCCATAAACAAAGGGCCTGAGGCCAACTTATAAAGAAGGAAGGATTATTCTGGTTCACAGTCTTTGAGCTCCTAGGTCATGATAGACTGGCTCTGTCACTTTGTGGTGAGGTAACACATTGTAATAGGAATGCGCTGTGGAAAAAGAAAAATACCTCATTGCACACCTGGGAAGCTAAAAAGAGGGAAAAGAAGGCAGAAGTACTCTCCTACTTTGAGGGCATGCACCCAGTGACCTTGAGAGCTCTCCCTAGGCTCTACCTCTTGAGGGTTCATACTTGTCAATAGCTCTGCACTGGGGACCACTGGGGACCAAACATATAGCAAGCACATGGCTCCTTGAAAGGACATTTAAGATCAAAGCCACAATTTAAAAAGAGCGAATTCTAGACATTTTACACAGAGTACAAAGAGATTTTCAGCCTTCCTGCCCTGTTGGGTCAAAACCAGCATCCCAAACGTCGGTGGACCTACTGGGCTCTTTTATTCTCCACTCACAAGATATTCACTGAATACCTTTGTATCAGCAAAACATACTTACACCTAAAACACAATTGACCTGTGAATGATGCTAAAAAGCTGAAAACTCACATGATTTTCACCCTGTTATTTTTAACCTAACATCACACCAGGTTCCAGCACAGTTGCTGATGGGAGCTGGCTATCCCCACATGCATTCTCCTCTGTCCACTTGGCTGCACACAACTCCCCACACTCCTTATGGGTCTGTGCAAGCAGATGACCAGTGCACACATGTTGAAAGCTTTTAGGTAAAACAGTTAAATGTAAATGCTTTGGACTAGACTTACACAGTCCCTTCTTTAGCCCCACCATTCTAATTAGTTTGAAAATGGTCCCTGATGAAATCTCAACACTGTAAAAGAAAAGTCTGAGACGAGTTCAAATTAGCAAAATATATTTAAGCCAGAAAAGCATTCTAGGACTCAGCCACATTTCAGACTACAAGTTCTGCAGGAAGCCCCACTTATCACTGGAACTGGAAACACACGTAGCATAAGATAATACGCTCCAACAGCCTTGCTGGCCAATGTTGGCATTTGCGGTTCATGAGCAGAATGTGATGGTGCATTTACTGTATGCACACACAGTCTGAACAGTTGGCAGCTTATAATTGGAGAATCCTCCACTTCACCAATATTCTGTTGCTTGACTGTGAAAGTGGACTGGGTCAGATTATACTGCTTTAGTGCACTTGATACAGAAGCCGCTGCCAGCCATGTTTTAACTCTCACATATGAAGACCAGTTTATGCCAGCCTAACTCACGTTACCAAATCTGTGTTCAGGGTGATGGGGATACTCCTCCAGCCTCAGTCCTTTTGTGACTATGTAGAGCAAAGATTACTTCTTTACCATGGTTGTCTAACAAAAGAAGACAGTTCTCTATTAGTCTCCCCCTGGCATCTGACCTTAACCCTACCATTACAGCAGCATATGCTCACGAGGTGGCCAACTTGCAGGAAGACTGGTGATGTCATAGGAGTTCACTTTTCCTATTAAAAAAAAATATTTTGTTCAAATTCTTCAACAAGTTCTGTAGATTAAAGAAGGGGCCCTTCTAGTTTATTGACTTTTTCCTTCTCATTGGGTCTCAATTAGCATGCAAAGCAATTAGCAGGTCAGCACTGGCCCAAATTGACTAAATCATTTCTTTGCCATTGTTTTGTGTTACTTAACTACACACTTTCCAAAGTAATAGACTTTTCTGTCGAGCAAGATGATTTTGTCATACTACCCTAAAGTTTGCCTTTGGGCAGATATCAGTAAAAGCCAAAAAAAAAAAATTGTTGAGCCTATTTGGCTTTGTTTTCTAATCTTTCATTTATTCTCACAATTCTGTACATGTACACAATCTCTGTTTATTACATCCACCCCTATCTCCACTCTCTGGCAACCCCCCACGTGCATCTTCCCCTGGTGTCTCTTTTCCTCCTCTTGTAACCCACTGAGAGCATTTAGTGCTACCAGCTGGAGTACTGACTGGTCTAGTTGCCCCCATCTTACGGAGTCAGGTCTCATGCACTTAAGCAGTGCTATGGTGAGCTCACAAGTGCATTGACCACACAATATCCAGAGGCAGAATTTCACAGCCGTCCTCCCCAATCCTCCTGCTGTGACATTCTTTCCCTCTCTTCTTCCAAATGTTCCCTGAGTCTTGGAAGAGAGGTTTTTTTGATTGTTTGTTTGTTTGTAATTTTTTTGAGCCAGGGCTTCTCACTATAGACTAGACTGCTCTGAAACTCACTGAGCAGCCTAGACTAGGCTCAACCTCATAGTACTCAACCTGCCTTGGCCTCCCTAGTGCCAGGATTATAGTCATGAGCCATCATATTCAGCATTAATGAGCTTTTTTTAAAAATGTAAATTTTAAAGCATTAAAATGATAAACACATGTAAAAATATATTTAGGAGCTATAGAAATTCTTCAATGATTTATTTTTATGCAGTGCTAGTGTTTGATCACTTTGGACTTGATCTATCATCACATTCTAAATTAATTCTTTTATGTTTTGAGATTACCTTATCTCCCCCTTCCCTATTTGACTATTTGGTATTGGACAACCAATTTCTGTGCTCTCCCCTGGGGAAGACTATTTCTCTTACTCCCAGCATCCCTTAGTTGCCTGTAATTCTTTATTAATTTATTCTCTCATATATTACATCTGGACAGCATTTCCCCTCTTTACTCTTCTCCCAGTCTCTCCCCCAACACCTCTTTCCATTTCCTCCTCCCAGGGATGCCAACCTAACATGGCATATTAAGTTGCAATAAGAAGAGGTATCTCCCTTCACATTAAAGCTGGATGAGGCAACCCAGTAGGCAGACAAAGGTCCCATAAGCAGGTAAAGCCATCAATAACAGCCCCTGAACCCTCTGTTTAATGAGTCCCACAAAAACACTAAGATACACAACTATAACATATATGCAGGGGGCCTAGGTTAAAGCCATGCAGACTAATTGTTAGTTCAAACTCAGTGAGCCTCTATGAGCCTGGTATTGTTGATTCTGTGAGTTTTCTTGTGATGTCCTTGATGCTTCTGGAACCTACAATCCTTCTTGCCCTTCCCCAGGATTTGCCGAGTTCCATCTAATGCTTGCCTGTGGGTCTTTGCATCTGTTTCCACCAGTTGCTGGATGGAGCATCTCTGGTGGTGATTATGTCAGGCTCCTGTCTATATGTATAGCAGAATATTATGAAGAATCATTTCTTCGAGTCTGTCTTCTTTGTGAAGGGTTGAAGCTTTGTGGGTTCTCTCCACCTAGGTTAGCATGTCCACTGTTATTGTCTTTGTTCAGCTCATGTTCCAGCAATCATGTTGGTGGGAATCTGTAGCTGAGGTTATTAGTTTCTGTAGCACCTTTTGTTGGTGGTAGTTTTGTTGTCATATTTATTGGCTTCTGTACTGGCTAGTTTTATGGCATGTTGATACAAGCTAGAGTCATTTGAGAAGTGGGAGCTTCAGTTGAGAAAATGCTCCCACAGGACTGGCTCGTGAACAAGCCTGTGGTTCATTTTCTTGAGTGATGATTGATGTGGGTCATGTCACCCTGAGTTGGTGGTCCAGTGATATAAGAAAGCAGGCTGAGCAAGCCATTAGAAGCAAACAAGTAAGCAGCACTCATCTGTAGCCTCTGTGTCAATTCCTGCCCTGACTTCTCTGGATGATGGACTATGAGATTTAAACAGAAATAACCCTTTTCCTTCCCAAATTGCTTTTGGTCATGGTGCTTTAACATAGCAATAGTAATACCTAAAAAAAAAAAAAAATTTATGTAATATTCTTTCCCCTCCCCTAACTACTCACAGACCCCTCCCAGTTCCTACCAACCTAACTTCATGTTCTTTCTCCCTTTCAAAATGACACAAAACAAAACAGAAATTTTAGAAAAGCACACACACACACACACACACACACACACACACACACACACCTACAAAGACTACTTTGTGTTAACTAAACGTCTAATCATGAAGCACGCCCTAAAGTATGGTTGACATACTCAGTGTCATTCCACTGGAGAAAACTGATTTTCTCTCTCTAAGCAGGTATCCATTGCAAATAGCTTCTTGATTAGGAATAGAACTTTGTGCCTACTTCCCTTTCTCTGAGCTTGGATTTGTGTCTGGCTCAAGTTTGTTTATATATTGTGTATGCTATCCCCTTCCTCAAAGGCTTAGGGATCTATACGGAAGAGGAGGTAGAAAGATTATTTTTAAGAGTCAGAGGTGATGGATAACTCCAAGGAAACTGAGTCTCCTAGACACTACAGAGCTGATGCACATGTGAACTCAAAAAGACTATGATGGTATCTTTAATTAATATGAAAAAAGCAGCCGGGTGGTGGTGGCACATGCCTTTAATCCCAGCACTTGGGAGGCAGAGGCAGGAGGATTTCTGAGTTCTAGGCCAGCCTGGTCTACCGAGTGAGTTCCATAACAGCCAGGGCTACACAGAAAAACCCTGTCTCGAAAAACCAAAAAAAAAAGAAAAAAAGAAAGAAAGAAAGAAAAAAGAAAGAAAGAAAGAAAGAAAGAAGGAAGGAAAGAAAGAAAGAAGCAAGTGCTTGCTATGTACAATGTATTGATAATCTGATTAAACCAGGTCACCACAAACATGTTGATGGACATCTCAGTCTGACAATCATAAAACCTGTAGACATGTTCAGAAAACTACAAGTCTTCATGACCCAGAGTACTAATAGTTATTCTGAAGTACCAACAAGACTCTGTGGTTACTTAACTAAGAATGTTAGATTTTGACTCTATTGATCCTCTGTTTTATAAATGAACTCTGCTCGAACTTTAGGATCCTACACTTTTTTTTTTGACAGAAAAAGTAAAAAAAGTAAGTGGAGCTTTCAATTTTCTTGTTTTACTCTTTAAGGATGAATCTAGGGATTCAGGTTATGGATCAATTTGAGAGAGTGCTTCTCTCAAATTCAAGAGATTTGGGGTTCAGTCTTGGGTTTTCTGACAAGTCCTGCCATCTCAGCTCTCTAAAAGGTGGCAGCAGAGGTGTGTGTGTGGTGTTTGGGCACTCACATGCCACAGAATGAGTGTGTCCTACTAAGTATCAAGTGTGTTAATTAGAGAACAATTTCTTGGACTTTGCTTTTTTTTTTTTACATCCTGTCAAGTCGGGTGATCAAACATGTCATAAGCCTTGACACAAAGGCACTACTTGCTGGGCCTCCATTGATTATTTTCAACTTGCTGTTGCCCATGTGTAACTAAAATTGTAAGTAATGAAAGTGGAACTAGGGAAAGACGTCAGTGGAACTGGTGAGGTCAGTGGGATTGGTTTCCAGGGGCCACCATCTGATCGGCAGACCTTCAGCAGACGGTCTTCTGCTTGTCTGCTCTCGTGGCCTGCACTCTCATCATCCCTTCAAGCAGAACTAAAGTGAAGATATTTCTTAATCAATATGCCTATCTTTCTTGAAATAAAATGATGCCACCACCCAACTTAAGTTACTACGTATATAATGGTTAAAAAAAAAATATTTTATCTCTAACCTGTCAGTCAAGTAGACTCTGTTCCTAAAAGCCTAGGGATCAACTCTTCTCTCTGTGCTCCTGCACCATAACATCCCTCCAATTCAAACTTTTAATCAAACTGACTCATTCAACTAATCTTTATCAAAGAATAATATAGCCCATGTGCTTACTGTACATAGTGATACATTCCTAGAATCCTAGTGCTCAGGGGACAGAGGTAGGAGAATCTGAGTTCAGCACCAGCCTCAGTTACTTAGGGAGTGCCAAGTCAGTCTCAGCTACATAGTAAGACCCTGTCTCAAGTAAAGAAAAGAATAATAATATGCCTCCAATAAAAAATATTAATAATATACCCCAGTGGATAGAAGGAGGCTCCAGAATAAGCCTAGGTAGTTACAGTGTTCTTCTACTTGATAGACATGGAATTGAGCAGCTTTCCTAATAGTAATAAATACTACACACAGTATCTACCCTGTGATAATAGTTAATTAATATGGAAAGTATTATTCGTCAGAGATTCATTACCAAGAGATTTGAATCCTACTAGAAATAAAATACACGTGCATAAAAAGTCTTGTTTCCTGGGTATTCTTGCTGGTTTGATTTCATAACCATAAGTACCAAGACTTCAGCTCAAAGAGCTAAGCAGTTGCCATACATCATTATTCCCGGAACTTGAGTGGCAGAAGTGATCTCTCTTTGAGTTTGAGGCCAACGTGGTCTACAGAGCAACTGTTAGCCAACCAGAGAATGAAAACTTGTCTTATAAACAAAGAATGAGAGAGAGACAGACAGACAGAGAGAGAGAGAGAGAGAGAGAGAGAGAGAGAGAGAGAGAGAGAGAGGAGAAGGAAGGAGAAAGAAAAAGAAAGAAGGAAAAACAGGAGGAGGGTGTGGGAGGATTGTCAGTCAGCATAATTCCTGCAGAGATAAGCCATCAGAGTGACAAAAGTCCTTTCCATGGAAAGGATGAAAATCTGAATTCCAACACAAGGTAAAAATATTTTCCATGAAATGAAAGACATAAAAATGCTAAAGATCATTAGAGTCTGATTTGTAGCAAAAAAAAAATAATAATAATAAGTTATTAGATCATACCTCGATCATCAGTTCCTTTGAAAGGGTACTCTCAGCCTTTTTTTCGTAACAGGTAAAAAGAAACAATTCAAGTTATCCATTCAAGTCCTCAGTTAATAATATCAGTTCTCCATATTTAATATGTAATGAACTTATATTTTGCAACTACAATGGTAAATAGGGGCTTGGAGCCAGACCACCTGCATCTAAATGCTGCCTGGACTAGTCCTTAGCTCTGTGAAAGTGGACGGAATATTCGGCCTGTCTGTGCCTCATTTCCTCAGTCAGACACCCTAGATATCAACAATAATTATCTCATGGGTTGCTGTGAGGACGAAATGCGTTCATGTGTTTAAGCATTTAGAACATTTAGTTTCAAGACGGGAGAAAGCATTTGCTCTCCTCATTACTATTGCTATTATCATTGGATTTCAACACATTTCTTTTCTCCCAGGAATTGTGCTGCTAATGACATCAGAAAATAGTGTAAATGACGGTAATGGAGTTAACAGCAATGCCTTGCTTGATGGGAGTCTTTGTCTGGGGAAGCTGGGCCTCTTTGGACGTGCGTGTATCTGCTGTGCATACACGTGTCTGGGGAGGAAAATCTTGAAGAAAAGAAGGATTAGGATCATCGACGTGCCACTCGGAGCTAAATTCCACCTCATATATTTTCTCTGCAAATAAGCGTATAAATTATATCATGTAAATACCTTTGAACTGCATCAATTAATAGCCTTTAGTACCTAAAGTCTTGGCAAAGCCTTCTTCCTACTGAAACAGGAGGACAATCCATTGTAACAAGAAGGGGCTGAGATCCCAATAATTAAACATGGTTCTATTCTCACACAAGAACAAACCAACTCTTGTTGGCTTGGATACATCATGTTTATAATCTCTCCCATGGCACATGTAATGCATGTACTCTTTTACAGAGAGAGCCAATCAGTGTCAAAACATGTTGCCAAGACATCAGAGCCCAACCTGATGCTGTGAAACTACAATACAGCCAGTCAAGAGAAAGGGTGCGTTCATCTGTGCATATGCTGATGGAAGATCAACTGAGACACATAATCAGATATTTCAAACGTGAATAGGTTGTCTTTTTTAAATGTCATAGAAAGGACAATGGAGGATCCTCAATTTTTTTAAGAACTAGAGGAAACTTTATTCTCAGGGTTCCCTGCAGAGTAACTTGCTAGTCTGAAGCATGCACCCCAAGAAATGAAGGGTAAGAAGGTAAGAAAAGAAACAGAACACACCCCAGTGTGCTATCTTGTTAGCTCTGAGTTTGGGTGTGGTGCAGGGACCTCAGGCATCCAAATATTATAGCAGCTATATGATAAGCAGAAAGGTCTCAGATTATCGTAACAGTGAGGGGAGGTCACTGACAAAAGACTATAGCTGGATTTTGCCATCTGTGAAGCATGGTTAATCTTTCCATATAAAACAATTTTCAAAGAAAATTTGAAATTTCCATTTTTCGTTTTACTTCACAATTTAAAGTTCTTAACAATCTTAACAACTACACATTTCTCCAAAAAAAGTATGAGCAATCTCTCTCTCTCTCTCTCTCTCTCTCTCTCTCTCTCTCTCTGTCTCACACACACACACACACACACACACACACACACACACACACACACACA
>JANHMN010000015.1:32708228-32741822 GCA_030674055.1 Rhabdomys pumilio
ACACACACACACACACACACACACACACACACACACACACACACACAAATTAGTCATGAAACAAAAGGTTAAGGGAAAGAGCCCAGGTAAGGAACCAAGAAAAAAAGAAGACCAAATAGAGAAATTCCCAAAGATGTCTGTAAGAACAAAACCACTGTGTAAAGAATATAATCTGCACAGTTTAAAAGCTTCACACTCAGACACAGGTAGGAAGTAATATATACCCCAAGTCAGAGCAGGCAGAGAAAGACTTATTTTCATGGGAAACTGTTCAAGGAAAAAAAAGAGTAAATTTTATGAATTGACATGGAATACCATCTTAGGTTGGGTTGTATTGCTCTAAGGAGACATCATGATCAAGGTGATGCTTATAAAGAAAAAAAAAATTAATTGAGACTGGTTTACTTACATTTTCAGAGATGCAGTCCATTATCATCATAGTGGGAAATATGGCAGTGTGCACAGTGTGTAGGCACACATGGAGCTAGAGAAGCTAAAAGTTCTACATCTTGATCTGAAGACAGTCAGGAGAGACCGTCTTCCACACTGGGTGGAGCTTGAGCACTAGGAGCCCTCAAAGCCTGCCTATACAGTGACACACTTCCTCCAACAAGCCACACCTACTCCAACAAGGCCACACCTCCTAATAGTGCCACTTCCCAAGGATCAAACATATTCAAACCACCACAGCTATGTTAAAATTTTTAAACAGAAAAAAATTTTTTTAATTTAAAATACTTTATTAATATTTGTATAAACATATATACTTATACATGTATACATATATACATACATATATAAATGATAATTAAATAATAAGATGTATTTAAAAAGTATGGGGGGTTGGGAAGAGTGGGAGGAAGAAGAGAAAGGGGAAAATTATGTAAATACAATGCTCATATATGAAATTCTCAAAAAGATATGAAGATATCTTCATATCTTCAATATGAAGATAAATATGACCTATAATTGTGTTGAAGGACATTTTAACTAACTACAAACTTTGAAGTTTAAAATGAGATCAATAAAAATTATTTTACCCAAATTATTATACTAACACAAACCACAATAACGTTTTATAATTCAAAGTATTTCTGAGAACAAGAAAATAGATTGTCAGGAGCTAAGTCAGCAGAACCAGGGGTACACTGTGTGTTAATTTTTTTTTTATCAAATCATAATTTTTATTTTTTAACACAGGGGTTATAAACACAAAAATGCAGGATGTGGGGAAGGGGATGACACAGGAGCATAGGTGTTCAGGGGGAGTACAAATATCTTTCAGAACAAGGTATCAGCTGGGTGAAGGTTCAGGGGTCAGGTCACTATGACTCTTCCTATGATTCACTTGTCACTTGTATCTAATTTGATACTGTCTGCCAAAGGCTGCCTATTTACAAGTTCTATGACTACTCAGGCTGGTAGATTTCAACAAAAGCTGCCTGTTTACAATAGTTTATAGCCCTCTGTTTCAATGTTTTTCCATAGAGACCCAAGTCTTTGTGTTAGCAGGTGTGTATGTCAGGCCTATTGCTGATTTTAGGCTTATGGTTGATTTTAGGCCTTCAGTGTATAAGCAGGGCTGCCCCTGACATCTCCTCCCTTCTCCAAGTATAGAAGGGCTGTGGCGATTCTAATCTTGCCAAGGTGGGGATAGAGGCCTGACCTCCAGTAATTAAAGGGAACCTTGTGATGGCTCCAGTCCTCCTGTCATTGTCCAGTGAGGCATAAGGGCCATACCCGTCCCGATGTCTTTTTCCTGCAGAGGGGATACTTTTGACATCTACCCCTATGCAGTCAGGCTTGTCCCTCAGGGAACCCAGAAACATATTTTTAACTTTTATTTGTAGTCCCTTGCAGTGCTTAGCCTCACAGCCTAAGCAAGAATTCAGATCGCCAGACAGAGGGGGTTCTGTGTGGCCCCTCTTTGCTTGGTCTAGGGGCAGAAGCCCCCTCTTGTAGGTTGGGCGGAGATGGGACTTAGGAACACCCTGGATAGAGTAACAACTTCATCTAGAGTCTCGTGGTCCTCCAAAGCTAACATATGATAATGTATCTGAATAGATTTTGCTATCAGATTATCTGTCTATTGTTTCACAAAGTTAGATCAAACATATTCAAACCACTACAGCTATATTAAAATTTTTAAACAGAAAAAAATTTTTAAGAGGAAACCCAGATGTGATGACTTGTATCTGTGAACTCAGGACTAAAGCACTGATTACTATAAATTCAAAGCTTGCTTATGAAAAATGGTAATGTTTCAGACCAGTTAAGGCCACACAATGGAATCCTTACTTAAAAGGGTGAGGGATATAAGTGTGCCCTGTGGTTAAGAGCACAAACTGCAGCCAAGTGATGGTGACATATGCTTTTAATCCCAGCACTCAGGAGGCAGAGTCAAGCAGATCTCTGTGAGTTCAAGGCCAGCCAGGTCTGGTCTATGGAGTAAGTTCCAGGACAGCTAGACCTACACAGAGAAATCCTGTCAAATAAATACATAATAAATAAATAATAAATAAAGTGCAGCACGTATTACTTTTGTAAGAGACTGGAGTGGTTCGGTTCCCAGAACTAACACAATAGCTTACAACCATCTAACACTCCAATTTCAGGCTATCTTACAGCCTCTTCTGACCACCTTGGTCACCAGGAACACATATAGTACACAAACAAACATACAGGAAAAACACTCACACACATCAAATTAAGTAAACGATTGTAAAAATTAAAGTGAGTTCATAAAAGACCTTTTTAAAAAAAAAAAAAAGTAACGTGAAACACAGAACGTAGAAAAATAGGTCCTAGATATTTTGAAAAGTAGCAAAGAAAAGCTAAAAACGCACAAATATTGGCTGGAAAGATGTTTCAGCAGTTAAGAAGACTGTCTGCTCCTCCAACAGACCCAAGTTCGATTCTAAGCACCCATGCAGTTGTTCACAATTGCCTGTTAGTCCAGTTCGAGTGGCTCTAATATTCTCTTATGTCTCTTCGGGCTCCAAGTACGCAAATGCAAGCAAAACACACACACATAAAATAAATGTTTTAAAGACTTTACATTTACATCTAGGAAACTGGGGTTGGAGTTTGATGCCAGTAGGGTTAGGAGTGTCAAAACCGCAGCTTTCAGAAAAACTCACTTCAGTCCCATGGAAGAATTCACAGATAATGCTCTTGGCAGGGTCAGTTTGGAAGGGCTGAAGGAGACTTAAAGCCTGAAATGGCATGGTACTTCAGTCTTAAGTGTTATTTTTACTATAAGCCAATATTCCAAACTCCAGTTCTCACAGTCAATAATGTGACCTTAATTAATGATGACATTCCTTGTGGAGATATCAATTTTGTTTTGATGTGCTGGTGGGTCTTGAGATTTCTATTTTCACTATCAAATCATCCAGTAGATTTCATCTCACTCTACTTCTGTGCTAATATGAGTACTCTAAGAAGCAGACACTGGGCCAAATGAATTGTGCAAGGATTTTTGTAGTTGGGATGCCAATGAAAGGTAATATCAGATAATTGCTTTAACAACCAAACATCTAAAACTGGAAGCAGAGCCTGAGTAGTCTACCTTGTCTCTCACTTCTTATTCCATTGCAAGCTTCCAACATGGTATTAGCAAACAACAAATCAGGAAGAGATATTCAGGGCATGCTTGAGTGTGTTCCAGTCCTGGGAACTGTATCAAGCTGCTCTCTAAGGGAAAGAAAGGAGCTGCTTATATAATAAAGGCTACGCTTAACGTGAAAGGCAAAGGGGAAGGGGGGGAGGAATGGAAGGTTACATGAGTGTCTTGCTAATGCTGTCAATGATGTCATAAGCCAAACTCAACCTTCAGAGGGACCTGTGTGCCCAGGATTCATTCAGTTCACACTGAGATTCTTGACACTCCTAGTTAATCATAGGATATATTGTAGGCACTGTTACCTGTCTATGGATCCTGTTTCCTTACCTTGACTGCCTTGTCTGACCTCAAGGGGAAAGGATGTGCCTAGCTCTGCAGACTTGATGTGCCAGGGTGGGGAAAATATCCTGGGGGCCGGGGATTTCACCTTTTCAGAGGAGAAGGGGAGGGGCAGATGAGAGGGAAGGACTGTGTGAGAGAGGACCAGAAGGAGGGGAAAGCACTGAACAGACTGTAAATGAATATATGAATAAATAAATAAATAAATGGAAAAACAAATAAGTCTCAGAAAGTGATGCTGATGTGAAGACATTGTGATGGACTTCAGAGCACGGCAGCTTGGATCCTTTGTCAATCATACACCCTACAATTAGAAGACTTTAAGCTATAGCCTCTTGGACCTTATACCTTAAAGTCCATTTCTTCCCATTCAAACTTGTTTTTACCCAGAATTCTCCTATCTAGTAGGAGGAAAGTATAGACATAATTAGAATAAGCTAATCAAAAAGACACCAAGAAATATGGTGCATAGATTAGACAAAAAATGTACCCCAAAACAAGATGTAAATTCTGAAAAGAAACCAAAGTAGTCAGATATGGTGGTGTGCATCTGAATCCAATACCTGGACAGCACAGGCAGAGGATTATAGTTAGTTCAAAGCCAACCTGGTCTACCTGGTGGTACCTGGTCTCAAAAAAAAAAAAAAAAAAAAAAAAGCCAAAGTAGTAAGTCAAATGTAGACAAAAACAAGACAAGGACAAATTTCAAGGACAGATGAAATGGCTCCCATAGCAAACCACTTGCCTTGTAAGCACAATAACCTAACTCCATCCTTTAGAGTCCACACAAAAATGCTGGATGAGGTAGGCTGTACCTATAATTCCAGTGCTGGGGAAGTGGGAACAGGATTTCTGTGCTCTACTGACTACCTAGACTAGCCTAATTGGTGAGCCTCACGCACATAAGAAACTCTGCTTCAAAGGAGGTCAGCAGTATTCCTAAAGACAATACTAAAAATTATTCTATGGTCTGTACCTACATATACATGTGCTGACAGCCCACCATATACACACACACACAAATAAATAAAAGACACATGGTAAAAGTCATATATACATAAATATTATTAAGTAAGTTTAAAGTGACAACCCCAGCTTAAAATTCTGTGGGCAGAATTATGTGATTCAAATTATTTTAAAACATATTATTTATATGACATATAATACATAGCTGTTGAGGGGCTAAACCTATTATTCTATATTGGCACTGGCTTTCATCTTTTAAAAAAGCCTGAGAAGTTGACCAGAAGCTGAACCCAAGCTGCACCAAAGGACGAGGAAAGACCCCATGGCTTTTCCTTGGTCCATACCCCAGAGTGTACTCCCTAGCTACTTCCTAGCAACCATTAATGAAAGATTAGTCTGTTTCAGATGTACTTTCAGAATATTTGTGATTGTGCATGCTCTTGCTTCAGAGCACCTGTCAGCTTACAATAGACACTCAGTTCAACACTTGACATGATGAATACCCCCTGCCTTGCTTGCCGTTTCCTGTAAAACCTTGTCCTGATGAGGATTCGGGGCTGCTTCATTGTGAGTCAACCATAAACCCAAAGTCAAGTTTATAATAAAGAGACCCTAATATGATTACATCGAAAATGGCTCCTTGGTGGTCTTTTGGCGTTCACAAACGCTTCCTGGCACATCTGTAATCCCAGCAGTTGGGAAGGAGAGGCAAGAGAATTACCAGAAGTTCAAGACCAGATGGGTTTATATGGTAAATTCCAGAGCAGTCAAGGTATTGTGTGAATTTTTACTGAGGAAATTTGGACAAAGGTATTCTCACCAAATGGGGTACCCAAAACAGAGACACAATGCCACCTTAGTTTGATGACACAGTGAGTTCTGTTGTGGTCACTTATGAGCAGTTATACCACTGAAGAAAATGTCTTAACAACTATTATGTGTCTGTATGTCCTTGAGGAGAAGTGTAGCTCATGAGCCCCAACCCCACCCCCACGTTGTCTCCAAGATGGAAAGTTACTATTCCCACAGCAGCTAACAGTTCGAAAGGACAATGGCTACGATGTGTTCAGAGTAAAGCATTCTACAACAGAGGGTCACATAGCTAGATCATGTCTCAAAAGCAAACAAACAAAAACCTGGTGTTCATGTGTATCGCACGAATATATCGCATTAAAGAACTCACATACGTGAATTTTGAAATAAATGACTAAAAAGGCCAGCACTCTAGAGACACAGCTCAGTTGGTAGAGTGCCTACTAGCATGCCAAAGGCCCTGAGTTAGTTGCCCAGCATTATATAAAGCCGTTAAGGTGGTACAAGACTGTGATCCTAGGCCTTGAGAGATTTAGATAGGTGGATGAGAAGTTTAAGGTCTGCCTGGATTAAATTAGCAAGGTCGGGACCAGCCTAGATTCTGTGGAGAGCTAACTAAAAACCAACAAAAGAGAAACAACAACAAAGTTAGAAGAGTCAACAGACCTTAAACCTCAACTGGAAAACAAAGATATTTATACTATGACTCAGAACAGTAACAAAATTATAGTTATAGAATAGCAATAAAAATAATTTTATGATTGGGGGTTACCACAAGGTGAAGAACTATATTAAAGAGCTGCAGCATTAGGAAGGTTGAGAACCACTGGAAAAGGTCATTTTTGCTCCAGGGTGCTCTCTGTGTGAGACTGAGACAGCCTGTCTCTAGACCTTCCTCTTCTATTTAGTCTCTGTCAACAGACCAGTTTCTCTCCTGGATTTCAAGCACCACAGTCTTCTGGACCGTCTTTAAAAGATCAAAAATAATTGACCTGAATGCTACACTCTCTCTCTCAGTATGCTTCACAGCATCCTAAACAATGATGAAAGGCAGCCATGTTTTTCCCCCTTTGAAAATTTTTACTAAAGCACAATTTACATACAGAAATTGAACAGATACATTTCCAGCCCGCTGCATTTTCATAGCCTGAACAATAGATGCAAGCTGCGCCAGATTAAAACAGAGCAGTTCCAGCACCTCTGAGGAGACAGCATATTTCACAATTTCTCTTTAAAATACCTCATAAAAATGTAACTGTGGCTAGCAGGTCTTCAGACCTATTCAGAAGCACAGACTCCTCCACTGTTAACTGAGAGTCCCAAGCTCAAGGGAATAAAACAATTTTCAACTTTTAAAGTATAGTGTGCAGTGAGCTCTCCATGTTTACACTGCTGAAAACTGGCTTTTGATGGTGTTTATTAATTTAAGAAAAAAAAACTCATTATAAGAATAACCAGCATCTAGTAAGAGTAACATGAATCCCTCTAGCTTAGCCAGAGGGTCTTCTGGTTTCTTCTAGGGGAAAATTGGGTTGGGATAATATCTCAAACCATCAGTCTGGTCCTTCCCTGTGTGTTTTCTGAATCTCTTCTCTGATAGTTTACTCCAAGGACATTGGCTTCCTGGAGTGACAGAAACAAAGTACCCTGGAAAACCAAATAAGACTCTCTTCTGTAAACAGGTTTGAAAAACTAGCAACTAAATCTAGGAAGACAGGGAAGATTGGGACAGGATTGGGGACTTAAAGGGGGGGGGCATGCACTGAAGGGACGAGAAAGGGAACTGAGAAAGAAACCAGACTGAACTCCTGCAAGGGTTCTTCCCCTACTACAGGCCCCTCACCACACATACATGCATACTCCCCAACACACACACACACACACACACACACACACACTCCAGCACACCTCAGACTCTTGTCTCTCCAGAGTACACTGTATTGATTTCCCACACTGAGTGAAGGCAGCGAGTCAGACACTTTGCAAGCGATCCCTGAAAGCATAAGAGGGACTCTATGGTGAGCGGAAGGAGATAAGGGAAGAGTGGCCAAAGTGGTAATGGGGTCTGAATATGAGCAAAGTATAAATGTATCCACGCATAAAAATGTCATAATGAAGCCCATTGTTTTGTATACTAATCAAAATATTAATTTAATTCTTCAAGACATGTTTATTTAATATGTATGAGTGTTTCATTGACATGTATCTTTGTCCACTGCCTGTGTGCTTGGTACCCAGGGAGAATAGAAGAGGGAATTGGATCCCCTGGAGCTAGAGTTACAGATGGTTGTGAGCCACTATGTAGTAGCTGCGAATTGAACTCAGGTCCTCTGCAAGAGCAGCAAGTGCACATAACTACTGAGCCCTTAATCCATCCTTGAATATAAGTGTTTAAAAGGAGATGTTCCTCATCAAAATGAAGCCTAACAAATCTTGGTAGAGGAGGCTTTCCCTTAAACTGAGACCTATAGAACCACCATGTCTAACACAACACAGCAAAAGAACCGCAGCTTGGAACAGTGTAATCACCCTGTTTGAACTGGAAGGATGAGCCTGTAAAATAAAAGTCAATGATGAAGATCCTCAAAATGTTTCCAGAAAATTTTCTAATATATAAGAAAGAATTAGAGTTAGGCTTACTGTCGTAACTTACGAATACAATCTTAACACCAGGAAGCTGAGAAAATCCACAAATTAAAGATCAGATGGGGCTACATCCTGAGTTCCGGACCACCCTGGGCAACAGAGTCTTGTTCTGTATAAAAATTTTTTAAAAATTAAAAATTAGAATTATGGGCTCAAAACAATGAGTTATGAAGTATTGTGATCTCGTCTGTTGCCTCGGAGGGTTTCTGGGATGAGCAGCCGGAGGGCTTCATGGGGAAGGAGGCAAGGCAGGCAATCAATGAAACTGGAATTCCTGCCGGGCGGTGGTGGTGCGCCTTTAATCCCAGCACTTGGGAGGCAGAGGCAGGCGGATTTCTGAGTTCGAGACCAGCCTGGTCTACAGAGTGAGTTCCAGGACAGCCAGGGCTACACAGAGAAACCCTGTCTCGAAAAACCAAAAAAACAAAACAAAAAACAAAACTGGAATTCCTTTGTCAGCACTGTAAGATATGGGTAGCAGTCTGGCTGGTGTGTTCAATGTCAGAGTAAAAGAGGATAGATAATTGACAACTACAGTGTTGAAGGAGGTGATGTTCTCTGAGCAAGTACACGCCTTTGAGGCAGACATTTCTACCTCATTTTACTCAGGAGACTGAGGCACAGATTAAGAGCCTACCTTGGGGTAGTACAGTAGGTAGGTAGACAGCCACAGCTGGAGCTTGGGATGCTAGTTTCACAGCCTCTGTCCTTCACTTTTGCACCTGGGTAACCAGAAAGAGACGTGCCACAAACGGAATGGAATTCAAGTTTCAGGCCACTCCTTCGCTTGAGGTCTTTGTAAGATCCCAACCCTATTGTACCATTTGCAGTTTTATTAATATTGTTCATCTTTTAAAGGACATGCTTCACTTGTGTAAGCTTCAGGCTTCATTAAAAACTTGTTCCATACTAGATGCCAGTAGAAATCTATAATAGGACTTCCTAAACAACCTCTCTCTCTCTCTCTCTCTCTCTCTCTCTCTCTCTCTCTCTCTCTCCCTCTCCCTCTCCCTCTCCCTCTCTCTCTCTCTCTCTCTCTCTCTCACACACACACACACACACCACACACACACACACACACACACACACACACACACACACACTATCCTTCCCCCTTCCCTCATACCTTGCAAGTACCAGGATGCCAGAATGATGCCACTTTGCCTGCTTGGCCAAAAGGACTTCTATCAAAAATAAAAATCTAATCTACAAGGTTTTTCTCTTTCCCTGACTGTTACATGACCATTTTCCCTCTTTGTATATGCTCTAAATGTTTTAGTGCCCGTGTTTTCCATATCGCACACGTATCCTGTGCTTCCTGACCACTTTCAGAAGAATTTTTCTAGAGCTCTTTTGAAGGGCAGAGGAGAAACAACGAAATGTATTGTCCTCCATGAAGGCTTTGTCTCCTCACAACATCCTCACACTAGACAGATTCTTCCCTTGTTTCAGAGCAGTGAGTCAGATTCAGAGTTGAAATGCTTTGTGATAAATCTCTTGCCAGGCAGTACATCTTGGAAGGTCGTATGACACAGGGTATACGCATTTTCTCTTGTCTAAGATCTTTGATCGCTGGTCCATCAATACCATAGGTGAGTAAAACCTTTGGACTACCCGCGTCTTCATGAAATATGTATACAACTGTACAGCTACAAACACGGGGCCACAGGGTCTGCTAGACACCGTCCTGCCTATAGGAGACACAGCTGAGGGATCCTTAAACACACTCAGAGGCTTAGGTACATTCGGTACAGCCACAAATAGAGAACACTTTATATGACCCACAGTAAGAGGGTGATGGCATAAATTGGAAAGTGGCCAAGCTCGTTGACACCTGATTTCAATCCCAGCAGCTCAGGAGGCAGGGGCAGACAGATCTCTGAGTTCAAGGCCAGCCTGGCCTAGAGTGAATTCCAGGACAGCCAAGTACACAGAGAAACCCTGCCTCAACAAACAAAACAAAAGAAAAGGAAAAAGGAAAAGAAGGCTATTTAATTTAATAGTAAATGAGAAATAAATACAAATGTGCAAGTCATTATCATCATCTATGGCTACAGCGTGAAAAGGCAAATGTAAACACAGCAGAGAGGGTTGTCTGGTATCTGAATCCTGGCTCATATCTGCTCCTTGCCTTTCTGAGGCATAAGGTTGAAATGTGTCAAGGTAGAACTCTAGCACAAATCCCAGCTGCTGACTTCATGTGGGTCTTGCATGCTGAGTAAAGGGTTTGTTTTGTTTTTGAAGCAAGGCCTCATGAAGCCCAGGCTGCCTTCAAGCTCTGTAATCAAAACTGACTCTGAATTCCTGATCCTTCTGCCTCCATCCAACACCCTACAAATTTTGTAATTATAGGTATGCACTACCATGCACCCACTCAAGATTTACACACATGCATGCGCACACACACACACACACACACACACACACCTAGAAGTATGAAAAGAGTGCCCTTCAATCTAGTCTCCATTTTAGATACAACCCATGACAATTTCCCTAGATACCTATAATCAGGGAGCTGTGAAGTGGCTAAGCCCTGTCAGTTGGCTTGTCTTTTCTATAACACTGTGATTGACAACATTCTTCAAGATAAGGTAGATTTCTTTTTATCCTCAAAGGTAAAGACTGAAGAAACAGGACAAATCTCTGCAGACCTACCTCCCTCAGCAGATGCTGTGAGATCCACCCAAAGGAGTACCACCTGGATGCCGCACCTATCCATCTCTGAGGTGGGAAGGGCTAGTACCCATCTTCCAGGGACTAAAGGACTTCTGCTCTTAGCAAGTATTAGACGTGTAGCCAGCTCTCTCAGCTAAAACCCAAACCACTCAGCACTCATTGCCTCGATACATTTATTGGTCAGACCTTTAGCTGCAGCAAACTATAGAACATTTTAGGCTCCTAAGACCATACTAACATGAATGGTCTTGATGGTAACAAATATTAACAGCATCCTGAACCTGTAAGCTTTCCTGAGGATGTTTGCCAGGCATCATAGAAGAGTAGCTTTCCAGAGGAAGCTTAGGATTCAGCCAATGGAGTTCATTTCCAAGGTGGCCACACAGGAAAAACTATACATATTAGATAAGAACACAACCTGCATGGAGCTAGGAAAGCAAATAAGCAGACTGAAAAAAATGCCATATATTTATAAAACTGGCCTATGACATATTGACAGGTAAAAACAGATAGTGACAGTGCTGTATGTTGAGTGGCCAGCACACACATCGTAGCTCAGATAACCAACTGGGTTAAAGGCAGGGTATCATCTTTCTATTCTTGGTGTTGAATAAATTTTTAATTGGCTCTTCATTGTAGAAGTGGGTTTGTGAGAAGTTTTGGGGAAGGGAGGAATTTTTTTTTCCAGGTAATCTGATGTTGTGTGATGTCTTTGAATGCAGTAACCATCTTAGTGTCTAGGCTCCTCCTTGACCTTGTCTTTGATGAAGGCTCAGGGCATGTCCCTCAGATGTGGCAGATGATCAGAGGGTCTGTATTTGTCCCCTCATTTGGAAGACAAGGGGAAAAGATAGGTCTGAGCGCTTCGTGGAAAGAGGCTGGAGGGAAGCTGTAGATGAGGGACTCATCAGTTGCATTGTAGAAGGCTATGTGTCCAGAGTCATAGTCCAGGAACACACCAACTTTGTGCACAGGCTCTCGGACATGTTGACCCTTCAGGGGTGATGAAACCCAGAGACTGTAATCGTCGCCAATTTTTAAGCCTATGAGTGAGAAGAGGTCGCCAGGAGGCTTAGGGAGATTCCCTTTTCTGTTCACAGAGTCCTTGCAGATGCCCACTTCCCACTCCGTCTTCTTTCCCACTTCCACCTCCCAGTAGTGTCTCCCACAGGTGAAGATCTGGGATCCCAACACAGTTGCAGACTGATCAAATCTCTCTGGGTTGTCAGGTAATTGCTGTCTGGTCCCTCCGTATCGCACACTTTTCAGATCATCGGACAAAAGCAGGTAGGCATTGGCCGTGGCTGGATCTAGAGTTATATCCGCTGCAAGAAGAGACAAGAATGAATCTTTTGACATCCTTGGCAACCTCCCATGTATATTAATTTTAAACTAAACTCTTAATAGATAGTCCTATTATTATTTATTTGTTTACAAGACAGGATTCTAACCAAGTAGCCTAGACTGGGCCTTAAACTTGGCAATTCTCTCTTACCTTAGCCTCTTCCATGCTGAGATTTAGACGTGACTACCAAGCCCATCTAGGCCTACTTTTTAACTTAAGCATTAGGCAGGCAGTCAACCCCAATACTCATAAAAATAAAATAATAGGATATGAGTTCGAAGCCAGCCTCGGCTACATTGTGAGTGGAAGGATAGTCTGGACTACACAGCAATATCTGGTTTCAGAACCAAGTTTGAGGCCAAACAGCTCTATGTAGTAAATTCAAGACCAGCCTAGTTTATACTGTAAAATTCTATTTCAAAATAAATATAACTTTCCATTTAATTTCAGTGCATTTGATAAGATAGCTTCCTTTAGAAAAGAAAAATTCCACCTCTAGCTGGACTTAATATCTTATGTCATTAATTCCAATACTTAGAAACCTTAGACAGGTGGATTAAGATGAGTTTAAGGTTAGCCTGGGCTATGTCGTAAAACCCTATCTCAAAATAAACAGAACACAGAACACAATCTCTGAACTTGGTTACACTACCCATGGAACAGACAGTGAAGCTATAAGAGATAGAGTAGAGTCAGATGAAGAGAGATTAGGCACGTCGGTGAGGATGAGAAGAAACTGTACGTGTAATAAACATTGTTTTCTAGACAGTTTTACAATTTCAGTTATCTGTCTACACAAGGATGCCCTCGCTGCTAGCCATGGCAGGATTCCTGCAGTTCAGATAGCAGACAAACACGTAATTAACATCTGTTACACTCCTTCTAAGTACAAATTCTTTCCCAGGCATTGATGTGTTTAATCACTGTTGCAACTATAATATTCTCATATTACATGCAACAATACATAGAGAATACATAAATAACATGTGCTAGACGGAAGACTCCATAGTTCAACGTGCATGATGCTTCTCCAGAGGACCGCAGTCAGGTCCCCAGCACTCATGTCTGACGGTGCACAACTACCTAGAATACCATCTCCAGGGGATCTGACACCTCTGACCTCCTTGAGCACACAAATTCATGTACACTCACACACATATGCACATAGTTAATAGTAAGTCATTTGTTAAAAAAATAAAAACTTGAAAACAGGTTAGAGGTATCACTGTTGGTGGGATGCCTGTCTAACATGCCCAAAGCCCTGGG
Organism: Rhabdomys pumilio; assembly: GCA_030674055.1. Classification (NCBI taxonomy): domain Eukaryota; kingdom Metazoa; phylum Chordata; class Mammalia; order Rodentia; family Muridae; genus Rhabdomys; species Rhabdomys pumilio. The sequence continues at coordinate 32,721,905 of JANHMN010000015.1, forward strand.
TTCAAGCCCCCAACACTTAAAATAAATAAATTAGTAAAACCTGGTGTAGCCACACAAACTAACAGCCACAGAGCTTTGGAAGTGGAGGCAGGAGGACCAAGATCATCCTTAACTACACAGGGAGTTCTAGACCAGCCTGGCTACATAAGACCTTGTTTAACAAATACAAAATGATTAAATAAGCAAAACCAAGTTTCAAAGGAAATTGAAATTCATACAGATTAACTTTACAGAATCAGATTACAAAAGCCTTGGGAATTGTAATAGTACATTTTTAATTCGTGGTTTTCACTATGCCATGGTCAAATGCAGCTTTGTGTAAGTTAGCATCCCAGTGACAATGTCAAACAGCTCATGTGAGCTACTTGGCTGTCATCCCCACCCACCTGTGAGGAGGTCACACAAGAGGCCTCGAACGTTCATTGACTGTGGGATAATTTGCCACCATTAAGACAGGTAAGCATAGGGGTCAGTTCAGTTTGGGGCCCTATTTGGTTTTGAGTTATTCCCATACACATCCTCTTACAATAATGTACTAGACATTTTAATTCCTTCATCTGCATGTACACTGTGCACACACTCCTGTCCAAACAATGCACCTAGCAACCTCAGGACCCCCTCCCCCCCCCAACATGCATCAAGCTATATATACCTTCATTTTTGAATAATCGTTTCAGGCTACACCCCGACCTTTGAACAACAATATATGTTTCCCATCCCAGATTACAATCCAATTCAGTTTCCACTCAAATGTTTCCAAAGTATCCCGTATATGACAAATAGAGGGGCCTGACTCAAGCAAATTAGAGTCAAAGATTAACACCACCCAAGGTTGTTCTCTGACCTCTATACCCACAGATAGGCACCTACACCTACACTCCTAGTTGTGTACATACCCATACCATGATCACCCTCACTGCCTGCCCACACACAGAGATTAAAACAAAAGAATTTAACCTAGCTTTTGTCCTAACAGGAAGAGAGATGTCAAAGCAGAATCTGCTGCAAGAGGGCTATTGCATGTGATGGGTACGGTGTGTCCATTATCTCAGAACCCTTTGACAACAAGTAGTGCCTCACAGAACATCAAACAAGGCTTCTTGTATCTTGGCTCATGCATAAGCCTTATTTGCAACTTGGTGCCTTAGCACTGGCTCCAGATACTATGACTAGGAGCCTCATGTCAGAAGAATCTTTCATGCCAGAAGAAGCTGCCCAACAACTCAGGGATGCCCATAACATGTCCTGAACTTAACTATGGAAATCCCTAAAGATGTGACAAGAAGATGGACTTACTACTGAATTTTTTCAGCATCTCCCTCATCCCGGTGATGCGACACAGGCTCAGTTCCGTGATGGTGGTCTCCGGACACTGAAACAACAGGGACTCATACCTTCCAAGAGAAAACAGAGCCTCATTCTCTCCGTGACACATACCACATAACCTGGTCCCACCTGTCAGTCCATAGCATCTCTTCCCAACATCTACACACTCTTCCCCACGCCATCACTATTTCATCAGCACCAGATCTCCATAGCCTATACGGTAGAGACCTAACAGAAACCTACCGATCCATGGCTCCTTTGACTTCCTAGGGATATAAAGAGAAGAAGGTTACTATGTGTTCATCTCCATCACTAGCGAATAGTGAATCGATCCTCATCCCAATCTCATACTAGTTACATAGACCATCCTAGCACATCTTGAGAGGAGGTAACAGATAGGACAGGAGAGTGAAGCCTCAGCTGCTTCTAAGGATGTTTTTTAATGAACATGAGATGCTTCTCACTCGGACCAGAGAATAGTTTGTTCTCTTTGTTCACACCCAAGCTTTTAATTAAAACAAAAACAAATCTTTTTTTGTAGGGAGTAGGGAATGCACTTTGTCATAACACAAATATGGAGGTGAGAGGGAAAAGTAAAGGCAGGCTGTTCTCTCAGATCACATGGGTCCCAGGCATGGACAGAATTCATATGGTCAGCCTTGACAGCAAGCACCGTTGCCCACTAAGCAATCTCTTTATTTAAATGTGTTTTAGCGTATATTTATTGTGTATCATAATGGATTTCATCTGACAGTTTCATGCATGTATGTATTCTGATGTAATCATATATGTTAATAATGTATTTTTGTGTATCTGTAAATGCACATATTTTTGATCTTGTTCTCTTCCTACTCTTATTCATCCCCTTTCTCTTCTCAATCTGTCTACAATTCTAATCACATGACCTTGTTTGATGACCCAAAGAGGTTAGTTAGGGTTATTTATAGGGGCATGGGTAAGGGATTATTTACAGAGTATGGGCAGCTTCATCACTGTGGCTACATCACTGAAAAAAAGGCTCCTCTCCCCACCCCCAGCAATCACTAACTGCCTAGACATGCTCAGGGATGACTGGGGACTCCTAATATTTGAATATTTAATACCTGAGGCCAAATATTAACCTCATGTCCCAAGGAATCAGAGGCGGGGGGGAAAAAAGCCCGAGTGAGAGCTAAGACCAAGCCCATGTTATGTTTCTTGATGTCATTTAGCCATTTAGAAGACACAAAATTAGACAGCACTCTTTATAGAGTCTGATCACGAATGAGACTGAAAGCAGAAGTTGGTCCTGTGGCTTATGACTGAGACAGTATTAATGAAGCAGTTGTCTAGGGAGATAGTAGGCAAAGACTGAACTGTGGGCTTGGCACTCAGAACACATGGATTCTCAGCTATAGAACAATCAGGTCTCCTTAAGAGCCATCAATCTTATTATTAAATATTTGCTACCCTAGGTGCCTTTAGCAGGTGACAGTCACCTGTAGGTACAGACACTAGTATTTAATCCATATCAGATCTTTGAACAAAATTAAATTGACCGTGCCCAGTAGCTTACAAATAAATCATGAATTTCTAGACAAAGCTGTGTTTGCAGCACGTCCAGAAGAAACTAGTCATCGCTGGGCTCGTTTGTGAAATGTTTTTTTGGTTTTTCTTTTCCTTGTTTAATTTTTCCTCCTTTTCAAGAATTTTTGATATCCAGAATGTCAGTTCCTTAGGGGAACTACTTTTTAAGGCAGAATTTAATTTTTCAGATGATTATGGAAAAGAAAATGTAGCTCCTATCTATGACTTGAAATACTATGGGCCACTGTGCATTTTCTTTTTTCCATTAATTTTTTTTCCCGTGTCCTCATGAATTTCGCCTCACCTCAAAAGACTCTAATGTCAAGTTCTGACAGGTGGACTCAAGCCGCCCAATCATTTTGCTGAGGCGGCGGATTTGCTGGGTCAGATGGATCTCGTTTTCCCTCAGCTTCTTCAAGTTCTGCTTTTCCTCCTTCTCCAAGAGCTGGAGCTGGAGCTGTTCCTCTTCCTTCAGGAACTGATGCATCTTCATATATTCAGACACAACGACCTGCTTACAAGTCTTTGTCTCCTCCTGCTATCACATGTGCAGGAAAATACACAAGCACACACGTGGGCACGCGCACACACATACACGCCACACACACAAATGTTAGCAACAGAAACAGTCCTATAACGTATAATTCATATGGATATGATGGACGAAGAGTAAAGTTTTGAAAGGTGCACAGGTACCCAATAGTCAACCAAAATCAGATTCTCTAATCTAAGAACTGTCATTTCTACTGAACGAAACAAACAAAAGAAGTCAAAAAGCGTGACACCTAGTAATCAGCACTAATTGGAAATAAACTGAAATCAAAGAGGAAAAAATTTTGAAAATAAAATTAAAATTAATAGTAGAAAAATACAAAAATGAAATAAAATTTAAAAGGAAAAAATTATGAAAGTTGAATGTGTAGATTATTAAACAAATATTGATTTTAAAAACAAACTTGGCATCGAATCACATACTAGAAATACATCGAACTTAGGAGGCAAAGGCAGAGGCAGGAGGATTAGATGTAAATTTGAGGTCAGCTTGTTCATCTCCAGGACCAATTTCCCAGATAGCCAGGACCATACAGCAAGACTCTGCCTCACAAAACCAACAAACAAACAAAAAAAAAGAATGGTGTGCAATGAATGGTGGTCTACCACATATGAAATTCTAGTAGTTGATTGGCTAAGACAGAAAAAAAAATCACGAGTTTGAGGTTAACCTGGGCTACATAGGGAAAGGCTGTCTCAAGCAAAATTCCTCATTGTCTTCATTTACTGGGAGACTCAAATATTCACTTTGAGTGCACTAGCATGTCCGCGTGTGTGTGTGTGTGTGTGTGTGTGTGTGTGTGTGTGTGTGTCTGTGTTTCTATATATTTGTGCCTGTGTGTGTGTGTATGCATAATACATCTGTACAGACCATAGGACGGCCGGGCAGTGGTGGCACACGCCTTTAATCCCAGCACTTGGGAGGCAGAGGCAGGCGGATTTCTGAGTTTGAGGCCAGCCTGGTCTACAGAGTGAGTTCCAGGACAGCCCGGGCCACACAGAGAAACCCTGTCTAAAAAAAAAAAAAAAGACAAAAAACAAAAAAAAAAACAAAAAACAGACCATAGGACGACCTTGGATATAATCAATATTCACCTTTGACTTGGTTTGAAGTAAGGTCTCCATGCTGTGTTCATCAGGCTAGCCCACTGTTGAGCTTCTGGGGATTGTTGTATGTCTGTCTGCTATCTCCTGGTAGGGATCACAGGGGGCTACAAATTCTTGTCCTTCTGGCTTTTATGTGGGTTTTGAATATGCACACTCAGGTCATGAGGCTTGCATGGCAAGTGCTGTTACCCACTGAGCAAATTCCCCAGCCCTAACGTCTGTACTGCCTGTGCCATACTAAACGTTTCATTCTTTGTTTTAACTGCTAGGCAATTCAAGTCCATATCTGTGACTAACCTCAGGCATCTGTTGCAGTGTGATTCAATCTACTATTTTGCCATTGCTCCAATTTTTTTTTTTAACTTCCTTTTAATTGACATGCAATTTTTTTCCCCTGAGCATCTGAGAGACTCATTTTTAAAACTGGTTTCCATCCTATCTTGCAAATACATTGCTTGGATTTTAAATAATACTAATTAGATCCATTATAATAGACTAGCCAAAAAAGATAAGGAAAAACAAATCTACCTGTGATTGAGTGACCCTGAGCTGAGCTGTGATATTTCCAGGTGAACACACAGTGACGGGCAGCCAAAGTGCAGTGAACTACCTATGACAAGACTCAGAAACGGTCTTTTCCTCCTGACACGTCACCAGGTATCTCACTCACAAGACCAAACCCTAGACAGATGCTGACCTTACACAGCATCACCCGCTCCTTCTCGTGGTTCAGGATGGCCTGAGCTTCCTTCTTCTTTTTCCGTAAGATATTTATGATATCCTGGAGCTTTTCCTGCAATAGAAACAAACCCCTTGGCAAACAGGCAGGGTATCCAGTGGCAGAAAGCTGAGGAAAACCAGTCATTGGAAGATGACTGGAGATCTCAAAGAAAGGATCCCAAGAACCACTCTACATAAAGATACATGCCCAAGGCTGTCACCGACAGAGACCTGGATGAGAATTATCGGATAGAACCAGACCTGTGTTCTGAGGTTGCCGCTGAGTATCTCAACTTACTTTGTGTTTCTCTTCAGTCTCACTTGAGAAATACGCCTTGTTCGTCCCATGACTTGGCGGTGAGAGATTAGTGACACTCTGTTCATCGTCAGAGAACACCCTACCGGGCCCTGGTGTTCTCCCACAGACGCTCTGTTCGTCCTCCTCATTCTGCAGTACCTGGGATCTCAGCTGTCTGCCAATATTAGCCAGTCTCCCCAGTCGCTCGTTGGCTTGGAAATGAGGGGCTCCCAAAGTCCTCCAGCACTCGGGACAAGATAACGGTGTGTTGTGCTCCTCCCAGCTCTTGAGAAGGCACATTAGACAAAAGCTGTGCCCACACTCGGTGGTCACTGGACTGCTGAAATAATCCAAGCAGATGAAACAGGTCAGCTCTTCCCTGAGGTTCTCCATCAAATCTGCCGTGGACATTTTCTCATGATTGGACATCAGGATAAGGCTACACTTCTAGTCTGGGATTACAGAAGTCCTCTTCTGTCGCAGCTGGGTGATGATTGGGTGCTGTGTTGTTATTACAAGGAACTCTTGTTCTCCTCTGTGCCTGATTACACTGAATGATATGTGCTCTCCAGCACAAAGCCAATTGTGACTTAATGTGGAACTCCTGGGCACTGACTCATCACCAACCCCAACCTTTTACTGAATGTTTTTCTATGCATGTCTCATGCTAAATGTTGGGTATCCGATGTAACTGGATTGGTCTTTTTTTTTTTTTTTTTTTTAAGCTACTTCCTGTATGTAAAGAACACCATGAAACCATTTAAGCACATGGGTTTGGGGTTCAGAAGATTAATTACTTAGTGTAAACCAGCACAAAAAAAAAATGTAGTGGTCTCTGATTCATGAATAGAAAGTATGGTTGAAATGCTTCAGTAGACTGCACTTGACAAAATTAGTTGGGAAAGAAGAAAACCACAACATACATTCTTTTCTCATTATACCCTTTTCTCTGCTCCACCAAAGCCTAGGCTTTCCACATGGTAATCAAGTACTCTGTGCATTTGTTTGACTGTGTTCATCCTAACAAAGGACTATACCATGGAACTATTCCTTGACCTTAGATACACAATGAATTGACAGTTATGCTTATCCCTCTGCCCTGAAAGACCATGAAGCTCACCCATCTGCCACAATGAAAAGTAGCTCAAGTGATAGTCTTGAATATTACCTGAAGACACCATTGCACCATGGAATGGATAAAAATAATTCTATCTTGGTAGAAATATAATTTTGTCGATTATTTTCAATTTCACCTTCTAGAAACGTTCAAACTAGTCATAAACCTCCTGACCCTCTTTTAATTCTTACTTGGCAGAAACTGAGTGGGCAGGCATTTTTCTTTTGATGTTTAGAAAAGTCAATGTATATATAGTACGGTGATTTATGTACAGTAACCTCTACAATCAGTGCCAAGTGCTATAAAACCACAATGTCATGTGACCATGAGTCGTTCTTGTCATGCTCTCCTTCTTCGTGCTGTTCACCACAGAGTGTATCTTGAGCTCCATTTCGCGCACCATACCATATGTATATTCCCTGTTGCTATCCAGCTTGGCAACCTCTGCAGATCTATATCACCAAAGTGACCCCATTAACCTTTTGTCACCGATCTTTAAGAACTGATCTGCTTTCCCCACTCATTTCTTATAGGCTCTTAGGTGTTGTCTTATCTTCAACTTTGACAAGCCCAAACTCACCTTTCTGAAGTCATCGATCCATCACTCCTTGGCCTGGTGGCAGAGATCCAGGGTTAAGGCGTTGATTCACATATTTTAAACATGTACGATTTGCATGCCATTTTCAAAAACTAGGATTCGAATTTAAACACACCACCAAAGACTTGTATTGTCCTCCACAGGAAGAGACATGGCATCAGTGAGGCACCACAAAAGCATGTGGCTTAGGATATTTCCAGACTGCTGTCTGGACACAGCCCCCTAATAACTATTAGGAACTAGTCATAAGCAAAAGTCTTCCAACAAATAAATATACAATGACTCTAAAATTAAATGTCATGATAGGAAAAAAGATTTATGAAATGTCACCATCCTTCAATGCAATTCATATCCCAACCTAGAAGGAGTTGTAGAACAGGCCTCACAGCTGAGTTGGAGTACATCATAGAGCCCACATTCCGATTTGGAATTAGGAGACTGGCGTCTTTTTATCTCCAATTCACACTAATGTTCTACTGTACTTCCTTCTTCCAGATAAAGACATGTCTTTTATAAGCTTCATAAAAGAATACCTGTGCCTTATTCATTTCTGACCAGGAGAAACTTTCCTACATATCAAGTGATAAAGAAATTTTTAAATAAGGGATGATGAATCATACCCATAATTCTAGTGCTCAGGAGGCTGAACCATGATGATTGTTCATTACAAGCCAGCCTGGGCTATGGGGCAAGGTCCAAGCTAGACCAGCCTACAGCATAGTGAGACTCTATCTGAAAACATTAAAAACAAATGTTTTAAATGAACAAACAGAAGACTCACGTTACTACACCGTTACACCCTCCACTTGGCTGGAAATAGGTCTTACACCCAAATACCTTCTATAGATGAAGAAGAACATTGAGGTTCCAATAAGTTGAAATGACCCTCCATGCTTAGGTCAAATCAGGATGGGAAAACTGGGTCTCTCTCCACAGTCTTTGGTCAGCACACTGTACTACATCTTGCTTGTTGGCTTTTACACAAAAAAATTCTGATTATCTCAAATAAATGAATTTTCTCTCATGGTATCAGAAATAAGCAGACGGCTGCTATTAAGGCATGAGTTTTACATCCACTGGCAGAACTCTTTCTTTCTTGGGAATGCAGTTTTTATTATTTCTTTAAATATGCTGAGTGGTGGGTAGGGTCAGCTTGAGGATGAGCTAAATCCCCAGAGTGACCCAGCCCTCCTAAAATATTCTCCACAATCCCACAAGGCACTGTGTTGCATGTCATGACTCCTAGAGACAACACCTCAAGTATCTTCCTCTGCAGCCTTACCTCTGAGATGAGTCTGTGATAAGGTAATGTTAAGGGATATCCCATGGTGACAGTTGTCCAGTTGTCACCCAGATGTGGCTAAAGTTGAAACTGTAAAAAGTTCACTGGGACCAGTGAATGAAATGTAAAGTGAATAAGTAAAAAAAAATAAATAAATAAATAAATTAAATTTTTAAAAGGGAAGAACTTCAAAAATTCAAAGGTAATAATATAAAGGCCTTGCTTATTAAGGGTCATTGGGATAGAATAAGCTTATTTAGAAAATATCTTGTATGAAAGCCTAGTTTTAAAAATATAACTGTCATTTCACATCAGAGTGGAAAAGATAGATTATTCAACTAATGGTTTAGGATAAGTGAGTGTAGCCATCTGGAAAAAGAAAGCTGGATCTCTGTAAACAACTTACCCAATGCGTGTTCCACATGAGGCAGTGTGTGCTCGGGTGTATTCCTCTCAATTATGCATTTCAGATTACTCTGTATTGCTTTGTCCCCGTATTGACTCATTTATCTTATATTGTTTTCTTTGATATGTGTTTTGTTTTAAACGATCAGGACTCTGTAACCTTCTTCTACTTTTCAATAGTTTCTCCCGAGAAATCTGTATGACCTGGGAAGCTAAGTACACAAACTAGGTATGCAAATTAAACATTTACTGATGATAAATCAGAACAGGATGTTTTTAAGCAATTCTTTGCAATAATACAATTTTACCATTTATGGAAGATGAAAACAAAATTTCATATTAACGAAACGGATGTGCTCATTTATTTTTACATCAGGGATAAATCCTGACTGGATAGTTAATATTGCAGAACTAGAACATGTTCAATGTTTTTCATAATTTATCTACTTACCTATTTATTTATTTATTTATTTATTCTGGTTTTTGTTTTAGTTTAGTTTGGTTTGGTTTGGGAGATGTGTGTTTGATTGTTAGAAACCATGTGACCCAGGATGTCTTCAAACTTGCTACATAGCTTAAACTGGTCTTGAACTCCTGATCCTCCTACCTCACCTCTCCAGTTCTGGGATTATTAATGTGTACTACCATGCTCAGTCTGATCAATATTTTGATTTTTACAACCATCAATTCTGAAATAGTACAAAATGGGAGATAGACATATATTTAGGCCCTCTCAGAAATCGTTGAAAATTCTGTCCTAGGTGATGAGAGAGAAAAAGAGAGAGAAAGAGAGAGGGGGCATGGAGGCAGAAGTTCACATGTCTCCACCAGTCAAAAATAGTTTATATATCTAGGTTGGGTATTGGGTTACACTTCTGATTGAGCATTACCATACTTATAAAGTCTTTGATTAACATTTAAAAAAATTTTGTAAAAGCAAAATGGAAAAGGGGGCACGGGATAGGGGTTTTCTAGGGAGGGGAAATGGGGAAAGGGGATGGCATCTGAAATGTAAATAAAATATCCAATAAAAAAAAAAGAAAGAAAAGAAAAGAAAAGAAAAAAGAAAATTCTGTCCTAATCTCAAATCCAAATATATGTAACAAGAACTAAGAAATGGGTGCCCCTAAAGAGTTGTAACACAAAAGTTTAGGACATGTGACTATGACCTGGAAACCTAAGGAAGCTAAAGTAAGAATGAACCATGTTTGAGGAAGAGCAACCCAGAAGCTTGACTGTCTGGGACTGGGGCACACTCATGTCAGCCCAGCGTGTAAGAGGTGAGGCAGGGTGATCTCTGCAACACCAGCTAGCCAGGGCTAACCACAAAACCTTGTCTCTCCCTGAAAAGAGAAGGAGGTAGAAAAGATGAAGAACAAGAGAGAACGAGGATTGGGAAATTTTTCTCAAGACTTAAAGCATGTTTTATGGTTACAATCTAGGCTAAGACACAGAGGTCAAGTTCACACCGAAACCAACTTCCCCTTGTAGACTAGATGTCAGCTTGCTGGATTTAGACACACCATCAGTCTCTTAAACATTAACTGTTACAGCATGGTAACTCCCTATCTTAACCCCATGTATGAGGCACCTGGGAAGGGAAAGGAAGAGAGCATGAATTGAATTGGCATGGAGGACTCAGATGATGGTTGTCTCAGTCAGGGTTTCTATTCCTGCACAAACATCATGACCAAGAAGCAAGTTGGGGAGGAAAGGGTTTACACTTCCACATTGCTGTTCATCACCAAAGGAAGTCAGGACTGGAACTCAAGCAGGACAGGAAGCAGGAGCTGATGCAGAGGCCATGGAGGGGTATTACTTACTGGCTTGCTTCCCTTGGCTTGCTCAGTTTACTTTCTTATAGAACACAAGACTATCAGCCCAGGGATGGTACCACCCACAATGAGCCCTCCCCTCTTGATCACTAATTGAGAAAATGCCTTAGAGCTGGATCTCATGAAGGCGATTCCTCAAGGGAGGTTCCTTTCTTTGTGATAACTCCAGCTTGTGTCAAGTTGACACACAGAACCATTCAGTACAATGGTGTTCAATATTGCCTGGAGGTCACTAGAACTCTAAGTTGGAAACACTTAGACTAAGACCCCACCTAACTGAATCAAAAACTCCAGCCCTTACCTTTAATCCTAGTACTTCAGAGGCAGAGGCAGATGGATCACTGAGAGTTTGAGGCCAGCCTGGTCTTAAAAAAAGGAGTTCCAGGACAGCCAGAGCTCTGTAACACAGAGAGGACTTGTATCACAAAACAACACACACACACACACACACACACACACACACAAATCCTCTGGAGGTGAACCCAGCACTCTAGCTTTAACAAGACCAAGGACTTTTGATGATTCTGGTGAACTATAAAGTTTGGAAGGCATAGATTTGGGGATCAAAATTGATATAACTCTCTGGGTGATTCTAACACTGTAAGAAATCTTTAAATCAAGTCTAACACTCAAAAATGATATACCCATAAGGGCTGGACTGCTAGCTGTCTGGAGGCTAATCTCTAGAACACTGTTTTACACGCTCTCCTGCCAAAACCATCTTGCTTCTCCTATTTTTCAGAGTTAGCATGCATGAACTGCAAGTGAGTAGTGAGGCAGAGGGTAGAGGCTTAAGGTCTCAGACAACTTCTCTATCAGGAAAGCACGTGAAGATAAAAACACGTTCTGTCTCAAGAGATGACAAAAGTCTGGTGTTGAAAGGCAGATTGAGGCCAGGCCAGGCGTGTGGTAATCTCTGCCCTCAGGGAAACTGCAGCAAAGGATATATGGCAGAAGACTCTCACAACAGAACACCACTTAATTATCAATGTATTCTTTTATCTATATTGTTTTCATGAAATACATTGATCATATTCTTATCCTTCCTCTACACCTCCCTACCCACCCAACTTTATGTTCTCTCTCTCAAAAAATAAAAAAAAAAAATCGAAACAAGCAAACTAAAAGAAAAAGAACTAAAAAACCCCAAAAACAACAAAATGTACTCCTTTTTAAAGATTTTCATTTATTTATTGTATGTGTATGTACTGTACACATGTGCTCAAAGACACACACACACATGACACAACACGTGTGCAGAGAGATCAGAGAACAACTTTTGGAAGTAGTTTGCTTTTTTTTTTTTCCTTCATCTTTGTCTCCATGATCAAACTCAAGTCCACAGACTTAGCAGCAAACAGCTTTATCTGTCGCTGGTTGACTCATCTCTCCAGTCCAATAATGTCACTGTAGACTCAGAAAAAATGAACAATAGCTAACCAACTCCACTTGGGGTTTTTCCAAGGAAGATGGTCACAGGCTGGAGGTGTAGTCAAACCATCCTGCTCAAGTGGGAAGACAGACCCAAGTGGTACTGATGGTTGGAAAGTGAAATAAGTTCCTTCCTGCAGAAGGCTAGCCTACTAGAGGAACCAGTCAAGTAGCTGGCCAGTCGTGATTGAGAACTTTCAGTAAAATGAATGTAGTGGGGCTACCCAGAAACAAAACCCAGGCAGAGTTACTAAGAAATATCTAAAGACTATGCTCAACTATCACTTTTTCCAACCTAATCCAGTTTGGAGAAAGGAAAGTAACAAACTACTGTCGGTAAGTGCACAAAATTACAAAAGAACGTCAATTGGTGTTCTTGTATTAGATCAAGACCTTGAACTCTTTGATTCTCTTGCCTCGGCTCTCAAATTAGGATTATAGATGTGCACTGCTCGCCCCATTTTGATCAATATTTTGATCTTACAACTATGAATTCCTAAAATTCCACCTTGTACTATTTCATTTTGTTATTATGAGAATCTTAAGGCAGATTATTAGAAAGAGAGAGTGGTAGAAGGAGGAGGGAGGAGAGAGGGGGGGAGAGACACAGAGAGAGAGAGAGATTAGCCAGGCAACATAGGACTGTGATCCCCGGTAGCTGAGGCAGCAGAATCACACATTCAAGGCCTACCTGGGCAATGCAGAAAGCATTTCTCTCAAAAATTAAAGAGATGAGGAATTCGCAGTATAGGTCAGCTTGCTAAGCATCCTCAAGGCCTTAAATTCAATCTCCCTACTGCCAAGGAAGAAGAGGAGGGAAAAAAGGAAGAAGATTGGAGGAAGAGGTGAGAAAGAGGAGGAGGAGAAGCAAGAGGTGAGGTGGAAAGAGGAGGTGGAGAGAAAAGAGGAAGAAGGGGAAGAGTAAAGCGAAGTAGAAAATTCTTTTTAAAATTTATTTACTGTTATTGTTAATTATATGTATGAGCACCCTGTCTGCATGTACACCTCCATGCCAGAAGAGGGCATCAGATCCCTTTATAGATGGTCACGAGTTTGCTGCGAATTGTACTCAGAACCTCTATAAAGTAATCAGTGTTCTTAACTGCTGAGCCATCTCACCAGCCCCAAACCGAAATGTAATTTCTGTTTTGTTTTGTTTTGTTTTGTTTTGTTTTGTTTTGTTTTGTTTTTTCGAGACAGGGTTTCTCCGTGTAGTCCTGGCTGTCCTGGAACTCACTCTGTAGACCAGGCTGGCCTCAAACTCAGAAATCCGCCTGCCCCTGCCTCTGCCTCCCAAGTGCTGGGATTAAAGGCGTGCGCCACCACCGCCGGCTTGAAACGTAATTTCTTAAACTTCTACTTTTATAGGCTGAAAAGTCCAAGACTAGAGGAGCTCATTGGTTCAGCCTTTGGGCGATGGCCTGCCAGCAGATAGCGCTCTAGTGCTAGAGCGTGCCTCTTCAATGACCACCCCCACCCCCAAAGGTTCGTGTATGAGATGCCAATTCCTAAACTTTATGATGTAGAGAGCCGGCAAGAAAAAAACAAAAAACAAAACAAAAACAAACAAACAAAAACCTTCAAGAAGTATGAGGCTCGAGAGACAGCTCTGTGCATAAGAGGGTTTACTGTGCAAGCATGGGGACCTGCATTCAAATCCTCAACACTCAGGTAAAAAGCTGGCCATGGCGATGGACATCAGTAAACCTAGGGCTGGCTGTGGGAGTGGGTTGGAAACAGGAAACCCCATGGAATTTCCTAGGGTCAGCCTAGGGTCAGCCTAAGGTCAGCCTAGCCGAGCTTCAGCTTCCATAGCAGACCCAATCTCGGAAGAATAAGGTGGAAAGTGGTAAAGCGGCCCCTGGGTGTCTGTGTCCTCTTCTGGCCTGTGCATGCATGTGCACATGTGGGCATGCACTTGGCACGTGTGCACACACACCACACTCTCACCTACATACACATTTTTTTTTTAAAGAAATGAGGTTGGAGAGCCGTTAAGAGCACTTGCTGCTCTATCCGAGGAGCAAAGTTTGATTCTTAGCACCCACATCAAGTAGTTGACAATTATGAGTAAGTCCAGCTCGTAAGACTCTACCAACGTCTTCTGGCCTCCACCAGACACCCACCCTCATGTACACATACGCACTTACAAACACACACACACACACACACACACACACACACACACACACACATAATTTTAAAAAATAAAATAAGAATAAATAAATAAAATCTTTTTATTTATTTATTTATTGTTTTTTGTTTTCAACCCATCCCTATAACAATTTCCCCTCCCTCCACTCTTCCCAGTGCACTCCCCCAAACCTCCCTTCCCTTCAGAGAAGAGCAGGCCTTCCAGGGATATCCACTGACAAGGAACAACATACAAAAAGACTAGGCACATACGGTCATATCAAGGATGGATGAGGCAACCCAGTAGGAGGAAAAGGGTCCCAAGAGCAGATGAAAGAGACTAAAATGAAAATCTTTAAAAAAAAAAAAAGTGCAGCCTAGTAGGGGTGGTATCTTAGGTTTGGACAATGTGCCCACACGGTGGACTGTGAGGTCCTGGTCTCCACTTATTCCTGCTTGCCAACCACGAGATGAGGGGCTCTGTTGCCCTCCATGTTCTCACGTTATTGTGTGCTGCACAATGAGGTACACAATGAGGTTGCCACAGACCCCAAAGCAAGCCAACCCATGACAGACTGGAACAGATTAACCTAAATAATCATTTCATCTCTAAGTTACCTAAGGTATTTGCCAAGGTATCAGACGGGAAGCTACCTGATACCTGCTGTATGATTATGAGTGGTGGCCAGGGATGGTCCGGTCAGCCAGAAATCCAGACAATAGTACACTGTCAAACTCCAGATAGCACAGACCCATGTGTAAGAACTGATATAGATATAGAAATCCCTTGAAAATGGCTTCAATTCCCCTTAAGGACAACATGCACATACAAGGACAGGACGTCCCACAGGGACCCAACTCTCTCTCATACTAAGAGCCAAGCTTCTAGCACATGAACATCCCAACCATCACACTCTATTAAAACAAAGTAAGTTGTCTGGGGGAACAAATCAGCAGGGCTTTGCAAATCTAAAGGCATTTTATTTCACTCCTGTGTAAGTTCGTATTCGCACACTGGTATGATCAGAGGTTAATGACTGTGACAATTGGGTTCAAAATAATTAAAACTGTCACACAGCTTGACAGTTGGTTGCAGTTCTCAGCTAAAAGCTAAACTGGGGTGATGGAAGTGGGAATGAACTTTCCTAATGAAATTTAAAGGAGACTAGAAGTGCTAGTGCCTGATTGCAAAGGGGATAGTGCTTGGAGTCCATCGCAAGACTCTTGCTTAACTGAGTGGATGTGTTCAGTTACAGAGAGGGGATTTTTATATGCATAGACATCAAATATGGGTGTGAGGGCTTTGAGATACCTGTAGGATACCTGAACGGAGATTTCTAATCAGTATATATACATATGAGTCTAATATCAGAAGAAATATTTAAACTTTAAATAAAGTTTGGCATCAAGGAGGCAACTGAAGAGTCACCAAGATGACTCAGCATGTAAATGCAGACACACACAAACACACACACACACACACACACACACACACTACAGACAGACAGACAGACAGACAGACAGACGTTGAGAAAGAAGGCAATTGAAAACCATAGCTCAAATAATTATCCCTGAAAATCATTATGCAGAATGGAAAGTCCAGGTTATAGTTTATAGTTGCTGCTATTGTTGTTTAAAATAGTCTAAGTAGTGCCGGATGGGCTTACCTCAGCCTCTCGTTAGCCTTGACTACTGAAGTCAAGTGCAGCCAAAAAAAAAAGAATTAAGCATCTTCCTGGTGAAAGGAAGGCAAACAATCATTTTAACTTCCTCTGGAATCAGCTGCCTCAGGACTGAAGCCCTCTTCTTCCTCAGAGAAGGGTCTCCCATGAACTTCCCCTAGCAAGGGAAAAGTTTGAATGGGAATGAGAAAGTTAATGGCTTATCTACTGTATCTCACACTACTATTTCAGGGATTTTTGAACTCTGCTCCCCACTCCTTCTGCACCTCACACATCCATCACCCTAACATGGCCTATGATTGTCGTTGGAACTACTCACAGTACCCATCTGCCAATCCTGGCAAAACCCTCAAAGGCCCACCCCTTCTTTCCCAGTTCCCTGGGGGACAATACCCGTTCAATGGTATCCTTGGGAGCAGACAACAACCTTCAGCCACAAGTCACAACACTCATCTTCAAGCTGGGAGCTAAGAGTCCTGGGCCGATGGTACCTAGAGTCCTATGGGGCTTGACTTCAATTCACAGGAACTGTATGATTCTTTTCCTGACCAGAATTTTGAGGTGATGTCCAATGGACCCCCAAGTTTTTTCGCCTCCCCACAGACTTCGCCAATGTTGGGGTCTAGTCTCCAGACCTTTGCACCTTCCCAGGATATAAGCAGTGACATCCATCCTGATGAGGCAGCAGAAAAGGAGCTGACAGAAAATGTCACTGGCTTGACAGGCAGCCTGGAACTGAAGGAAGAATAGCCAGAACTAAAGGTGTGTGGATACAATGGTTCTGTCTTTATACCAAGTAGTCTCCGTCCTGGTCCCTGATCTCACAGTGAGCTGTCTAGATGATCCTTCGCAGACAAATTTCCCTTATGAACATACATGCTAAAATTCTGGCCTTTCCTAGAGCCTGTGAACCCTCACTTGGTGAGTGAATACCACGTGTCATCAAGAACCCTATGGATTTTTCCACCATTCGAGATCGGCTGCTCCAGGGAGGGTACACTAGCTCGGAGGAATTTGCAGCTGATGCCCTGCTGGTTTTTGGCAATTCCCAGACCTGAAGGTCTGGTGACTCTGAAGTGGGCAAGGCTGCACACATCATGCACTGCTTCTTTGAGAGCCTCTGTGAGTTTTATCAGGGAAAACATGCCAACCTGTGAGGCAAGGAAAGTGGGAGTCACCTTGGGGTGTCTTCTCCAACCTTCCAAACAAAAACCTGCCGCTCTCACCTGCTGATGGCTGCCCTGAGTGGACGGAAGTCAGATGATGCTCATTCTAGATGCTGCCCTTGGCAGCACTTACATCCTCTTGTTCTAATCCCTTTTCTCCCTTCCTCCTCTTGCTCCTCAAATAAGAGATGCAGAGATGAGGTCCTTCTGAACAGAAAACCAAAAAAGAATTTCCTGGGGTTTTTCCCCTTAACTAAAATGAAGAGAGGCAAAGAAATCCTCCCACCTCTTCCCAGCATCTTCCCCTCCCTGTACTTGCCTCAGCATCCTGGGGCCATTTAACAATAGCAATAGTTCTAGTGAATGTGTGAAACTGAGAAATGTGTACTGTGAAAACTCTGTACTGTGTATGGACCCTTAGTAATGGAAAGATGTACAGAGGGTCAGGAAATTGAAGAGAGGTGTGTAGCAATGGGGGATGGGGAACTGGGGGTAGCCAACAGAAAGTCCCAGACACTAGGAAAGCAAAAGGCTCCTAGCACCCAATAGGGATGACATTAGCTAAAATACTCAACAAAAGAGAGAGAGATAACCATATCCAGAGGTTAGGCACCGCCCCTGTTTGAGGGATGGTGCCACCCACCATTCTCAAAATTTTAACCCAGAATTGCTCCTGTCTAAAGGAATTACAGGGACAAAGAGTGGAGCAGAGACTAAAGGAAAGGCCATCCAGAGACAGCCTCACCTGGGCATCCATTCCATTATGTAGACACCAAACTCAGATACTATTGCTGATGCCAAGAAGTGCTTGCTGACAGGAGCCTGATACGGATGTCTCCTGAGAGGCTCTACTGATACAGATGTGCTGAAGGGGTTTGCAACATAGGAAGAACAACAATATCAACCAACCAGACCCCCCAGAGCTCCCATGGATTAAACCACCAACCAAAGAATACACATGGAGGGACCCATGGCTCCATCTGCATATGTAGCAGAGGATGGAATGGGGGAGGGGGTGGTCCTGTGAAGGCTTGATGCCCCAGCATAGGGGAGGACTAGGGCAGTGAAGCAGGAGTGGGTAGGTGGAAGGGGGAGCACCCTCATAGAATGAGGGGGGGAAGGGTGGGATAGGGGGTTTACGGAGGGGAAACCAAGAAGGGGGATAACATTTGAAATGTAAATAAATAAAATAACTAATAAAAAATTTAAAAAGCATATTTGATAAAGCAAAATAAATAAACAAACAAACAAACAAACAAATAAATAAAATAGAACCACACATGGTCCAGGTAGGACTTGAAACCATTAAATAATTAAAGTTTACCTTGGACTCCTTAGCCCCCCTGTCTCTGCTGGAAAGCTGGGATTACAGGCATATATAATTTTTAAAATTTATTTCTGTAGTGCTAGGGTTCAAACCCACAGCCTACTGCATGCAAAGCAAACCCTCCACCAAGTGAGCCGCATACCCAGCATGACCAGTTCCTGCTCTTGTGATCACAGGCAACAGGTGAAATTCAAATTTCAATGAACCACAGAGCATCTGTGAGGGAACCGCCCTCAGTGGAATGTGAAACCAGCAGACAGGCTAGAAAGGACATGCACAATAGAGGGGTATTTAATTAGAAAATCACTTGGGTTTAAACAGAGCTTTCCACCAGAACACTGGGATTTGTTTTCTTGTAAAATCAGGTAAACAGAGTACCTGGATCAGCCCAATCCACAATGCAGTGGTGAGGGGACCCGTTTCCACAGTAACCAGAAACCTGACCCATTCTGTCTAGGAAAGGATTTGGGGTGTTGGGAAGAACACAAGGCTTTGCTATGTAGCCTACATTTGCTTTGAACTCACTATGCAGTAACTCATTTTGTAACCCAATTACCCTCAAATTTAGTGAGCTTCCTACCTCTGCCTACCAAATGTTAGGATGAGAAGGTAATGAAAGGTCCCCAAAGAGAGACCCTCACTCAAATCCGGATCGGCGCCCACCCAAGGACACACGAGAGACCTTCTGGATGCAATTGCAAAAGGTAGTTTAATGACAAGGTCAAAACGTATCCCAGGCAGGGGATAGAGGCTTCCACCCCACCCCCAGGATGTTTGGGATATTTATAGATAGGGTTTGGGGGAGGGGGGGGAATTTGGCACGGTTACACATGATTGGTTGTATTACAAATTTTGAACAGTAGTAGGCTGTAACACTGGGAAGACCTCAAGTAGTGGGGGAGGGGTAACCAAGAACAGTGGAAAGTTAGTTAGTTCTTAGAACCACCCAGATGACTTGCATCTTTCTTTGTCAGGAATGTGTCTTCCTGGCTTTCCCCACCCACAGGTGGGTTCTTTTCCCTGAGGCTTGAGGAATGTGAATACTCTTCCCGGGATGTATCCCAGGGCACTGAAGGCCTGAAATCCTACATTCAGTTCCGCCTTCTTGGAACTAGTGAGCCTGTATATAGTTTATAAAATGGGCTTTATATTTTTTCACTCTACAGTAAGCAAGGGGTTTACATTACTTTTTTTCTGCAAAGCACATGATGCCTTTGCCAACTAAGTATCCCAGTATCTCCTCATTTCCCCAAACTACCTGTCAAGTAAAGGGCATTACTAAGAAGCACTACATATTTGGTGCCATAACTTCTGTCTTTGGCTCTGGTGTGTGTGTGTGTGTGTGTGTGTGTGTGTGTGTGTGTGTGTGTGTG